>JAZKJV010008636.1:0-574773 GCA_037367405.1 Ottelia alismoides
GAAATTTGAGGCCATGGTCCCACCTACCTGTCTAATTTAACTATAGGATATGTATATGGTTTCTTTTGTAACAAATTGCGGCTTATAAGTTCTAGTTTGAGGGGGAGTACTTGTTGGGAGAAAATGAGAACTTGTTATTAGAATAGACCGAGGGCTCTCTTATATAGGAGAAAAGTCTTTGGGTTAATTACATGATAAGTTCCCAGAGAAAACATAACATATAAAATAGACAAAGAGATATATTTATCTCAACACTCCCCCTCAAGCTGGAGCGTATATATCTATCATGCTTAGCTTGGAGCATACCTATGAAGTAGACCTCTAGCTAGAGCCTTGGTGAAGATGCCGGCCATCTGATCTCCTGTGGAAACATGGGAGGTGGATACGAGACCTTTTCGGATCATGTCTCTAGTGTAATGACGATCCACCTCTATATGCTTTGTCCGTTCATGAAACGTGAGATTATTGGCAATAAATAGTGCAGCTTGATTATCACATAAAAGCTGCATAGGAAGAGGAACCTCAATGGTAAGGTCAGTCAATACCGATCTAACCCACATCAACTCTGCACTCCCTTGTGCCATGACCCTGTATTCAGATTCTGCACTTCATGTAGTCACTACTGTCTGCTTCTTGCTTTTCCATGAGACAAGTGAGCTCCCGACAAACACAACAAAGCTCGAAGCAGACTTTCTGTCCCTGGGACAACCTGTATAGTCAACATCTGCATAACCTGTCACCTCAAGAGATGCATCCCTGTTGAATATAAGACCCGAACCATGTGAGTTCTTCAAATATCTCAATATCATATAGACAACATCCATATGCATCTTTCTGGGCTTCTCCATGAACCGGCTAACTTTGCTTACTGCAAACATTATATCCGGCCTGGTGATAGTGGCATATAAAAGCTTCCCAACCAGTTCTCTATATCTCATGCTATCTACCTTCTCAGTGTCATCATCATATAATCTCATACTCGGATCCATCGGAGTAGTAGTATGCTTGCATCCTGTCACACCTGTCTCAGAAAGGAGATCCATCACAAACTTCCTCTGGGTCATCACCATACCACGTTGGTTCCTGGCGAACTCCAACTCAAGGAAGTATCGAAAAGTACCAAGGTCCTTAATCACAAACCGTTGACCTAGGAACTCCTTGGCAGTCTGAATACCTTGGTCATCGTACCCTGTAACAACAATGTCATCCACATAACCAAGAATGGCAACAATACCTCGCTGTATCCTCTGAACAAAAAGTGAGTGGACTGCAGTAGACCGCACAAACCCCTGGTGCTCTATCAACTTCGATAGCTTCTGGTACCAAGCTCTCGAACTCTACTTCATGCTATAAATCGCCGTGTGGAGCCTGCACACCTTATGGGACTCCCCCTCGGTAGCAAACCTAGGTGGCTTCTGCATATAAACTTCTTCCTGAAGATCCTCGTGGAGAGAAGCATTCTTCACATCAAGCTGGTACAGATTCTAATCCCGTGAAACTGCAAAGGAGAGAAGAATGCGTAGTTTTGAATGTCTGGCCACAGGAGAAAATTATCCTGATAATCCACCCCATAGATTTGGGTGAATCCACGTGCCACAAGTCTTGCCTTGTCGCGGTCCACACTGCCATCTGCCCTTTGCTTGACTGTAAATATCCATTTGCAGCTTACAACAAAGGTACCTTGTGGATCAGAAACAATACTCCGCATCCCACGTGACCTCAAAGCATCCATCTCCTCTTCCATTGCAAGTCGTCACCTACTGTTATGTAACGCCTCCTGATATGTATGTGGGATAGTAACAACAGATAGTCCCACTACAAACTTCCTGTACTCCTCTGAAAGATGATCCAAAGAAACATGCGCAACAAGAGGATACGTGGCACACTGGCGACGAGGCTATAGGCACCTCTAGATCATCATCCATTTTGTCTGCTGGAGTCTACTCATCTTGTGTATCATGCAAAACTCTAGTGCCATCAGTAAAAAAATGTTATCATGACATACCTGAGGCGTGGTGGATGATGTGGACGACGCATGAGCAGAGGGGCGAGTAAAAGACCTACGAGTGTAAACAAGGGGTAAGAACTTTGACTGGGTAGACAGAGGTGGAGGTGGAGAAGGCTGATGTGCAGCATGGGGTTCATATGGTGGAGGAGATGGAGGTGGAGGAACAACAACTTCTTCCCAAGAAGTAGTATTGGATAACCTGTCACCTGTAGGAGAGAAATACATGATCGACTCAAAGAAAGTGACGTCAACACTCGCATAATATCTTCGGCCTATTGGATCAAAACATCTATACCCTTTTGGGGTACGAGAATAACCAATAAAAACACATTTGACAGCTCGAGGTGAGAGCTTGTCACTACCAGGAGTGAAATTGTGGACAAAGGCCACAGATCCAAAGACTCTAGAAGTGAGAGAGAATAGTTCCTTCTCGGGAAACACAATCAAGAAGGGAACTTTCTCTCCAAGCATGGTGGACGATATGCGGTTCACCAAGTAACAAGCAGTGAGAACAACGCCCCCAGAAAGAATGAGAGGTACGACTCTGGATCAATAATGTTCTTGTGACATTAAGAAGATATGTTTGCGTTCAACCACACCGTTCTGCTGAGAAGTGCAATTAATATGTTTGATGAACAATTCCGAGAGACCTGAGAAATTCAGATAAATGTAATGTGGAAAACTCCAACGCATTATTCGTACGAATGAATTTCACATTACTAGAGAATATATTTTTGACTTCAATAAGAAAAGTTTTAATGATAGCACCTGCTTCAGACTTATGTTTTAACTAGTCTAGAATTATCATCCACAACAACCATATAAAAATGATGCCCCTGATGATCATGAACACGACTAAGACCTCAAATATCAAAGTGAAACAACTCGAAGGACTACCAACTGTGACGACTCGAGCGACTCGGAAAAGAGGAGAGATGGTGCTTCCCAAACTGACAGGCTTCACTATCCAATGTAGTATGGGTAGATAGGCGGTAGCACGTGACACATCTTCTGGAGAGGAAGATGGACAAAGCGAAGATGCCACATGAAAGGAGAAACATATCCAGAAGGAATGGTAGCAATTCCAGCACAAGGAGGTATGACAAGCTTATACAATCCTCTCTGCTCATGACCATGACCAATCGTCCTGCCGGTTAGTATGTTAGAAACACAGAAAAAGAGGGATCAAAGATGGCACGACAATGTAAATCTTTTGTAAGTTGACTAATTGACAAAAGATTTATATGAAAGTCTGGAGCATATAAGACGTTCTGAAGATGCATAGAGGGGGCTAGAACAATCTCCCCCTGACCAACAATGGGTAGATGAACCCCATTGATAATAACTACGGATCTGCCAGGTGCGATAGATCTGTATGTACTAAACTGCATCCGATCTCCACACATATGATGTGACGCTACAAAATCCATAATCCAATCGGTCAAATCTGAACTGCCACTACTTGTAAACGCAGAATGAGTACCTGATGAAATGGATGACGCTCTGGCAGTAGCTGCGACATCTGTTGAATCTGGAGTTGGAGTCGTAGGAGTGCTCATCATGTCTCGAAGCTTGAAGACAATATCATCGAAACGTGGATCCGGAGTAGGCGCACTAGAATGCTCAGTTTGCTCAGCAACATGTGCAGACGTTGGATATCCATGCTTCTGAAAGCATGTGTCCTTAGAGTGATCTGGACGATGGCAATGGGAACACGGACCACGCTGTCGGTTGCCTCCTCAACCTCGAGGTCCACGACCCTTAAATTGAGACGACCCCTCCTCAGCCACGAGTAGCAGCCATAGCAGAAGAAGTCGGTTTGACCGTAATAGTGTTTGGGATAGCGATCCTGCTCAAGCGCTTGTAGACCTTCTCCATTGGCGGTATCATCTCTCCAGTGAGAAGCTGAGTACGAGCGGAATCGTACTCTGAGTCAAGAGAGGACAAGAAAGAAGACTCCTGTCATGGTGGCATTCCGATGTGCCTGCTGCCGTTCTGTGCTAGTAGTAATAGACATAAAGCTGTGTAGTCGCTCAAACATGCCTCTCAGATGAGAGAAGTGTGCGTGGAGCGGTCGACCATTCTGTTTGGTCGAGAAAATATCAAACTGTAGCTGAAGAATCTTGCTCTCATTCTTTGCTTTCCCATATGTGTCTGCCAATATATCCCACATAGCCTTTGCAGTTCGCTGGTTAACAATATCATTCGCGATCTATGTTGTAAGTGTCCCGGAGAGCCAGATACGAGCATGGGAATCATCTTGTTTCCATGATGCATTTGCCCCAGTCTTGTCTGTCGGCTCCGAATCAGTCAGAATATGCTTCTTATTGTGGCATTGCATTAGGGTACGAAATATCAAACTGTAGCTGAAGAATCTTGTTCTCATTCTTTGCTTTCCCATATGTGTCTGCCAATATGTCCCACATAGCCTTTGCAGTTCGCTGGTTAACAATATCATTCGCGATCTATGTTGTAAGTGTCGCGGAGAGCTAGATACGAGCATAGGAATCATCTTGTTTCCATGATGCATTTGCCCCAGTCTTGTCTGTCGGCTCCGAATCAGTCAGAATATGCTTCTTATTGTGGCATTGCATTAGGGTACGAAATTGCATGGACCATAACTCGTAGTTGGTCCCATCCATCTTTACGATAAACGCCAGGCCTTTGAAGGCACTAGAAGAGGAGAAAACATCACCCTTGTTTTCTGACATTGTACCAAGAAGCCAACACGCGGAACAATTGGGGTTTATATCAAGAGAAGAAAATATCGTCTACAGAACCATTGGAGGGATTATTTGTATATGTAAACTTATACAACCATCCCTTGGCTTCCGTGTGAGATCAAACCACGCACAAATGAAGATAGACGAGGCCGCCTTGCAGAGCCCAAGGTCAGCGCAGTAGAGCCCTGGTGGCGTTGTGGGGGCTCCTAGTGGCGGTCGCGGCGCTTGGCAGTGCGCGAGGGAAGTGCCTGGAGATGCGTTGAAGGCGCTGGCGACGCCTGGGATGCGCCTATCGGAATGCGATGCTCTTGAGAGCGCCTGGCGACGCGTTGAAGGCGTAGGTGGCGCCTGGGATGTGCCTAGCGATGCTTCTGGGAGTGCCTGGTGGCGTGCTTGATTGACCTAGCGGGATGCGCGGCACGCCTGGCAAAGTACGTAATGCGCCTGACAGTGCTCGCTGCAGCGCGCAGAAGGCGCTGGGAGGGTGACGGCGGGGGGGGGGGGGAGGGGCGTGGTAGAGTTAGGGTTTCGGGTGGGATATGGGAACCCTGGTCTAGGATCGTTGCTCCGATTGGGAGAAAATGAGAACTTGTTATTAGAATAGACCGATGGCTCTCTTATATAGGAGAAAAGCCCTTGTGTTAATTACATCATAAGTACCCAGAGAAAACACAACATATAAAATAGACAAAGAGATATATTTATCTTAACTGTACTGGATGAATTATGAAAATAGATGGATAAATGATGATATCTAATTACTATCCTTATGTCTAGCCCCATATTACGTATCATTGGAACTTGTGTGAGTCGGTGGGGCCTCCATACATGCCCTCACAGTACTTGGAATCTTTGAAAAGAACAATATGAAGATCCGAATTCACCGGATCTCCTTTCCCGTGGAGCAGGATGATCATTCGACTATCTTGAAACACATAATATTTTGGTGTTCTTGTTCTTGGTCGCTGCACTTGTTTATATTTTAACACCATGTTCGGAAATAGCTGTAAAGGAACTTCGTTGCCTAAATATATTTCATGGGCTTTGCCTACTTAAACTCAAATACGTAAGATCTTTCTTAATTCGTTATGCACTTATTCTTTTTTCCTCAAGTTCTCTTGTAAGATTCACATTCTATTTCCCACATCTTTGAATATGAGCAGTATTTTTTTTATCATCTTTTCAAATATCCATACCTTCAAACTGCATCTATTTGATGGTTTTACAATGAAAAATGGTATGCAAGCATACCTACAATGATGCTCACCATCAAAATATATTAACAAAAGAGTTGACCAACTTACAAGTACCAAGATTCAAGAACATGATGTATAATACTCTACGTAAAACCTCTTCTAATGAAAGATATCACCTTTATATGCCATCAGAATGTCTCATACAAGAGCTTCAAAAAAAGAATGTCTCATACAAGGGAAAGTGGTTTAAGTTGGTCCCTAAAAGATCTTAATTTAGCAGCCTCAAGGGATGCCCATAACTTCTCCAAAGATGTGATATCAAGCAACTCAATATTGGCCTTCCTCCATACCCTCCTCTCTCGTTCAGAGGTAAAAAACAAGTTCTTAACATCTTTAGGATTTCATCATATAGAAGGCAAACCAAATCAACATCATGAGAAAAATAAGTCGGCCACATCGTGGTAGCCAAAGAAACTCCTGCATTCTCATAGGAGCTTTCACCATTCAAGTCAATTTTGCAATCTCACTGCATGTCACTATGATAAAAATAGTGGTAGCGGACAAGGCCTTGTAGGCCTTCTTGATCGAGAAATCTCTATCTTTCCAACACCGTTGTTTTCTATTAGAGGAGGTTCTCTTGACAGAAATCGAGCTTTGCAACTATCTTCATAAAATCTTACCGTCGTTGATCAGAAAAACTAGAAAAATATTGGAGCACCAAGTCGGCTCAACCCTAGCCTTGACAACACTCATGACATTATTAGATGCCAATCTATCAATCACACATAGAGCCATGCTACGATCAATCACCAATCCAAACCTGGAAGAATTACCATTACTTAAGACAAGATGCATGCATGTAGACAACTCTAGAAGAATTTAGCAAATCTAGTCCTTCCAAAAGATGTAGAACTTAAGAGTACATGCGAGGTGGAGATGAAAACTGGGAAGGGATCTCATAGATACCTTTCAACACTATGCAAAAGAATTTATCCTTCTTTCCTTACAGACAAAGCACCCATTTCGGCTGCATAATTGAAGTCCACCCTAATCCACCGAAGGAGCTAAATGTGTCTTCCTACTCGAACCATCCTAGAATAATCTCCTTATTATCGCCTCAAAGCGGGGATGGGTATCGACATAAAATAATCGAGTTGAAATGAAGAACACTTGATTCAACGAAAGAACAATCTTTAGTAGCATTAGATGCCTACCACGAGAAAATACGATGCCTTTCCACTAGACAACCTGTGCTCCATTTTCTCCACAGAAAGTAAGCCAATCTACCTGTCTAAGTTCCCTACCATCTATGGAAGCCCCAAGTAGGATAAAGGCAAGCCCCTTTGAGGTGTAGCAAAAATTCACCTACATACTTCCAGCTCCGCAAGTGAGAGGGATAAGCATGATTGATCATAAGTGCAAACAACTATGCAAAAATTTTGAGCATAATTGAAATGCATCTACTTTCGATACACCATTTCAATAAAGAAAATAATGTCATTATCATAGTGGAGAATCAAGACTAAGATGTCATTGTGCAAGTAACATCCACCAACTCCTCTATAAACAATTTATTGACCAACTATAATGTTAAAAGCATTCGCCACAATTATAAAAAGAAGAGGAGCAAGAGGGATTATATGGTAAACACCCTTTACGATTGAAAGAAATCCTCATATGAATGACTTTTATATAAATTGAAAAAACACGTGTTAGTTACACATTTTAATTCAAGAAATATGCAATTATGGAAAACCTCTCGTGATAAGGGAAATGCATAAAGAGTGTCTATCCACACAATCATAAGCCTTAGAAAATCATCTTTTGATAACATGCCCTTGAATTGATGGCTTACAATCTACCACAAAGATTGTCCATCATTTGCCTATCCAAAACAAATGGTATATGCAAGGGATATAATATAGTTCATTTCTATCTATGTCTATTGGTTGTAGAGAGCTCCTCAGTTAGCTCAATGATATTACTCCGAACACCCTCCCATAACTCTCTATAGTGAAATTTCGGAATCCGTCATGAACATGTGGTCCATCGACATTCATCTCAAGCATTACAGTTCAGACCTCACCTATCTCAAACCTCCTGATAAGTATATCCTCTTGCTCCAACCGCCTCCAACCTCCAACCATCCCAATCTCTTTTGCTCAAATTTTGAAAGTGGTCCCAAGGTTCAGAAATGCGGTATGCGGTATTCGTTCGGTCATGCGGTCTAAAGTAAGTAAGCGGATATGCGGAGGAGTGTACGGAAGTATATGCGTATGCGGTTTAAAATATTTTAATTTAAATATTATAAAATAAAAATAAAATGTGATTATTTTAAAAAGTTGATGATCTAACAAAATCCAAAATAAAAAAATTTCAAATAAGATAATATAATCAACAAGATATATAAGTATGATATTATAAATTGATTATTTTTTAGGTGTATTTTGAATTTAATGCATATATACTTTTACAAATTTAGATTCTACATAGAACACATGAATTTTATAAGAGAACCTTTAATGTGTATATATATCTTATAGATAACAAAGCTAAAGAATAATCATACGTATACAAATCATACACTCAAAATTATACACATATATGTATCTCCAAGGGACAAATATATTGAGATAAAATATAGGAGAAGATTGTATTTGCATATAAAATTATTAGAAGCACCAAAATATAAAGTGGCAGGCTGTTAGTCAATTGTTTCATTTTTTCTTTGAAGAATTAGAATGTCATTAGATAGAAAATTCAAAAGCAGTAAACAATTTATTAATAACTGTTGAGAACAATATGGATATGAGAAAAAATATCCTAGATTATATTCCCAAATGCAACATATACGCGAATAATAAAAAATAATGAAAAAATGATATAAGAGTTTCACGAAAAAAACCGAGTTAATATGTCATCAACATGTCATGGATAACATGAGTCCTATTAGATATGCGGACCGCATATGCGTTTTGACTGCATATTGCCGCATATGGCATATGCGCTTCGGTCAAGTAACCGAATACGCATATGAGGCCGCATGGACCGCATTTCCGAACACTGAATGGTCCAATAAAACTTGACGAGTCTCAAAATTTCCCTTGAATCTGGCACCCTCTATAGAAAGTGAAAGTATAAGGGTCCACCTCCATCTTCCACACCCTTGAGCCACCTCTAACAGGACCTCTATTGTCATTCTACTTCACTGTCCTCGTCGTCCTCCAACACAACTTTTTAATAGGAAGCATGCTACGCCAATTCCTCACTAATGAAACCTCTTTCGTCCTCAACCTGGTATGGGATGGATTGGAAATATGCTCCTACACCATCTGTCATTTTGAGCTCAATGAGCATGAACTTCCTTCTTATAGCCAATCAACCGTGTCTCGTTAGAATGTAAACTCGTCCAATGACCAGTCAAAATTTTCTTTAAATCATCCTCCATCAACCAAGATCACTCAAATACCCACATTGTACGCATGATGTGTTTGCATGTTGAGATTTCAGGTCACATCCCTATGATAGTGCCCAAAACCTATCATGAAATCTCACATAACAACCTCAAATTTTGGATGATCAACAATAAAATAGAAAAGACAAATGACCAACACTTATTGGTTTTAATATGTGAGTTGGTGAATCATGTGTGTTTTGCTTGCTTGGTTGAGTGATGATTTTTTATTCTGCCCAACCCTCCCTTAACCCTAGACACTCTATTATTCCATCTCCATAGATTCCTTCATCTTCAAAGATTTAGCCATTTTGTAGATCCTTTCGACTCTAACCCTAACTGGTGTCTCGGTTCCCCATCCCTAATTCCATATTTAGTATACTTAGGCTACTCTTCATCCTAAGTATAGGGGGGCCATATCCTTGAGTGTTCATCTTGGGCCGCTCCACCTTCATTGCTTATCTCTATCCTTAGGCTCCTCTCAGCTTAAGTATAGAGGAGACCAAAGTCCTTGTCATCTCCTATTCTTTAATGATTTGATCCCTCCTCTTGGTCCTCTTCTTGTAAATAAGTTATTTTTAACCAAGCTATAGGGGGTAGATCATAGTCAGTTCGCGTATATCACCTTGTATTCTAGCATGAGCTATGGCTTCATATCACTTTGTGCTATGAGGACATAACAAAAGCTAAGTATAGGGGATGTACCACATATATTTCATATATACTTTAGCTATAGGTAATATTTTAAAAATTTTCTAACTTTTTGGGGTTAGGGTAAAACATCTTTGAATTGTGTGTAAAAATGTTTGTAAATTGATTTGAAAATTTTCCTAACTGTGTGACTATTTTGAAAAATGTTTGACAATGATGTAAAAAATGGGGATTTTACTTATTTTGAAAACCTTTTGAAAAATATTTTGAATATATATATATATACATATATATTATGCGACATGGTTTGGGAAATCTTTTCAAAGTTCTTTTAAAAATTGAGGGATAAAAATGAAACTAACTTGTGTCTGTAAATGCTTCTAACCTTATTCAAAAACCCACAAAAAGTAGAAAAATTAAAAAAAATCTTTAGTAAACAGTTCTGACTACTAAACTTAAAAATGATTTACTACTTATCACTGAGGGAACTACGGTCTCCCTTAGCAGAGTAAGTGGTTAAAAGACATTGTCTATGGTACCGTCTTGAATTAATACGGGCAACCGTCTAACGGTTCGTATTTACACCCATATTGATTGAAAGTAGATGCAACTAGTAATTTGAGTTCAGGCCGGTCTTTATTTCTCTAAAGAAGTTAAAGAAAAAAATCACAAAACATTAACTATTGAGTTGGTGTGTCCTTGACACAATCACTATCACTCAAGGATTGAGGAATTGAGAACACTTGATGTATGAGGTTTTAAGAGTTTGAGCTAACCAACCTTAGTCATTAGGGTTTGAGAAATAATAATCCACACTTCCCTAGTTTGAAAGATATGTGTGCTATATTGCATACTTCATTCTACCTTTAAGAATATGATCAACATGTCACCTGCACAACTGCATAAATAATGATAAGATGAGTTGAGGTTTTACTTGAGAGACTGAGATTTGATATTTGAGTCTAGACGTGCTTAGTTGAGGTTTTAGTTGAGGTTTTACTTGATGCTTGATGATAGGATAAAGTCCATGAAAGCTTCATGAAACCTCAGTATCAACAACCCTAAGCATTATGAGAACAAGTTCTTATGCTATCTTTTGATATTGACCTATGTGCCAGGGTGTGATGAAACTAATCATTTATTGATCAATGTATGCCAACTTGGTAAAAACAATGGAGCTAGCCAAAAGAAAAAGAAAAGAAATGTTGAAAGAAAAGTTCTCTCAAAACAAAGCGAAATATCAAGAGCTTACATCAAAGGTGAGCGCTCCTAACCATTTCAAAGAGTCCATTTGGACCAAAGCTATAAGGACCATAGGAGTCGGGCTAGCATTAAAAAGGGCTCTGCATCATAAGCGATACAAGTTTGTGTGTCGAAGATATATTAGGTATTCGAAAGAGACACACCTTGGTGTATTCTCAGGAAAATAAGTGTAGGCAACTCCAAATTCTCTTGACGGACACAACACTGATTAACAACAAAAAATATATGTTGAGTAATAAGGCACTCGAAAAGATCCTTGTTTCAGTGAAAGGGAGAGAAGAAATTACATAAACTTTTGCCCTCCATCAACTGGCCTTCCATCTACACTTTCAAGTTGGACAAACTACTTAGACGGTGGATTGGATGCAAGAACTGATTTATTCTCTAGTGATAAGGATAGGTCGATAGGGTCTTGAGGAGAGCCTCTTGGATCAGGACTTTGGTTGACATGTTGACTTGACTCTCATGAATGCAATACACACTAAATTGTCATGTCCTTATGTTATATGTACATACGAGAGCCTGATAATTAGAGGAGTTGCATTCCTTTTGACTAGAGTTTGGTTCAGTTTAGAATTTTAGGATCACTTAAACCAAGAGTTCTTGATGGATCGAGTCTTGAAATTTCACATGCACAGTCAGGGATTAATTTGACTCAATATTCTTTAGATGCTGGAAGACGAGCATAGTTTAAGTATATAGGGATGATGAATACGAGATTAATCATATTATTTCTTATTTATAATCTCTTTACTTAAACTATTCAATAAAAATTAACTCTAATTAACTTAAATTAAGTAAGAACCTCTTGTATATAACTAACATTGTATATAATTAATATCATTTTATTTTCTTTTAATTTTGTCTTATTTAATATTCCAAAAAAATAGATAATTATTTTATATATTTATTTTGGCCTTCTCCATAAATTTAAAATACAAAAAACAGAACAAGAACTAAAAGCAAGTGTTTTAAATCATTAAAAATGCTTCCAAAAATATTAGTATGTACATATGCCTAGTTTGACTTTGTGTTCTATATGAAACTTGTAGATCACAAAAAGATCTACAACTTTTACAACTTTCATGTTTAACACCTTTTCATTTGTCACAAGTATTTATTTCTTTTTGATTTATCTTTGTTTTATTTATTTTCTATTTTTTTATTGGGCCACGTGGCACCCCCAGAGCTGCCTACGTAGCCCAGCCCTTTTGTCTGCCCTCATTTCCAGCCGTTGGATTGATCCGATCTCCATCATCCATCAACACCTCATTCTAGACCACTTGATCCTCTTGATCATGCACATTAGGACCCTCCTCTCGTGCCTTGCTATCGGCCATTGGATTGCAAGATCCAACAGATAAGTTTCGTCGTCTACCTTCGTAACCACTCTTCCTCTTGCCCGCCTCTTTTTGCCGAACCCCACCTCCATTTCCCACAACTACTTCACGATGCCTCGCCACCTCATTCCACCTCTCCGGGATAGCCTTAACCTCTGTCTCTCACGCATGCCACCTAACCCCATCCCATCTCCAACCGTCAGTCCTGAAGGGGTGGTTGAACATCGACTCTCCACTACTTGGAAACTACCCCTCCCACTCCTTCAAATCTACCTCCTCTGCCCTCTTCTCCGGCTGTCCACCATTTCATGAGTCACTGCTTAGACGTCCGCCTCCTCCTGTGACGGAGGAGGAGGGCTGGGGAGAGCGAGGATGGCCCGCTACTCAGGTGTTGACCCATGGCCATCTTGACCATAGCATGGCCTTGATCCAACCGTTGAGCTGCGTGTCTTGGCTGAGCACGTCCAACGATTACCAAAGACTCAGCTAGGGCCTCAACCCAAGCCACTACACCCGTCGGCTACCTTCTTTAAGTAGGTATATCTCCTCTTCTTTTTCCTTGTTTTCTCCTCTTTTATTACGCACATCCGCTTACTATCACCTTCAATTGAGCATCCTCACGCGTTCGCTGTACACTTGCCAAGTTTTAAAATACTCCACAATATTCAAACATTTGTGGTTTCTGCATGATCCATTTTCACCTTGTGTACCACGACAACTATCTATTATTATAGAGGTGAAAATGAGGTTCATCACTATTACGTCAAACACCTACAAATACAACTCCTTAATCAAAGCACACCCATATCTATCTTATTCATGCTAGTTACAGAGATACACAGTCAGGCACATTAGTGGACCTCCACAAACCATCATCACACTTATTCGGCTTAGTCCCATGAATAAAAAACAACTCTTCCAATTACTTAAGTGGCTGCCCGTCCTCCTCTTGGTGCCTGTAGTCTCCATGACATTTCATGACTCACCATAAAGTGACCATGACCGACCTATTTAAATTCATTACTCTTTCATCCTATCTACTAAAACATGGAATCAATGGTTTGACCAAAGACAGACATATCCTCTATCAACTGCTTCTCATCAACCACAAGCTCCTTAACCTTAATTACTTTATGGGTAGCTAGAGCAACTTCCACAAAGGTATGGCAAGGAGATCACCTTGTCGTCTCTTTCAAACAAAGGTCTGTCCATGGGAATTTTCGAAATACATAAGTGTCCTGAGGTGATGCAACTTTTGGGCTTTTGGAAAATGGCGAGTGACGATCAATTCGGGCAATCCTTTGAGATTTAAGATAGCCATTCAAGTAGCCACCAAAATCAGCCACAATTGTGATACAAGATTTAGAGAACGACCCACGGATCAGGGACACCATGAAAGAGAGCTCTAGTTACACCTCCTCCCCAGCAGAAAAGTCTATGGTTTCATGATGAAGCGATCAGATCATGCTTGAAGGTGTGAACTAGAGGGATTATAGGCATATCAATCTTCGACGTTTGTAACGAAGGAATTGTGTAAGTGCCCTATTAGGTCCAGAAAAAGGTGCTTAAATGCCAAAAAAATCAGCAATATTAGATATCGAGGTACCACCTAAGTCAGCAGACAACAACAAGTGCATGAAAACAAGGGTGTTGTTTCCAATAAGGTAGATATCGACTTCCCTTTGGTGCCCAATTAAAGGGGAGCTCCATAATCCAATATGTATAGGGAAGGCTGTCTCTATAAAGGAGGAATATCATCGCCTTAATTAAATATACCACAGTCCTTGAAATTAGTTGAAAATCACATTTCGTTCTATCGAATCTATTACCATGTCCTTAAAAGAACGGATGTGTATTAGTCTTCCTACTCGGCTTTGTGATAAACGGAAACCCCCCCCCCCCCCCCCTCCAGAGGTGCCTCATCGATATATGTTTCATCTCCGACAGTCAACTCCGTAATTGTATTCGGAGACTTTCAGAATTCCCTTTCAATGACAACAAATGTTCCATAATCGAAGCATTCTTTGCGTTCATTGGCACTGGCCTTGTAACCCTAGAGCCACCAACATGGCTTTTGCCATTGGATTAGCCACCATGGGAGCTTACCTCGCATGTGTAGAGGCTTCTCTCGATCAATGAGGGTGAAGGTGAAACCCAACATGATAAATTGTAAGCGGGAAGGAGGACTTTCTGAACCAAATGTGAGCATATAACCTTAGCGATATGGCATGGAGCTAGATGATGATCCCCAACAACTCGCTAGGTGAAAGACTGTATTACTACGGCCGAAACGAACTCTCCCATCTTTGGGATCATTGATTGCAAATGCCCAAGACATCTATATCTGAGAGGGTGTCCCTCCACTTGAAGACGATGGAGCAAAGGTGACATCCACTAACCATTACATAAGAGGCCTCTTCCAAATGAGTGGGCCTCTTGTAGGAACCCTGAAATTCCTTCATCGAGAGCTCATGAGCACGTACCACACCACCATCTATTGACACAGCGTTGCCAACAAATCTCGGCCAATGACTAACACAATCAAAGATGTTATAGTTTAAAGATCACCGTCACCCCCGACAATTCACCCCAAATGCCCATCCAATAAAGAGTACGAATTACTAGAGACGACCTATAGTGGATGCCAAACCTGGGTGACCGGGCAAGATACCCGTCAATAAACAACCTTGCCATATCCAAAACAAAGAACACGATCTTGACATGATCGGGTATAATGTCTAGCCCCCACCACACTGGAATTAGCAGGAGGATCACGACTTCCCACCACCCAAATCACCAATCCTCGATGAAGGAACTGCTCATGCCAATGCTTGACTGCCTCTAGGGGAACTTTGGCCCTTCGCATGCCGATGCTTACACTGAACGGTTTACTACGAGCCATCACCATCATATACAACACATCTTGATCAGCTATCAATTTCTTCCCCCTTTGTCTCCCACTTCTACCTCCACCCCTTTCTCTCTCTTTCTTCCTCTCGGCCTTTTTCCAGTTTCGAACATCTGAACTCTCCACCTCTCTCCCACTATCCCTCTCTGCCTTTTCTCCCTCTCTCACCTCCGCCTTTCTCCCTCTCATTCTTTATTAGTTTCCACTATCAACTCTTGTTTATTTGTTGGTGTTGTGCTCACTTTGCTGGTGTCATACTCTGCTTACTGATCTTAATTATGTGTATGATATTCTCCGATTCTCTACTTATCCTTCTAGATTTTCATTCGCTCGTGTTCTTCTTAATGAATAATGGAACACAATTAATTTCCATAGTATTGGTTGCCTTTAAGTTCCAAATGTTATTGCTTTGTTGCACACTCATTTGGATCCTTGTTGCAAAGTTAAGCACCTTTATTTTTAATAATTAACGCAATATCCTGATTTTACACCCTTATTGTTGTTATATGAAAGTATCTCACATTCTACTTGCTCATATATCAAAAGTCTATGTCTTCTTTTATGTTAAATGGAGTTAGTTACATGGATCTAGTTTCCTCCAAGTGTTTTGCCTTCTGTTTGCTCATTATTTCAACTTTTTTCAAGAATCCACAATTTTTACCTAAGAAGGACCTTTCTCCATAGGTGAAGCTTTATGTTGTTCTTTTCTTCAGTTTGTTCACAAGAATGTTTTCGGAAGCATCAACTCTGCTTGCGGATCTTCACTCTGTGTATGATATATCTCTGAGTAATAACTTATCCATCTATATTTCCATTTGCTCATGTTCTTGTTAATGGATAATGGAGCAAAATTACTTTCCATAACATTGTTTGTCTTTCGAGTTCCACGTGTTTGCTTTGTTGCTCCCTCCACTGCCATGCCTTTGCGTATTATTTCAATCAACCCAATTTTGGGTCCTTGTTGCAACGGTGAGAACCTGTATTTTTAACCCATTAATACACAAGTGCCAATTTTACCCCTTATTGCTGTTGTCATATGAAAATGTATTGCATTCAACGTGCTCCAATATAAAAAATCTATGCCTTCTTTTATGTTCAACTGAGTTAATCACTTAAATCTAGTTTCCTCTGAGGATCTCTCATTTCGCTTGCTCATATTTTTTCAAAGGAATTTAAGATTTTTACCTAGAAAGGTCCTCTCTCAGAGGTCAAGATTTATGTTTTCCCTTTTCTTCAGTTTGCCCCCAATAATCTTTGCTGGAAGCATCAAGTATGGTAACGATCTTGGATGTGCTTCTCCAACTTATCTATGAGCATACTAAAGAGTTATGGGCTGAACCTTAACTTTTGATGCAAACCAATATAATGTAGGCAAGGATTTTGCTATGTGGAACCTTATACTATATTTAATACCTAATACATGTCCTCTTGAGATGCAAAATCAATCGATTGACCTTAATATTGTATCACATCTTTAGAGACAATGTCATATGACTTTACTGAAATCCCTTCTGATCTTAAATTCAAGTAAATAAAGATGTCTCTTTTTTCAAAAATTTTCACTGGGCACCTTACTGGGCGGTTCCTTATTTAAATTGTATGGAATGTGCTTGTTCTAAACTCTTCCATGCTTTGTCACTTCCATATTTCAATTCAATTTAAAGCTATTTTTTGACATTCTTAATCTCATGATTTTCGATCTTTTAACAATATTACCCAGGCCCTACTAACCAAGTGCAACAAAAACAACCTCAAGCAGCTGCTTCCTTCAGTAGAATGTGGGCTTTTAGTTGGTGATTTGAAATCCCAAGGGCAGTCAAAATCCTTGATGATGTTGATGGATGATGAGGAACTAGAGTTGACTGAAGCCCGAGCTGGTCCAAATCCATTTAGGTGTTCAGCACATCTAACTTCGAGCGGGAGAAGTGGTTGCCCACTATGCAAAGGTGGGTATATTTTCTGGCATCTAACACCGAGCAACCAATTGGGTTTTGTTCTTAAATTTGCTTCTTTAGACATGTTGGGCAGGTTTCCCCCGCAATCTGTTAATATGAACCCACCCATTTGCTTCAGGCCTTGGGTATCATCTCCTGAGATGGTGACAAAGCTATTCAAGGTTTGTTTGATGCTTTATGATTTGATAATTTCTTTATTTTGTGAATTTTATGTTGAGATCCTTGCAGTAGTTGATTTGCTGAACTTCATAACATATCTTGGGCATATTATTGGCCAGTGAGTGGATGCTTAGTCGTATGACTAATTGCATGTTACTGGCATTCTTCAAAACAGAATTAAACAAATAAAATTCAGCTAATTGAAAATTATTAGCCACCCAACCTTATGTTAGATGCAGAGTTTGGAGGCGAGGCAGACGTCCTTGTTGGGGTTTGCAGAAGAGAGGGGAGGTGTTTGATTGTCGCAATGGAGGATATCAGGAGCTCCGTAGGGTGTAAATTTGCTGGGGATGTAATTAAGATGGACAACCTCTTGGTATGTGCGTGTGGTCGTACGACAACTGAAGCTGGAAAGTTGCTTGTTAACACGAAGTGGGCGGATTGAGGGATGCACTAGAGAGTAACTCGTATGCGGGATGGGATGATGGACTCGCAGGATGCAGCGACAGTCTTGATCAAAGGCGTGCCTCTGATTGGAAGGGATCTCGGGTCTATTCGTCAGATGATGGAGTTGGTGGTGAGCGTCACAAGGATCCTCTCTGATGATCTCCGCTGGGGACAACTTCTGGAGGTGATGGTGTTGGCGGTAGATTTGTAGCGATCACTTCCAGCCTGTGTTGATATGAGTTTCAGGGGTACCCCGCTGCGCTTGGAGGTGTAGGAGGCCACTTTTTAGATGGGAGGAGCATGGCAACAACTGGAAAGGCGTCGGAGCAGGTATTTCCTAAAGAGGAAGGAGATTTCAAACTCACGACGAAAGTACCACAGGTGGCTGTCAAAGTTTCAGATCAGGGTGCTCCCTTCGAGAAGGATAGGCATATCTACGACACTGGCAAGCTAACCTTTGTTGCGGTGTTATTGAAGCATTCTGCCTCAGGCATGGGGATCGTTTTGGCGCTGTGCGGAGTAGGGTGGCAGATCCTTTGCGTGGTCTTCATCTTTGGATCTGATTCTTGATCCGGGTCGTGAGCAGGACGTGGAGTCGAGTCTATTGGTGGACCCGTTCGTGTAGTCGGGCAAGGTTTCTTGACGGTTGGCAAACCAATGGTGTTGCTCTTAGCCAACCCTTATCAGGTAGGATTAGTGAACCAACCTTGCAGCAGCTCTGCGGATCCTCGCCTGTGTTTTGGAGCGTTTGGGGCTGGTGCCCCCTACTGGAGCATGGGCTACATCTTGTTCTCAATGAATGTTATCATTTGGAATGTAAGGGGCTTAGGGCAGCTCGAGAAGAGAAATGCGGTGCGAGACTTACTGATGGAACGTGGGGGCGGATATCATCGTCCTGCAAGAAACCTAAATATCCAGATATTTTGGAAATATTTGGAAAGAGGTGGGTGGCAGTAGATTAGTGGATTTCAGGGCGTTGAATTCAGAGGGGGTTTCCAGAAGCCTCTTCAGTGGTTGGAACAACGATACATTTGAGCTGGAAGGAGTGGGGATGCTGGACAGACACTCGATCACGACCCCGCTTCGTTGAAAGGAGGATAGGCGCATGATAATCATTACTAATGTCTATGGGTCGACCAATGGTGGGAGTTTTACACACTTGGTGGAGAATTTGTATCTGACCCGAGCGAGTTTTGTTTCAGATCCATGGATTATTATGAGAGACTTTAACATGACTCTCCATTAGGAGGATCGCCCCGGAAACCACGGTGGGTGTGACGCAAGGTCAGAGGAGCTGGGGAACATGATCAATGATTTGGGGCTATTGTTGGTAGATGCCTCTGGCCGCACTTACACTTGGAGAAACTTCAGATCCATGTCCAGTACCGATCAGTTTTTACTGTCTTCAGAAGCATGGCAGGCGTTTCCACTAGTAGGGGTTGGGCATTTCCTAGAGCACAGTTCGGCCATACACCTTTTATGCAGTCCTTTGGGGAGGATGTGTGACCTAAGTTCTTTTTTCCCTTTGAGAGGGCTTGGCTTTTGGAAATCGATTTTCGCGAAACAGTATCGACGTTCTGGGAGGGCTGTCGACCTGCGGGATCGGGGACTGCATGTTTGTTAGTCAAATTGGTAGAGCTGAGGGGACATCTGCTGGAGTTTGGTAAAAATGCCAGGACATGGCACTGCTCCAGGGATCGAGGGCTCATGATGAGGTTTCTAGGTTAGACAGACTGGAGGATGAAAGGGAGTTGACGGTAGAGGAGTTTGTGGAGAGAGGCAGGCATCTCGACATAATTCACGTGGAGGACGAGTAGGAGAAGGTGGCTTGGCGACATAAATCCATGTATCGTTGGCTAAAGGAGGAGGATGATGCCAATACATGTTTCTTCCATGCAAGGACGAGTGGGCGTAGGGCTTGAACTACATTCACTCGATTCTAATTGGTGGAAAGATTGCACATGTGGATCAGACTGTTGGAGCGATACTTCGCTCGCACTTTCAGGCGTTCAGTTGAAGGCACACTCATGTTGGTTGGGATGGTAGGGGGAGGGGTGTCAAGATTATCTGATGGTCAGGTAAGCTCATTGATTCATGCTTTCACAGAAGTGGAAGTCAAAAGGGCATCGTTTCAACTTAGTGTAGATGGAGAGTCGGACCCAGACTCTTTCCCTGTTTTGTTGTACAAGGAGTTTTGGGAGGTGGTGTAGGGAGATGTACTAAAGATCTTGAAGGAGTTCCAGAGTAGGAATTTGGGCTTTGAGAGGTTGAATAAGGCCTTGCTCTTTTTGTTACCTAAGAAAAATGTTTCGGTTAGATTGGAAGATACAATCCTATAGTGCTATCCGTGCAATTTATCTCATTATGGTAAAGATTCTTGCCAACAGACTACGTGATGTTCTTCCCTCTATTATCTCGCCTTCTCGCCTGAGCAGACGACACTTGTATCGTGAAGACTCATGGTAGATGGTCTTGTGCCAGCAATGGTATTGGATTGGAGTAGAAGACCAAAGCCATGGTGTGGAAGGTTGACTTTCAAAGGCATATGATTGTGTAAACTGGCGCTTCCTTTAGGCATCAATGGAGAAAAGGGCGTTCCCCGAGGAGTGGATTTCGTGGGTAAAACTATGTGTCACGACTGCATCGTAAGATATTCTTACGAATGGAAGGCTAGAAGGTGATTTCTTTCAGTTGTAGAGGAAATCAGACAAGGCTGCCTGCTTGCTTCTTTGTTGTTTGTCATTGTTGCGGATGCGCTTGCTGCCATGATGCGTTTGGCGTCGAATGCCGACTGGTGCTCTAGAAATAGAAAGGATGACATATCTATTCTGCTGCTGCAGTATGCTGATGATATTATGTCGTTTTTGGGGGACAATATGGAGCAGGTTCTTCGAGCGTCCCTTATTATGGATATCTTTGGGGACATCTCATGTTTACAGATTAATAGAGAAAAGTCGGTCGGTGCCGTTTGGGTTCTCGAATCAAGAATCGAGGGATGTTGCGATTATCTTAAGGTGCCCAATTGATACTTTACAGATCACCTACCTTAGGCTACCTTTGGTGGTTGGGCGGTTGAGATCTTCTAACTGGAAACCCATTATGGTTAGACTGGAGGAGAGGTTGGCGGGCTGGAAGGGAGGGGATTGATTCTATTGAAACATGTTCTATCAACTATTCCGATCTTTTAATATTCCACGAGATTGTTACCTGTCGGGATGTGTAAAAAGATGGAAGTCTTGGTGAGAAGATTTTTTTGGTCTGATGGCCGCCAAGAGGACTTTCACCGGGTGAATTGGGGAATGCTTACAAGTACGAAGATGGACGGATTGGGGGTGCCAAGGGTTGAAGAAATGAATAAGACACTCCTGATGAAATGGGTGATGCACCTGTGGGGTGTTGAGATTATTGTACATCTTCGGTTTTATTTTCTATTTCATTTCCTTTATGTACCTCTCATGCTATTTACCCAAGGGATTTTCTTTTATATAAAAGAGCTCTGGGGGTCTTATGAATATCAAGTCTTTTCATTTTCTCCTTCATGGTATCGGAGCAACGGTTCTAGATCGAGGTTCCCATATCCAACCACAACCCCCCTCCCCCGTACGACACCCTCCAGCCGCCAACCACCCTCTGTGTGCCAATCCTCCAGCCGCCAGCCCCTCCCAGCGACCTCAGTGCGGCAACCTCCATCCACCAGACTTTCCTAGCGGCCTGATCTCGTCGCCAGGCTGCGTTCCAGTGGCCCGCTCCCTTCCAGCAGCCCCCTCCCAGTCGCCGAACTTCTTAGGGCCACGGCCTAGGTCCTTGGGGTTGTGCTACATTCTTGCGGTGTTACATTCTTGGGACAGGGGCTGGTACTGCATGCAATATACAATCTGATTTTGACAATGTTTTTTGTGAGTTTGGGTGCTTCAAGTGCGTTTTCTAGTCCTCGACTTCATCAACAATTGATAGGAATGGCTGTATGCATCTACACATGCAACCACTCCTTCATATGATTGTGTAGACTCAATCATAATTGTCTACTACTCGATTTTCATTCGATTTTTATCTGCTCAGCATTCGTTTAATCATGTCAGAAAACAAGGGTGATGTTTTCGAATTTTATCTGCTCAGCATTCTTTTAATCATGTCAGACAACAAGGATCAGTTCAAAACAATGGATGCGGTGGGAACCTCGGGTGGATTGCTGGTGGCGTGGCATGCTTCGACCATGGCTTTCGACTCAGTGATTCGTGGGAGGCACGTGTTTACGGTGATTCTGGTATGTACGGCTTCCTCCTTGCCGGTGGCTGTATCGTGTGTGTATGGTCCTTGCTGTAATATGATTCGGGGGAAACTCTGGGAAGATCTTCTTGAGGCGGGCAGGACAATCGCGGGAGTCCCTTGGCTCATTGGGGGGACTTCAACGTTACTTTGCGAACGTCGGACAAGCCCGGGGGCAGGGGGGGGGCAGGACCCGGGCTCGCTCGATTTTACGGACACCGTTGACTCTCTGGGTCTTGAGGTTATGGATGCGGAGGACGTCGCTTATACATGGAGAAGTACCAACTCTCGATCGCGTATCGATCGCTTCTTGGCTTCAAGCGAGCTTTTGGAGGCTTTTACCCTATCCTGTGTGGAGGCCAAACCGCGGACTTTATGCCCCTGCGCATAGGAGGTTTTTTAGGTATGAAAAATGCTGGTTATTGGAGGATAGCTTCAGGGAGTTGGTGGCCTCTCACTGGTCAAACGTGGTTGTTTATGGTTCCACCGCATCTCGTTTTGTTTAGAATTTATCCTCATTACGGGTACGACTATCTGCTTTCAAGAGGAGTTTAGGGCGGCCAGATGCGCGGCAAGGAAGGAGGTGGAGGAGATCATTCGGAGCTTCGATGCGTTGGAGGACCTTAGGGAGCTCTCGGTGGACGAATTGGCATGTCGCGCAGCTGCTCAGATGAAAGTTACCTTGGAGGATAGGAAGCGGGTCACGGAATGGAGACAGAGGTCGAGAAGTGTTTGGCTGTGGGAGGGGGACGCAAATACATCGTTTTTTCATTGTGTTGCTAGTGGGAGGTGCAGGTCCAATGCGCTGCGCTCCATCTCGATTGGTGGGGTCAGCGTGGAGGGGAACAAAGAAATGAGGAGAGCTGTTGCTAATCACTGTAAGGACGTATCTTCAAGAACTATTCTGAGGACTTGGAGGTGGTTGGGCGACGCCCGTGGCGGACTCCTTCTGTGACATGCTCACTCGCGACGTGACCCTGGAGGAGCTAAAAGAGGCGGTGTGGGATCTGAATGCGGATGCTGCCCCTTGCCCTGACGACTTCCCGGTGTCTTTCTAGAAGGACTTCTGGGATCTCGCCAGCCATGAGGTGTTGGAGGTGGTCTCTGAGTTCTGTCTGGGTAATGCGGTCTTCGAAAGGGTTAACCGTGCACTAATCATCTTGCTTCCCAAATCATCAGCGCCTGTCTCCGCTGTCGATTATCGCCCTATTGCAGTCTCTAACGCCCTATACTTAATTACTGCGAAGGTCCTCGCGAGCAGGCTGAGCTGCGTTCTTGGAAGTATTGTCTCCCCGATGCATTCATCTTTCGTTCCAGGGAGGCAGATCTCGGACTGACTCACTCTTGCATCCGAGGTCATTGCGGATTGGCAGAGGAGGGGCATGCGTGGTGTTCTTTGGAAGGTGGACTTTGCGAAGGCTTACGATAGCCTTGATTGGAGATTCCTCTGGTCGGTGCTTCGGAGAAGGGGGTTCCCGGAGAAGTGGATCACTTGGATGAGGCAGTGCGTTACCACGTCCTCTTTTTTGATCATGGTGAATGGCCGCCCGGAGGGGGGATTGGTTCAACCTTGGAGGGGGGTGCGCCAGGGTTGCCCTCTTGCACCTATGTTGTTTATCCTTGCAGCGGACGTCCTGACTAATATTGCGATTCATGTGGTCAACCGCGGGCTATCAAATGGGTACTCGCGGGGAGGCATGATGGTTCCGCTACTGCAATACGCCGACGATACCCTCTTCTTCATTGAAGGGGGTCTGGAGGAGGCCAATGGCATGGCCATGGCTCTGGAGATCTATGGCGAGCTGTCCGGGATGCTCAAGAATGATAACAAATGGAAGTTCGTCGGTTTCGGCCTCTCTGTGCATGAGGCCGACGCATGTGCGCAGGCGCTGGGCTCGAGTTGTTCTTCCTTACCGATGGACTATTTGGGGATGCCCTTGACTTCGGGCATAACGAGGACGAGAGATTGGCTCCGAGTTGTGGAGAAGGTGGAGGCGAGGTTGGCGGGATGGAAGTCCGCTGTTCTGTCGAGAGGGGGGCGTCTGGTCCTTCTCAAGGCGGTACTTTCTTCCATTCCAATTTACTTCCTCTCGAATCGGCGTATTCCAAAAGGAATTAGTGATAGGCTGGAGAAGCGGATGCGTGCCTTCTTATGGGGAAAGCAGAAGGGTGGGTCGAGGGGGGTCCACCTTGTTGGGCGGGAGGATATTATGCTCAAGAAGAATCAAGGAGGGCTGGGGGTGAAGTCTCTCGAGCAAATGAACGACACCTTGATGCTTAAGTGGGCAAGCAGAATTTGGGGGCCGAGGGATGATCTTTGCTGTGACGTGGTGCGTAGGATCTATGATGTGAGGGGGGGGGGCGACGCAGGTTGACCGTTTGGGCTCTTCTACTCCCTTTTGGAGGGGGGTCGTGGAGGTTTTCTTGAAAAATATTGCGCTCTTTAGGCCGATCCTTGATGGGGGTGAATCCTTCTCCTTTTGGTCGGACGATTGGACGGGAGGAGGGGCCCTTTACTCGCGTTTCCCTCGTTTGTTTGCTCTTGCTGAAGACAAATTGATTTCGGTTGCAGCTTGCTGGTCAGATGGTAATTGGTGCCCGAGAATTTCCGCTAACTTCGCCGACCAGAGATTGGAGGATTTCTTGACCCTGATGGATCCTGTCAGGGAGGTGGGGCGCCCATCGGACGGGAGGGACCACTGGAGTTGGCGTGAGGCCCCGTTCATGGTCAAGAAGGCTTTTGGGGCTATCAGCTGGCCGCCGCCGTCCCAATCGGAGATCCTGATTCGCTATTGTGCGTTCTTGTGGGCTCTCAAGCTTTCAGAGAGAATTGATTTCTTCCTATGGCTGTTCAGGAGACAGAGGGTGATGATGAGGGACCGATGTGCCACGCTTATGGGAATCGTCTCTGACAGGTGCCTTCTTTGCAGTGAGACGACGATTGCATCCGTGGAGCACCTCTTCTTCAAGTGCCCCATGGTGATCCAAATATGGCAGGGGGCCGGTTTGGCCTGGTGCTGCACTGAGGATCTCTAGTTGTTCTACGACGCGCTTCTGGCCAACAAAGATAGATCGAGGAGGGAGTTGCTTTATCCTTTGACCATACTGTGGGCTGTTTGGCTGGGTAGGAATGATTTGCTGTTCTCAGGCCAGCGGTTCTATAAGGAGAACGTGGGGACTCATGCCAAGCGTTTGGTGGAGGAATGGGTTTTATAATTGCTCTCTATTGTGGGCGTGTGCTTGTATTGTCCTTCCTTCTATCTTCGTTTTTTGAATAAAAGTTGGGGCGAGCACCAACGAGTGTATCCCACTCGTTTCAGGATTTTTAAAAAAAGGGTGACGTTTTCTCACCGTCCGATGTATTCAAAGGCCCTGCTCCCATCGTCAAGATGGATGGGACCAACTACGAGTTGTGGTCCATGCAGGTTCACACCCTCATGTAATGCCATAATGAGGATCACATTCTGATGGAAATCGAGCCAATAGACAAGACCAGGGCAAATGCTTCTTGGAAGTAAGATGATGCCTATGCAAGGATATGGCTATCTGCGACGCTGAGCACATGGATAACAAATGACATTGTCAATCATCCTACGGCTAGGGCCATGTGGGACATATTGGCTGCCACATATAAGCAAGCCAAAAATGAGAACAAGATTCTACAACTATAGTATGACATCTTCTCGACCAAGTAGAATGATCGTCCGCTTCCTACTCATTTCTCGCATCTTCGTGGCATGTTTGAGCGTTTGTATAGTTTCATGCCTATTACTACCATTACAGAGCAACAACATGCATATCGGAATGCAACAATGACAGGTGTCTTTCTGTCATCACTTGATTTATAGGACGATACAACACGTACTCAACTTCTTACTGGTGAGACAATACCTTCAATGGAAGAGGTATACAAAAGGTTGAGCATGATTATTACATTTTCTACACCCACAACTCCGACTCCCTCTGCCATGGCTGCTTCTCGTGGCAGAGGGGGTACTTCACTGTTTCGCGGGCAAGGATTGTAGAGATATTTCTAGAGTTTATGTACTTTTCTGTTATTTTTATTTTTCTTGTTCCATCTTATGTAATTTACCAATAGACTTTCTCTATATAAGAGAGCGTAGGGTTCTTTGGAATAATATCTTCTCATTCCTTTCTTCCAACTTGGTATCAGAGTCACCACCTAAAAACCCTAGCCGTCCTTTCTTCTCCTCTCTCACCGATGCCGCCACCTTCTCTCCCTCATCTCGCTGGCGACTCCACCCTCCCGTCGCCCCTCCTCCCGTTGCCCCGTCAACATCTAGCCGCTGGCGCCCCCCCTCCACACCACCCTTTACCCGTCACCACCCTCGTCTCCTTCTCTCTCTCTCTCTCTCGTTCCTCATGGATTTGAGTGCATAAGTCTACATATGCACTCAAATCCTTGCATGTTTATGTAGACATTTATTCCTTGGTCTATAAACCCTAGTTCTTCGTCTCCGGCATCAATGTTAGAAAACAAAGTCGACATGCCCTCCATCGATGCTTTCAAAGGTCCAACGCTCATAGTCAAGATGGATGAGACGAATTACGAGCTCTGGGCGATGCAGTTCACGAGTCTCATGAAGTCCAATGGTAAGAAGCACATTCTTACTGAAGCTGAGCTAACAGAGAAGATGGGGATTTATGCCGCATGGGAGGCTGATGATTCGTATGTCAAGGTCTGGCTTTCAGGTACACTGACGATGGAGATTGCTAATGATGTACTCCACCAGCCCCACTACTATGGCAATGTGGGACATCCTTGCCGCAACATACTCGTAGATGATGAATGAGACCAAGATCCTCCGACTTACGGTCAAGCAGAATGACCGGCCTCTGCATTCGTTATATACATCCCTGCGAGGGATGTTTGAGAAGCTTTACAACATCATTCCCCTTATGGCGGCCCTGAGCTGCAGAAGACATTTCGAAATGCTACAATGGTGGGGGTCTTACTAGCGGCACTTGACCCGGAATATGATGCGGCACGCTCGTAGATCCTGGCAAATTCTACTATTCCTCAAATGGAGGAAGTGTATCGAAGGCTTAACAGAATCATAGTTCCCTCTGCTGCTATTACTCCACCTCCTTCGGCGATGGCAGCTTCCAGAGGCAGAGGAGCCTCTTCTTCTTTTTGTGGTCGTGGACCTCGTGGTCGAGGTGGTTGCTTCAGTCAACCATGCACCTTCTGTATTCGCCCTGGTCATATGGAGGATACATGCTATTCAAAACATGGTTTTCCTGCATCAGCCCGTGTAGCCGAGCACGTTGCGCCTCTACATCCATCTATTTCAGATCATCGGTTTGAGGATCTTGTCGCCAGACTCCGTGATATCATGCCTCCTGCCTGTACTGATTCTCTAGGAAGTCACTCGGACATAGCAGCTTCAGCTTCTGCAGTACATCAGCCCCAGCTAGCACATCAGGTAGTACTTATGCCTTTACGTCTTGTCATAATTCTAATGTCTGACTCCGGTGCGACACATCATCTTGGTCGAGACAAAGATTAGCTTACATCATACAGGGAGTTCTTGCCAGGGCGATCGGTAGTGATAGCAGATGGGACTCATTCTCTCATCATTGGACAAGGGAAGATCAGTTTGACACCCTCTATGCATCTAGAGAATGTCTTGCATGCTCTAGATTTTTCAATGAGCTTACTATCTATCAGTCAGATTACGAAGGATTTGCACTGTCACACTATTTTTGACCCATCGTCTCTTCTTTTTCAGGACATTTTTATTGGCAGGGTGATGGGCTGTGGCCGTAAGCTGGATGATCTCTATCGGATGGTGTGAACTCCCTATCCTTGTGTCTCATCTCAGTCCAGTGGAACAATCTCTCCTTTTACCTGGCATCTACGCTTTGGTCACCTCCCTCTTCAGAAGTCGTGTCATATCTTGCCTCAGATTTCACCGAGTTCTTCTTTCAGTGTGAAGCGTGTCAGTTGGGAAAGCATCACATATCTACTTTCCCTAGTCATGAGTCTCGGAGCAGTAGCTTCCCATTCGAATTATTGTATGTTGACATTTGGGGTCTGAGTCATGCCCCTGATCACCAGGGACACAAGTTTTACCTCGTCATGGTTGATGATTTCTCTAGATTGTCATGAGTGTTTTTATTGAAGAATAGATATGAAGCAGGGATTGTAATAAAAAAATCTTATAAATGAAGTTCAGAATGTTTTTTCTTCTACTGTGAAAATTGTGCGTACAGATAATGCCTTGGAGTTTTACACTCGTGCTCTTTCACAATTCTTCTTGTCTCGCGGCATTATCCATCAAACGACTTGTGCTTACACCTCTCAACAAAACGGTGTTGCAGAGAGAAAACATCGTCATCTTCTTGATATCACTCGGACTTTACTTATCCAGAGTTGTGCTCCTATGTCTTTTTGGGGCGATGCTGTTCTTATGGCGTGTTATCTGGTGAATCTTATGCCCTCCCCTGTCTTGGGTGAGAAAGTTCCTCTTTCAGTTGTCTTTCCTGACAAGGAATTGTTCTCCCTAACTATTCGTGTCTTTGCCTCAATTGCTTTCGTTCATCAGCTCACTCCGGAACTTGACAAGCTCTCACGTAGGGCTGTCAAGTGTGTGTTTCTTGGGTACTCTCGTGCTCAAAAGGGTTACAAATGCTATGATCCTGTGAACAAGAAATATTATGTTAGTCCCGATGTCACCTTCTTTGAGTCTATGATGTATTTTTCGCCTACAGGTGACAAGACTTCCTCTACTACTGATGATGAGATTTATTTGCCACTTCCTCCTCTGCGTCCGTCTTTTCACATACCAACTCCTACTGCTCCACCACCACCACCACCGCCTCCACAACCACCAATACCACTTTTACCGAGATTTATACTTGTCGTTCGGTCCCTGCTCACGGAAGTCATCATTCATCCAACACGCTCTAGGTATGTCCAAGTGATATTACTAATAATGGGACTGAAAATGTGCAAGTGTTGGGATCTTCACCGGAGAATAGCATACCGATGGGTACTACTGATGATTTGGATGTACTTATTGTCTTAAGGAAGCTGAAGGGGATGTGTGCATCTTATCCACTTGCTTCACATATTTCATTCCATCGCCTCACTGGTGATTTTCAGAGGTTTGCTGTGGCCTTATCTGTCGTGGAGATACCACGGAATTATCCGGATGCTTTGAAGGATAGCTGCTGGCGTTTAGCCATGGAGGAGGAAATGATTGCTCTACGATCTCGTGGTACACAGAGATTGGTTGCTGCTCCTCCAGGAACTTCTGTTGTCAGTTGCATGTGGATGGCAACCTTGATCGTTACAAAGCAAGGCTAGTGGCACATGGATTCACTCAAACCTATGACGTGGATTATATGGACACGTTTTCTCCCATTGCACGTTATTCCACTCTACGTGTCCTTTCTGTCACTGTGGTACATGATTGGCCCGTGTTTCAGCTTGATGTTAAGAATGACTTTTTATATGGGGATATGCAGGAAGAAGTCTACATGCAACAACCTCCGGGGTTTGCTGCTGAGGGGGAGTGTCTGATGGTGTCTAGACTTCACAAGGCCATATATGGTCTTAAACAGAGCCCGCGGGCGAGATTTCAGAAGCTTTCAGACCTAATTCAGAAGCAAGGGTTCAAAAGATCAAATGTCGATCATTCTTTGTTTGTTTAGAAGACTTCCAGTGGTACTGTTGTTATCATGGTATATGTTAATGATATACTTGTTACGGGAGATGACATGCAAGGGATAAATATGGCAAAAGCATTTCTAGGCCATCAGTTTGTGACTAAGGATCTTTGTACTCTACGATACTTTCTGCGGTTGGAATTTGCTAGGAATGCACAGGGTCTTTTGATGACCTAAAGGAAGTATATTACAGATATGCTTGTTGAGACGGACATGATCGACTGTTGACCCTCGACTACTCCCATGGTTCCTACCATGAAGTTATATGAAGATGATACAGAGGAGGTTGACATGAGAAGATATAGAGAAATGATGGGAAAGCTCCTCTATATTACTATCACTAGACCTGACATTGTTTTTGCTCTAAGTCGTGTGAGTCAGTTCATGGAACAACCCAGACAAGTTCATATGGACGCCATATATATGATACTAAGATATCTAAAGTCGTCTCCAGGTGCATGACTTTTGTTCACAAAAGAAACATATCTCTCTATTTCTGCATGTGCTGATGCGGATTATGCAGGATGTCTTAGGGATCGGAAATCTAATTCAGGTTTTACAATGTTTGTTGGCAGTTTCTTGGTTTATTGGAAAAGCAAGAAACAGATGGTGGTAGCTAGATCTAGTGCTGAATCTGAGTACAGGGGAAGCAAGTACATAGATGATGTTGGTTCGAGCTGTATTAGAAGATCTGCATATAGATGTACCACTACTTATGCAATTACAATGTGGCAATCAAGCAGCATTATTTATTGCTAATAATCCTGCATTTCATGAAAGAACAAAGCATATTGAGGTAGACTGCCACTATACCAGAGATATGATTCAAAAGGGCTTGATTTCTACTTCCCATGTAAGTTCAGGAGAGCAGACTGCAGATATCTTTACCAAGCCATTGCTCAGAGGGCCATTTCAGAAATGTTCTTCCTAGCTGAGCATGATTGACATATATGCTCCATCTTGAGGGGGAGTATGGAGAGATTTTTAGGGTTTATGTATTTTTGTTATGTTTATTTTCCTTGTTCCATCTTATGTAATTTACCCATAGTCTTTCTCTATATAAGAGAGCCTAGGGTTCTTTGGAATAATATCTTCTCATTCCTTTCTTCCAACAAGGATCACGTTGTCGCGACCCCGATTCCCGGGCCGTCGGATCCTCCCATTCAGGATCTGGTTACTCAGCAATAATTTATTCAGCAATCACAACTAACATTCAGAAACATACTGCAAATAAAAATAGGGATTTTTACCCGGCAGACCCTATAATCTTTTCGAATTACCGCTACGACCTTCGAAACATCCTAATTCCTCTCTCGACCTCGTAAACTTGCTAACCCTTACCCTACAAACCCTGTGGTTAACCCTCGTTCATTTATCCGTTAAAATTAACCCGATTCCGTTATGTTCATTTAAATTATACCCAATTTGTTTATCAAATTTACATCTAATGCCACTCCATCGTCTCAAAAGAATCCATCCCCCTGCGTCGCTCTCCCGCCAGCCTCGCCACTTCCATCCCTGCTCTCCCCTCCGCCGCTGACGAGCCCCGTGCCCAGCTCCTTCCCTCCTCCTCTGCTCGAATGGTCTGTATGAGCCGAAGCTCCCCGCGGTCCCCTCCCATCCATCCCCCCGCGGCGCTGCACCCTGCCCACACCCCCTGCGCCGCTCCTCCTGGCCTCCTCTGCCTCCCTCTGTTGCGCTACCATGCACGGATGCCACTCCCGCCGCAAAGAAATCCAACCCCTCCACTGCCTGCGCCTCGCTCATTGACTCCGCCATCCTCGACCAGTGGATGCACACCCTAAAGATGGGTGGCTCCCCGCTCGACCGCGGAGGGGACAAGGCGGACCTCTGGCTCTGATCCTGCGGCGGAGCGCAACGTAGTATCCACCCCGTGAGCGCGTGCGCATAGGATCGCTGCGCGGAGATCCACGTCTGGAGGCATGACCGCCAATTCTGAAGCTCGAACTCCAGGTTGGTCCCCGACCGCCCCAGCCTCGTGGCAGGGGGTGGTCGGTCCGCCAGCTTGGGTGTCGCCAGGAGGAGCTTGGCTTCATCGATCACCCGCTTCTGGATCAAGTGGCAATCCGCCATCGTCTGCCACATTCTCGCGAGTCTGCCATCATCGACACAGTGCTCAACGAACAAACATTGATCGATAAATGATTTCATCATTTGTGAGAGAAAAATCCATACCCTTGAAGCAACTCCATGATCTGCGGGTGAAGCTCCTCGTCCCTGAGCGTTTCGATCCTCCTCGATATGGCTTCGATGGAGTGGATCGAGACTTTAATACGCGTAGTAAGGTCCCGTTCGATCCGTCGCATCTTGTCCAATGCGTCTGGATCCTCCGCCGTTACGTCTTGGTTCCTCAGTTGCGTGCATTTCTTCTCATACGCTTTTCTTATCCGTTCTCCAGACTAAGGATGAGATTATTCGATCTATCTCATGTTTTCGGAAATAAAACTTCGATCGAGGGAACAAACCAGGAGAATCGGAATCACATACCTTGACCTCCTCGTACAGCTTCTTCTCCCAGGCATACAATCGATCCAACGTCGACTGGTGGCTCCCCGATACCATGCAGGAGTCCTCCGAGATATCGCTGCTCGTTTCGTACGAATCCTCCATGACGCTCGAAGGAGCTTGCAAGAACCTGGAAGACGACGAGCGGGACGAGGCGGAACGGAAGAGAGCGACTGGATTCAGCATCTTCATCGCTGCAGAAAAACAAAGAGATCACCACAACAACAGCAGTCGATCTGTGCGTCGATGTGTGGTTTTTTTTCAAACCTGTGATTTCACTTGAACCAGAAGAAGAAGAACACTGTGCTCTGCTCGCCTCAACTCATACAGACCATTCGAGCAGAGGAGGAGGGAAGGAGCTGGGCAATGGGCTCGTCGGCAACGGAGGGGAGAGCAGGGATGGAAGTGGTGAGGCTGGCGGGAGAGCGGCGCAGGGGGATGGATTCTTTGGAAGAAGAAGAACACCGCCCCCTCCCAAGCTCCCTACTCAGCCTCGGCGATGGAGCCTCCCGCGGATGCGGCTTTCCTGCCCTCCCCTCCCGATCTACTGTGGAGGATTTTTTTTCTATTTTTTGGCTAATCCTAACCGTTGGATGATAAATTAGTTAGGTTAACTCAAGATTAACTCAAGTAATTGACTCAAATATAGTTAAAATTGACGGCAGGGTTTGTTGGGTAAGACGGACCAAGTTTACGGGGTCGAGGGAGGAATTAGGATGTTTCGAAGGTCGTAGTGGTAATTCGAAAAGATTATAGGGTCTGCCGGTAAAAATCCCATAAAAATACTTAGAAGAAAGTATTTCAACACTTTTCCATTCACAAAATAAAGTTCAGATGATACACTGTCCCACTATAACCATTTACATGTACATCAGCTTGAAAGAAAAATATACAAAAGATTACTAACTACCTTAAAAAGTAAAGCTACTGCGCCTGGCTGGATGTCTAGTATGTAAGCTGGATGAATTTTTAAAGTCCTTGCGATGGCTCACCAACACCTATTGGGTTTTTCATAAATCATCGGATAAAAATTAGCGAATGCTAAGTAACGAAAAAGAGAAAAGCAAACAAATTGTGTAATTTTGCAAAACTTGTTATCACAAAAGGTTTCATTCCTTCTTGTTAATTTAAGTCCTATTCCTTTCTATTCCATGTCAGGGATTAGTCCAGGGGAACCCCACCCTTCTTGGACTCTGAAGTTGTGAATAATTCGAGATTGGAGATTGCGTTGATCTTGGTAAGCTTATGCCGCCGCACGTCGCCTCAACCAATCCTCCAATACTACCCTAACAATTCCTTTTCTTTTACTAACTAGGGTCTCAACCCTCAGCCTGGAAAACAAATGAGTACACCGTCCTCGAGGACTCGGTTGCTTAAAACCTCAGGCTAACATTTAATCATATAACCTAGCGGCTTTAAATACATATTATCCTGACCCAGCCGCTATTGAACCACCCGTGCCTCCATGGCACGGCCACATCTTCCGTCGTACAACCCGAAGATACTGGCTCCCGATACCACACGTTGCAAATAATTCATTTCGTGCGCATTTATCATAACAAGGCAACCATGTACCACATAGGTAGGGAAACGCCAATATGAGGTTCCTTCCGACAAACCTACAGGTTGAATGCCCGACTTGTAGTTCTACTCCCACTCATCCTTAACGTGACACACGATCCTTTTCAGGATCTAACTCAAATCACATCAATTCCCATGATGTAATTCTTTCGTTAAGTCTTCGACTTGCATAATTAACAACACTTAGTATAGACTCAAATATTTATTATTCATAACCATATATACTCGTATTTATGCCTATTTTAACTCCCCAACCCTAACTTTCAAAGCCAACGCATCAATTTGATGCTTAAACCTTATTTTAGTGGGAATCACAAAGCAATTCTCCAGATTTTCAAAAAATAGTCAAAATTACGGTTCTTCATAGCAAAGAACATAAAAATAAAAAATTTCAATAATCTCGTATGAAAACCCAACAACAAAAGGAAGGATTTCGTTACCTAATCGAGCTCTCTCTCATGTATGCAAGGCTTTATCGTGTTTCATTTTTAGAAAGGTTATTTTAAGCCTCCTGAAAAGATCAAATTTCATTTTCGTATCAAAAATGCTAAGAACGTGTCAAGAACGCGAAGAACGAACGAAGAACGCGAAGAACGTGAAGAATACGAAGAACGCCAAGAACATATTTTCTCTTAAAATTTCGGCAGAGTTTCCCCTTATATCGGGACATATTTCTCGGAAAATTTCAGTAGAGTTTCCCCTTATATCGGGACATATCTCTCGGAAAATTTCGGCAGAGTTTCCCCTTATATCAGGACATATTTCAAAATAAAAACGAAAAGAGTTTCCTCTATAAAATCCATTGAGAGAAAAATAACAACGAAACTGAAGGAATATACTCAAACAGCAAGAGATGAAGAATCGTTAGACACCACACATCTTACGTGAGTGAACGTGTGACGAATCACAGGGTCACTGACGTGCATAGCTGCCCGCACCTAAGTAGGGTATTACACAGATTTCTCCATCAAAATAATTATAAAAGCACAATAGAAAGAATAGAAAAATAAATGATGGTGAATCTGTAGACACCACGCGTCTTAGATGAATGAACGCGTGACGAATCATTGGGTCACTGACGTGCATAGCCGCCCGCACCTAAGTAGGGTGTTACACAGATTTCTTCTCGAACCACAACTGGAAAACGAATCGGAAAGAGAGATGAATCAAGAACAAAACTTGGAAGAACAAGAGGATAAATTGAAAGCCTAGCTTACGAAGCAAACTAAGAGAGGATCATATCTTTCTCCTCCTCGTTCTCCCGGCATCGCTTCGCTAGCGCTCCTTTCTCGCCTCCCACTCGTCCTCCCAACCTCTCGACCCTAGCCCTTGGGGTGGTGGGGGTAGTGAAATCGTAGAGAATGAATGAGTAGGGGGGTCTATTTATAGGCTCCCGAAAATCACTAACCATCATTAGAAAACCATGGTTTAGACCTTAACCATGGTTTAACGGCCCATGGTTTTGGCCCATGATTTTAGCCAAAACTTATTCCAAACTTGGGGCTTAAGTTAGAACATTCTAGAGGATTCTAGATTCGTTAATGACGCTTAATTAACACTAATCGTGATTAACTTTCACTAATCATGATTTAACTTTCGCGGCTTACGCTTATCTTTTGCTAGCTATTGATTAGTGTTTGCTAATGATCATTAGCGGTTTTCAATCCGTCATTAGTTTCTTTAATCATGTTTAATTAGTCTTAATGACAATCATTATGGGTTAATGACGTCCTAACCCTCCTTACTTCTTTTTCTTCCGAAATTCATAACAAATCAAAATGAAGTCCGATTTACACGAAACAAATTTCGTTGGTTTTCTCTTGACGAGCCGGATCTTCGTATATAGGATCTGAGATATGTCAAGTTCAAGGCTTTACACACGCGGTCGAGGAGGAGGCCAACAACGTGGTCCATGTTCACAATACCACCGTCCCGATCATTATGAGGAGACATGCTATCTATAGCATGGGTATCTTGCAGAACTTAGAGGATCTTGTTTGTCCCTTGTTGAGGAAAATCAATGGGATACTTGGGTCCTTGGAGACCCCACCCGGGTACGTGCTCCTTCTCTTTGGCAAGGTATCTCTAAGATCTTTCCGGTGTTGGCAGACAAGATGCAATCCGTCCTTGGGAGTGGTGATAAGTTTATATTCTAGCTGGATGACTAGACGAGAGGCGATGTTCTTCGAGTCCGATTCCCAAGACTTTTTGCCATTGCCTGCAATAGAGATGGTCCGGTTCGCCAGATGTGGGATCATGACACGTTGACCCCTACGTTTGATTCTGGACTGTCCGAGTAGAGACTGGATGAGTTCTTGACGTTGCAGAACGTGTTGGCTCCCTTAGAGGGACCGATTGCTGGCAGTGGCCATCAATGTTCAGGAAGGCGGTATGCGGTATTCAGTCGGAGGGGTCACTGCATAAAGAGTATGCGGTATGCGGGAGAGTATGCGGCGAGTATGCGGTTTTATGCGGTTTGGTATTTTTTATTATTAAAAATATAAATAAATTTTTAATATCATGTTAATATCCTCTAAATATTATTTTCTTCATTATAATAATAAAGAATTGAAGGTACAAGGAACAAAACTATTGGGATAATAGAGTTAAGTGAGCAAAAACATCAATTGAAAGAGCGTTAACTCGGATGTCTGAATTTAGGTTAAGGTTTTAAAAAAAGTTTATTCGAAAATCGGCCGCATAAACAACCACATATACGGTATACTCGGTCGAGTATGCAACTTGACCCGCCTAGATGTCGATTTGACCATACTCGGTGCGCCAAGGCTTCCGAGTACGAGTATACGGCCGAGTATGCGGTATACTCAGCCAATTTCCTGAACACTGGTAGCCATTTTGTTTGGGGGAATGAGAGGTTCACGGTGAAGAAGGCGTATCGTTTCTTTGTGAAGGACGGGATGGTAGCACCATAGGATGTCAGAATCGATACAAGCATCATCTGGAAGAGTAGAATACCGAACATGGCTCAGGTGTTCTTGTGGCTGGTCATACTGGGTAGACTCTTGACCAAGTGTCATCGGGTTTAGATGTTACATTTACATGATCATTGTTGCAATATATGTGGTATGGCGGATGAAGATCTGGACTACCTGTTCTTCTTGTACCCACACTTAGCGCAGGTCTAGAGGAAAGCCAATATTACCTGGCTTTCAACGGATGACTGCTGTACCTTCTGGAGGCGCATACGTTCGGTGTGTAGCAACTGCCATGAGTGTAGTTCTTATCCCTTGGCGGTCTTGTGGGTAATTTGGTATATCAGGAATGAGGTCATCTTTGGAGGACTGTAGGGTGTTTGTGTATCATGGAGCAATGTAATGTAGTGTGGTGCCCTCTAATTTTTTGTAGCTTTCTGTACTTTTTTTGGTTAATTTTTTAATATACAGCATGGTCGATCCCAACTTGGGACTGCACTCTCCCTTCATTAAAAAATGTCTTCTGTTAGAAAAATTCTATACAATACTGTAAAGTCAGTTTCTATAGAACTATGTGATATGTCCTGAGTTGATTTGTGTACCTCCTTTTTCTTTTCTTTGTCCTTCTCTGCATGCTATTACTGGTTTGCACTTATCTGTTTTTACGACATCACTGCCAGACAGCCTATTTAGCTTTCTCGAGTCCATTAATCATCGTTGTTCATTGATGCTACTCTGTTGTACCCATCTTTTGATAATACCGGCATTTAGTAAACAAATATGGTTTATCATACAAATAATAAATGTTCCATATCACTTATATTCATATTCATGAGAAAGATTTTTGTAAAAAAAGAATTAATAGCTGATAAAATTAGAATTACTTAAAGTAAAAATACAATAAATATAAAGAAGTTAAAGTAATATGATAAAATCTGTATGACAAATAATTAAATAGTGTGAATATATATATATTTATTATGAATTTTAAAAATAACTCTCAATTATAATATATTATTTGTTACAATTTAACACATTTAGATATACGTCCATACACCCTGATAATGTCTATATAATACATACATACGGATTCAATACTATCTATATCCATATCTATATCTATTTGAAAAATATGTAACAATATCCGTATCTATATCCTTACAAGTAATGAAAATATCCACTAAAGGGTTACGTTAGATAATTGTCAACCAACGTAAATCAGTCGGAGACAAATTCGTAAATAGTGTTCTCAATTGAGAACATTGGTATTTAGGAATTTGCTTCAAGACAATCAGATCTTTTCATAATGGATTTAAGCAAACATTTGGATTTCGTTGGGATGTTCCCTACTAGTCATGCGTTGTTTCGCCTGAATGCAATGAGAAGTTGACAAGGGTTGCTACTTCACTCCCTGGATGTATTTTAAAATTGCAAGGATTCTCGTATGAGGAATGCATGTGAGTAAACTAATTAATTTCGCCGAGTTGCCACTGGGATACTATTTGAAATTTGTAAGGATTCTCGCATGATGGATGCACGCTAGTAAAGAAGTTAGTCCAAAAGAGGTTGCAAAAGAAGCTGCCGATAAGTAATTGGAATATTGACACTTTGATTGGCAAATCGTGGAGATAGTAGATACGATGGAAAGAAGGAAGAGTCAAATACTATTTTTCCAAGAGACCAGATGGATTGGAGAGAAAGAATGGGGATCGAGAGGACATTCTTTAAATTACTGTCTTCAGGTAAAGAGAAGGGTAAAGATCGTATTGAAGTGGTTGTCCATAAAGATTTGAAGGATATCGTGGTTGAGGTGCAAAGATTTGAGGATCGGATTATTTTGTTAAAATTGGTGCTTGAAAAAGAAATTCTGAACATTATCTCATTTTATGCACTATAAATTGGCTTAGAGGAATTGATTAAACTAGCTTTTTGGGAGGATTTCGATAAAGATATGAAATGAATCCTATAAAGAGAGATGATTTGCGTTGTTGAAGATCTTAATGGTCTTGTAGGAAAGGATACTGCAGGTTATGCTAGTGTTCATGGAGGCTATGACTTTAGAGATAAAAATGAAGATGGAAAAGTTATTCTGGATTTTATAACTACGTATGATCTTTTCATGGCAAACACTCTTCAAGAAGAGGGTAGAGCATTTAATTACTTACAAGAGTGGCTCGACTAAAACACAAACATATTACTTTGTGATGTGGAGACTAGATTGGTTGTGTTGCAAAGATTGCAAAGTAATCAAAGGAGAGAGCTTGACATCTGAACATCACTTGTTTGCCATGAATGTGCAAATAAAAGGGTTGGTAAAGAAAAGGATGGTTCCCAGGATCATTACAACTAAATGACGGAATTTTCAATTGAAGCAATCATGCTTCAAGGAGAAGGTTCTAAAAGACTTATCTTGGAATTGTAATGGAAGTGCAAATGAGATGTGTGAGGGAGTAGTATCTTGTATCCCAAGGGTAGCCTAAAAGATGCTAGGCAAGTCTAAGGGAGGACTTTTAAGACAAAATGAGGCTTGAAGTGGTGTAGTGAAGGGGTGTAAGAGAAGCTTAAAGTTAAAAGAGCTTGCTTTAAAGCTTTGTACAAGGATAGAATAGAGGAAACTATCACAAACTACAAAAATAGTGAAGAAGGAATCAAAGTAGGTTGCAAGTGAAGCTAAGTCAAAAGCTTATGACGTTTTCTACAAAAATATTGACTTTAAGTAGGACTAGAAGGATTTATTTAGATTGACGAAACAAAAGAATGAAAGATCAAAATCTTTCTCAAATGAGATGCATTATGGATGGGGAATGATATGTGCTTGCTACTTAGAAGGATATAAAGACTAGATGGTAGCGATATTTCCATTAGTTTTTCATTGACGAGGGAATAAAGAGATCACTTTGGAAGATCGAAATAGTAGTGAAAGTTACTTGAATTGTGCAAGGTAGAGACGAATACAATGGAATGAAGTAGATGAGGCTTTTAACGTAATGAAACTTAATAAAGGTGTAGCACACATTGACATTCCCATATGGATAGTTCTATCTATGTGAACACGGTTTGACTTGGCTCACAAGTTTATTCAAAGGTATTCAGCTAAGAAAGAAAATGCCTGAAGAATGGAGGAAACACATCGTGATGCCTCTTTATAAGTATAAAGCGGACATTCAAAATTCTTCGAATTATAGAGGTATCAATTTCTGAGTCATACTACGAAAATTTAGGAGTGTGATTGAAAGGTTGAGGCAAGTTTCCAAAGTAACAGAAAATCGATCCGGATTTATACCAGGTTGCTCAGCTATTAAAGCTATCCATTTGTTGAGAACAATGGAGATTTATAAAGTTAAGAGTAAGAACCTTTATATGATTTTTATTGATTTGGGGAATGCTTATGATTCATACCACATGAGTTATTGTGTAGAGTTTTTGAGAAGATTCAAGTACCATCCTTTACATTAACCTTATAAAGGATATGTATGATGGCTCTTCATCTTGTGTAATGATCCAGTTTGGGATGACTGACTATTTTGAAATCAACATTGGCATGCATCAAAGGTCAGCTTTGAGTTCATTCATTTTTATTTTGATTATGGATGCGTTAACTAGTCACATTGAGGATGAGATACCATGATGTATGTTGTTCGCTGATGATATTGTGTTGATTGATGGACTAGAGATGGAGTAAATGACAAGCTTAAGGTTTGAAGACCTGCTTTAAAGACTAAAGGATTTCATATAAGTTGGGCTATGACTTAATATATAAAGTGCACATTTGATTGAAGCAATGGTGAAGGAATCGAGGTGAAGATTAAAGACAATAACATTCAGAAGAAAGATTCTTTTAGATACTTGGGATCCATCTTGCAACATGATGAGGAAATCGATAGAGATGTTACTCGTAAAATAAATACATGTTGGCTAAACTAGAGAGGGGCCTTTATTATTCTATGTGATAAGAAAATTCCTTTCAAAATTAAATGAAAGAATTACAAAGTAGACGGGGACCTACTATGCTCTATGGATCTGAATGTTCGCTTGTGAACCATAAACATGTGCATCGAATGACTGTAGCAGAAATGAAAATGCTAAGGTGGATGCTGGTCATACATGAAAAGATCGGATTGAGAATGATGTGATCAGAAGAAAAGTTGATGTAGCTATAATAGAGGATGAGACGCGAGAAAATCACTTAAGTTGGTTTGGCCATTCGCAATGGAGGTCGACTAATGCACTGTTAGAAGATGCAAAATTGGGGATGTTGAGTCGGCTTAGAGAGGGAGAGAAAGGATCAGAGGATCTTAGTTATTTGGTTCTAAGCCTGAGATTGTCCCAAAATAGATCTGATGGAGGCAAAAACTCCATGTGGCTGACCCTACTTTGTGGGAAAATGCATTGTTGTTGTATCCTTATCCACATTCTTATCCTCTAGAATCAGAAATACATATCCTTTTATAGGATATAATCATGGATGAAAATGGTGATTCCATATCTAGTTGTATCCCTATCCACACCCATATAGTTGTTGATAGAATTCAATAGAATATTTAGCCCTTTGGGACTTTCTCCCGTGGTTTCATCCTGCTCCTTAGGGAGTATATTCCACGTGAAATCGAAGTATTGTTTATTTTCTTACTTTGACTCGCTTAGTTAGATACTTTTTGAATCCTTCCTCCAGTTGACTCCGAACCATTTTGGATCAATTTTCAACTCTTTGGATCTAAAATTTATTTTTATAGATTGAGATTTAATTCAATTAGTTCTCATTCATTTAGTCCCGAAGTGGAATTACTAAATTTCATCAGTTTCATTCATCATTATCTCGAAATGGAAATGTCATGGTAAAAAATTGCTATAATCGTATCAACCTAGAGTATTCTTCATATTCAAGCATTTTACATACTGGAAGACTCTAAATAAATCCGAAGTTTAAACCCATTTTGGCTATCTCCTTCGAGAGTTCATCAATGGAATTCTCAATCTATCTTTATATGACAATATCAATAATATGACTTCCAAAAGCATGTATTAATATTCTTGAATTCTAAACTTTTTTCATAAATAAAATGAACATGCTTGGAATTTGTTGTGACCCCATTCTCTCATAAGTAGGCACTGTCTCCTAATTTAGAAACTATGAACGTGTATGATTCCTTTGAAAGATCATACATTTCATATTTTTATATATGCACACTAACTCATTAGTATATAGACTTTATCAGGTGATCAACCTAATGGTCTACCAAAAGTACATACTCAGATATATGTATGTATATCTATCTTTGATCAAAGGATGTGTGCCTGTTCGTGATAGTATAAGATACATGTCTTTAGTATCTTGATCTTGCGATGTTAACTCTTTAGCTTGACTCATCCAACGCCTCTGAATTTCTTTTTTATGCAGAGGACCGACATCGAGAGTGTCGGTCATCTATTAAGCTTTAGAGAAGATTGACACCTCTTTTCATATTGCAGATCCTTCTTGAAAGTCACTTGACGATATGACTACATCCTCGATTTAACTCTTTAGATCTACGACCTGCATCGGCCTCTATAACCTAACTTTGTAGATCAACAACTTTATAATATCAAGATGGCCATAGTACTTAACTGCAATTGTACTGATGAACTTTATCAATACAAAACTCATCTATGTCTTATTATTTAGATAATGGAAAGATATAATTTGCAATGACATTTATGTCATATTGATTCGCGATGAACTCACATGTCCAACAATGACTTCTTTTTTTGAGGAAAGATGGGATGAATCCCCTTTAGAGGTCCATCCAATAAAGAATGACTCCTTTATTTTTGATGTTTGGCATTAACTTTGGATGGAGTTGATCACCGTTTGAGAGTCTCATCTCAGACTCCTGCTGCCCACATTTCAATGCATGACTATCATTGCTCCGACCCATATGACCGTCTCCTCCTCCATGACAAGACACGTCGACTATTCTGAATAATCTCCTAATATGTCCTTGGTATCTCCACAACTGACAGTCCCAAGGCGAATCTCTTGAAATCCTCTGAAAGTCCGCTTAAAGAAATGTGGGCTGTAAGAGGATATGAAACACACGTACGTCTTTGCTTTCGTAGAGCAATTGACACGTCGAGATCATATGCCATCTCCTAAACCTGTAAGTTTCCCTCTTGAGAGGGTACCTGACAACTCAGTTGTGCCATCTTGAGAAACAACGTGCTCATTACATACCTACGGCATGCTGGATGATGGGGAAGACTTGTGAACATGGGGAACAGAGTGAGACCTGCGTGTAAACACACGTGGCAAAAACTGAGTCAAGGTAGGTGGTTGTCCAGGGACAACCATAGCAGTAGGTGTACGAGCAAGCGTAGGTACTGGAGATGGTGGTGGAAATTGCGGCGACGACGATGGTGTGGGAGGTGGTAGAGTAGGTGCAGGTGTAGGTGGTGGTAGGGATATAGGAGGTGGAGGTGTGTAGATCTCCTCACCGGAGTCAGATGAGGTCAATCTGACATCTATAGGTGAGAAATACATGACATACTCAAAGAATGTAACGTCAACACTGACAAAGTATTTTGCTGAAGCGAATCAAAGGAATGGTATACTTTTTGGGTACAAGAGTAGTCAACAAATACACACTTGATAGCTCTGAGGGAGAGCTTGTCACATCCCTGTGAAAAATCAACAAAGGCTACATATCCAAACACACATGGTGTAAGGGAGAACAAATCCTTCATGGAAAATGCAATCAAGAAAGGGACCTTCTCTCCCAAACTAGAGTAAGGCATGTGGTTCACTAAGTAGCATGCAGTGAAAACCTCATTGCCCTAGTAAGCGCGAGGAGCCCAACTCTGAATCAACAGGGTTTTAGTCACATCGAGCAAGTGATGGTGTTTGCGCTCGGCAACATCATTCTGCTGAGATGTATATGCACACGAGGTCTGGTGTACAATGCCAAAAGCCCTTAAATATTTGGATATCTGTAAGGTGCCTAACACTAAGGCATTATTAGAATGTGTAGAGATATTTCTATGTTTCTATGTACCTTTTCAGTTATTTTATTTCCTTATGTCCATCTTATGTAATTTACCCATAGGTCTTTCCTCTATATAAGAGAGCCTATGGTTCCTGGAATAAACATTCTCTCTTTTTCTTCCAACATGGTATCAGAGCGGCGGTCCTATATCGACGCTCGGGTATCCAAAGCCCTAGACCTCACCAACCAGCCCCGTACGCCACTGAAGGATACATGAAAAATCCTCAAGCGCATCACAGAAGCGTGATGATCGCATCGAATGCGATCGGGAGCGACTAGTTGCACTGGTTGCTCGATGTAGCGGAAATTAAAATTTTCTATGTGATGAAACCACATGATCCAAGAACACTTCTCGGATCGTTTCGTCTAAACCACAAACAAGTAATAGGATTACCTCTTGAAGCGTGGTTGCGATCGAGTCTCTAAACAAAGAGACCTCCTGTCTCAAGTCCGATCCGACGGAGGAGACGCTTGCGAGCGCGTGGATGAGACGCGTGCTTCTCGCAATCCATGTTGATGATCCAAGCCACGGATCTCCTGATCTCAACAAACGAGATACAACGTCTTCTTCACGAGCAAGGCACGCCGAAGTAGACAGAGATCCACGAGCAAACGATCGGGCAACATAACGACGATACTGCGGCGATGAAGGATCTCTGTAGGGCATCCATGGTGGACGACCATATGAGAGATAGAGAGACTAGGCGTGTAGAGAGAAAAGAGAGAGAGAGCATTCATTATATATCATCTATCTTGGAAGAGCAAGGGGTGCCTCTTCTTAAATAGGGTTTTGGGAGTCCATGGATTGTCCATGGATCTCAATCCATGGACAACACACAATCAATGGTTGAGATTGATTTTTGTTTCTCTCAATGGCTATGATCTTGTTGTAAAAAACACAACAATTAATTTAATTTAATTTAATATATATCGATAAATCAATATATTTAAATTCAAATTAAATCAATTAATTATCCTTGGAGATAATGAGGAGATAATTATCCCCTAAAAAGGGGGATGACTACCAACATCTCATGAGATGTCATTATCTCATGAGATCTCATTATCTCATGAGATACATTAACTCATGATATCTCCAGGATTTACAACAACAATTGTTGTAAATTATTTCACAAAAATAATTCATAATTATCTTGTGAAATATTGTAATCATGCCATTGGAAAAATGTGAATCACATTCACATCCCAAAACAAAATATGTAAATTATATTTTAATTAATCATCCAATGTGAATCCAATTCACATCAATAATTAATCAACAAAAATAAATCACAAATAGCTCTCTCTTATATATTATAAATCACATTTATAATATATATATGATAATATGGATAATGCTATCCATGTTATTCATATCCATGATAATTAAATCGTATTTAATCATCTTGGATCTCTATTCTCATGTGCCAAAATAATACGAATCACATTCACAATTCACATCTTTGATAATTAAATCACATTTAATTAACTCAGATAACTCTTCTTATAATATGAATCAAATTCATATTGTCTATGATAATTAAATCACATTTAATTATCAATTTTCTTAATGCTCGGATACATATATCAACAATGAAATTATCCATAAACTCTTTCAAGGGTAATGCGCTTTCTCCGTGGATACTTGGAGATAAGGACATGGCGATTGTATTGTTACACGTATAGTGACTTAGATATTGAGATCACTCTCAAATCCAGATCTCGGGCCTCGCATAGATGCTTGATTAAATTAAGACCGCAAATCTAATCTTCTCATTGCATCTGAATCACATTCAGATCAATGTCCAACATTTGGACCAAGATCAGATTACTTCTCTAATGAGAGGAGTTACTAAAATCCAGACCCGTTTCGTCACTCCCTAGAAATGGAAGCGTCAAGGTTATACAATCGTTTATGATCACATCACCCTCAGGTATTCCCAACACCTGTACATCCTGCATACTGGAAGATTCAGAATAAACCCGAAGTATTAGATCAACTTTACACTGTCTACTTCAGGGTTCTATCAATAAGTTTCTCATTTGGTTATTGGGAGTCTGTATCGATCATATACTTTCCAAAAACATATATCATACCTAGGTCTTGATCATATACTTTCCAAAAGTATATATATCAAACCTACAAATTCTATCAAGCTTCCAAAGCGAGACAACCGTGTACGGAATTTGATTCTTCCCAATATCTCATGAGTGAGCTCATGTCTTCCGGTTCAGTAGTGAACCTGTATGATCTCTTTGAGAGATAGTATTACTCATATGCCCTTATATGCATACCAGCGCGCCGGTGTATAAACCTTGGTTAGGTCGTCAACCTATTGGTCTGCCAAATGTAAATACTCAGACATATAGTAACACATCTGTCTCCAGTCAGAGGATGGATGCCTATATCGTGACTGCATACGACATAGATTTTTGGTTATCTCGATCTCGTTAAGTCAACTCTTTGACCTAACTAATCTGACACCTCCCCTGTTACGTGGTAGAAGACTGGGTGTTGTAGTGTTCCTGTACTGCTGGTGCGTGTTGTGTGCTGTTGTTTTTTCTCTCCTGTTATTACTTTTGTTATTTTGGAATAAACTGTGATGGGGCAGACACCATCGAGTGTTTCCCCCTGCCTTTCAGACTTAAAAAAAACTAATCTGACACCTCCGAATCTCTGATCCTATGCAGAGGACCTGCATCAAGAGGTCGGTCAGATATCAGCCTATGTGAGAAAGGACTGCCATCTCCTACTCAGGCTGGAGATCACATCTTAACAATCATTTGACGGTGCTTGATGAGTCCTCAATCTAATTCTTTAGATATTCATCCAAGCACCAGCCTATATGATTCAATAATTGAATCAACAACTGTATGATCATTAAGATAGCCATGCTATATAACCCTAATTGTACGAAGGAACCTATTATGCAAATTAGTTATTCTTAATTTCTGATCAGGGAATGATATTTGTAATAACATTTATTGCATAATGGCTCACCGTAGGCTCGCATGTCCAACAACCACCTCTTTACGCACGACACCCACCTGTGCCGCCCTCGTGCAGTCCTCACATGTGCCCTTGTCCACCCTCGTGCAGCCCTCACGTGCTTCCATGCCCGCGCCATCGCGCAACGCTAGCGCGCACTCATGCACACTGTGCCACCCGCACGTGTCGCTCAAGTGCGTAGCCTCCATACGCAGTTCCCTGCACGACGGTGTCGATTCACTCGTCTGGTTGATGGGTTTGAGTGCATAAGTCTACTTATGCATTCAAACCCACATATATCTATGTAGACATTCACCTTTTGGTCTTCACAAGCTCTAGTCTTCTACCTCTAACATCATGTATGATATCAAAGTAGTTGTACTCGTTACAGGCGCTTTCAGAGGTTCAACACCTATTGTTAAGATGGACAAGACAAACTACGAGCTCCGGGCTATGCATTTCATGAGCCTTATGAAGTCAAATGGTAAGAAACTTATTCTTACCGAGGAGGTGCCGGTGGAGAAGACTGGAGTAAACACCTCATGGAAGGCGGATGGTGCTTATGCCAAAGTGTGGCTCTCTGGTACATTGACGATTGAAATTGCCAATGACGTGTTACATCAGCCTACCGCTAAGGCGATGTGGGACATCCTCGCAACAACATATTCTCATGCGAGGAATGAGACGAAGATCCTCCAACTCCAACATTATATATTAAGTATCAAGCAGAATGGACAGCCTCTGCATTCGTTGTATACATCCTTTAGTGTATGTTTTAGAAGCTACACAATTTCATACATCTTACTACCACCCCTGAGCAGCAGAAGACATATAGGAATGCTACCTTGATTGGTGTATTCCTAGCTGATCTTGATCCTGAATATGATGCTGCCTGCTCCCAGATCCTCGCAGATGCTATAATTCCTCCCATGGAGGAATTCTTCCGCAAGCTCAACATGATTATTGTTCCGTTTACTACTAGTGGTCAGACTTCCTCGATGATGGCAACCTCTCGAGGTAGACGAGGCTCGTCTTTTTTTCGGTGGACGTGGACCCTGTGGCAGAGGGGGTCGAATCCGTTAGCTCTGCACATTTTGTCATCGTCCCGACCATTCAGAGGATACATGCTATTCCAAGCATGGGTTTCCTCCATCGGCTAAGGTAGCGAACAGGTTGAATCTCCTGCTGTTCCTACTTCAGATCAATAACTTCATGATCTCGTGGCCAGATTGAAGGACATCATGCCTCTTTCTACTTCACCGTCTCATGGAGGCCATTCAGATGTTGCAGCTTCTGCTTTTGCTAGTACCTCTGCTGCATCTAGCACCTTAGGTACTTATGCTTTTACATCTTGTCATGGATATGAGATTATAGAGTGGCTTATGGCCTCCGGTGCGACACATCATTTATGTGGAGACAAACAACAACTTGCCTCGTATATACAAGTTCCTCCAGGGAGAACAATTGTGATCGCTGATGGAACTCATTCCCCAATAACAGGACAGGGGGAGATTACTTTTAGGCCCTCTATATGTTTACAGAATGTGCTGCGTGCTCCTGGTTTCTCCATGAACTTGCTTTCTATTAGTCAGATTACAAAGGATTTGCACTGCCGAGCTATTTTTGACCCATCATCTCTTTTTTCAAGACATTCTTACGGGCAGAGTGATTGGGTGGCCTTTATCGTCTGGTTCAGACTCCCTATGCATGCGTATCTTCTCATTTGTGTGGATCAGTCTCTTCATTCACTTGGTATCTTCGGTTTGGTCATCCACCTTTTCAGAAGATGTGTTACATGTTGCCACATATTTCACCTGGTTCTTCCTTCCAGTGCGAGGCATGTCGGTTGGGAAAGTATCATCAATCTGCATTCCTAGTCATAAGAGTTGGAGCAGTAGTTTCCTTTTAGAGTTATTTCATGTAGACATTTGGGGTCTGAGTCGTGTTCCTGATCACCAGGAACACATGTTTTATCTTGTGGCTATGGATGATTTTTCTCGATTGTCATGGATGTTTCTTTTGAAAAGTAAGTCTGAAGTAGGAGATGTGATCAAAACTTTTATTAATAAAGTGCTCAATGTTTTTGGGATATTTACTCCCATAACCTTGAGTAGTTTCGTAATTACAGTCATGACCCTCAATAATTCATAATTACATGAGAGACGCTTATTAGTTACTCCGTTTCACACCATGACCTTCCGTTAGTTTAAGCCATTAACTCAACCACACCGTCGGATTAATCTAACCCATCTTCAATAGACTATAAATACAAACTAAAAAAATAGAGAAAGAAAAATTAACTCCCACCCCTTCTTCCTCCTCCAGCCCCTTCTTCCTCTACCTACGCCCCCTCCGGTGACCTTTCGCCCCCTCCTGCACCCCCTCTGCCGCTCACCTTCTCCCCCAATCACCACCCCCTCCATCCCCATTTCGACTCTCCCTCTAGCCCCTTACGTCCCCTCCCATGCCCCCTCCGCCGTTCACCTTCCATCCCCTCTTGCGCCCCATCCATCTCTACCTCCATCCCCATACGCGACCCCCTGCCAACCCCCTCCGTTGTTCATCTCCATCCCCATCCTCGATCCCCCCTATAGCCCCTTCCGCCGCCCCCGTGCCCCCTCCGCCGCTCACTTTCTACCCCTCCTTGACCCCCTCCTCCAGCTTGTTCCTATGCTTCCTCTTTCTCTGACAGCAGCAGCTGCAAACCTCCGCCTCCTCTTCCTTAACCACCCCAAATTCTCTCTACCTTGTAACGTCAAGAAGCAGATCTCGGGTCACATTACATTGTCTTCATAAATGCCATAAAAGAACACAACTGTTCACTCCCCGAGCATCCACAACTTGCTTGCTACTGCTGCCATCTCATTGTCACAGCAACTGCACATGTTGCATTCACTCTTGTTGTCGGTGCACTGCATTCCAAATCCACGTTCTTCATGTCAAGATCCTCAGGCATATGCTTGACGCTCCTCTGATCAACATTATTCTTGTGATGGTTTGTGCCTTGGGGTCAGAGATCGTCTGATTAGGTTCGCTCTCCTTACACACGGGTTGGCACAAGATTTAGTCCCTGTCATCAAGTATTTCCCATCACTGCACCCCCACATACATTTTATTTTCAAAATAATTTTAAGCTCCTAATTTGAATTTAGGGTTTTTTACCGGGCAGACCTTATAATCTTTGTCAATTACCTCTACGACCTTTGAAATATCGTAATTCTTCCCTCGACCCTGTAAACTTGCTAACCCTTACCCTATAAACCCTGTGGTTTACCCCCATCCATTTCCCCGTTAAAACTAACCGGATTCCGTTACATTCTTTTATATTATGCCTATTTTATTTGCCGAATTTACATTGATTGCCACTCTCACTTAAACTCCTCCTTTTCCCCACCACACAACACCCCCACCTCCTCCCTCCACCGCCCTCCTCCCCGAGCTCAACCTCCTCGTTTCCGACCTCCGGCGGTGCAACCCTTCACGTGGTCGAGAAATGGAGCTTCCGGACCTCCGGCGGTCGCGACTTTTCCCCGACAACTCTTGGGTTAGCCGGAACAGCAGGGGATGCAGGAGAGGATGGGTGGTGCTCTCGACCGGCGCCTCCACTCCACTGGGCAACGTAGAATCCTTTGATTACTGGCGATATCTCCAAAAAAACATGTTTAGTTGAATTTTTAATGGAAATACGAGAGTTGCCCAACTCCACGGGTGGTGCTCCAAGAAGGACGAGCTACTGCTCGTCTACAGGCACATGCCCAACGGCACCCTCGACCGGCGCCTCCACTCCCCAGCTGCTGATGAAGACCCCCCCCATCCGGGCTTGCTGATTATACCAATCTACATATACCTCTCTCTTTTATCAATCAGTACTAGTGGAATAAAGATCAATTCCCATCGATGCTGCTCCCTGCTCCCCCGGGCTCCAATCCCTGGTCGTCGGCGCCCGATGCCCCGGTCCGTCATCGGCACACCCGCAACCCCGCCAGTCCCCGGCCGCAACCCGACACCCGTCCCACCCTCGTACCCCGCACGACCGAGCCCCCTGCCTCTGCCTGTTGCTTCCCCGCCAACCCCCACCCAACCAACCAGCAAGGAGCTCCCGTCATCGCCTCCTTCAATGGAGTCCCCCGCCCCCTTCCCCTCCTCGCCTCCGCCGATGGAGACCCCTCCCCCCATGATGCTGCTGCGTGTCTCCGCCAACACACGTCCCACCCCCGTACCCCGCGCGACCGAGCCCCCCGCCTCTGCCTGTTGCTCCCCCGCCGACCCCGCACCCATTCAATCAGCAGAAGACAACCCCCCGCGGAGCCCCCGCCATCGCCTCCGTCGATGGAGTCCCCCGCCCCCTTCCCCTCCTCGCCTCCGCCGATGGAGACCCCTCCCCGCCTGCCGCCGCTCAGCCGATGGAGTTCCCCATACCGCCGATGGTCTCCTCCCGTTGATGGAGACCCCCACCCTCCTCCCGACGATGCTCCCCCTCCCCCCATCCCGCCCTGCTTCCTGCGTTGCCCAGCCTCCCAACCTCCTTAATTTTTTTTCTATTTTTTTATTTTAGCTAATCCTAACCGTTGGATGGTAAATTGGTTAGGTTAACTCAAGATTAACCTAAGTAATTGACTCAAATATAGTTAAAATTGACGGCAGGGTTTGTTGGGTAAGACGGAGCAAGTTTACAAGGTCGGAGGAGGAATTAGGATGTTTCAAAGGTCGTAGAGGTAATTAGAAAAGATTTTAGGGTCTGTCGGGTAAAAATCCCTTGAATTTATAGTCCACCTTTGCAATGTTATTCCAACATTCCATCATCAACTTGAAATTTTGTTTCTTATTGGGCCCCTGTCTTCCAGATTCTGTTAGGTCATTAAACTATTACATACAAAGACCTATGACCATCTCTCGCTCCTTCAAGTATCATCAATCCGTTCACCACTTCTTTGTCTTCTTTTGCCGCCTCACCTTTCTGGAGGATAGCACCGAGACATGCGACAATGACGGTGCAACGAATATGGTGCATGCCTTGGAGCCCGATGGCGCCTGGTGGCGGTGCTACGAAGAAGAGGAGATGAGTGCTCGAGGAGGAGGTAATGGGGGGAGTGAAGAGGGGGGAGGAAGGAGGTATGGTCTATCTGTAAATAATGGAAACATAAAGGGTGAAAACATTAATTATTTGACGGATACCGTCATAGTTACTGGGAAATTGGATGGAAGTTAACACGGGGTTATGGGTGTAAGAGTTAAGCACTATCGAGGGCCCTTAGTGTAATTCGCGATTACATGGGGTCATGATTGTAATTACGAAATTACTCAGGGTTATGAGTGTAAAAATCTCAATGTTTTTTCAAATCAGGGAAATTTGTGCGAACGGAAAATGCTTTGGAATTATGTTTTCGTATTCTATCTCATTTTTTCATCTAGTGGGATTATTCATCAAACATCTTATGCTTACACTTCTCAACGAAATGGTGTTGCTGAGAGAAAACATCGTCATCTTCTTGATGTTACTTGTACTCTTCTCATTCAGAGTCGTGCCCCACATTCGTTTTGGGGTGATGCGGTTCTTACAACATGTTATTTGGTGAATCGTATGCCATCGTCCGTCTTGGTTGAGAAAATTCCTTTCTCTATAGCTTTCCCTGAGGGATTATTCTCACTCACTCCTCGTGTGTTCGGCTCTGTTGCGTTTGTTCACCAATTGATTCCAGGTCTTGACAAGCTCTCTCGTAGAGCTGTCAAATGTGTGTTTGTTGGGTACTCCAGGACCCAGAAGGGATATCGTTGCTATGCTCCTTTGCACATGAAATACTATATTAGTGATGGTGTCACATTTTTTGAGTTTGATGTATTTCTGTGCTACAAGTGACATGTTGGCTTCATCAGACTCAGATGATGAGATTTACATGCCACCTCCTCCTACGAGCTATTCACCACCTCCTTCTGTGCCAGTGGTATCGCCACCACCATCTCCTCCTCCACCCTATTTTACTACTCAGTTGAATGTGCCAACTGTTCCACCATTACCTAAATTTTATACCGTCGTACTGCTTTTTCATGGATTTGCAGTAGCTCTATTTGCTGTGGAAATTCCACAGAATCATCAGGAGGCATTGAAGGATAGTTGATGGCGTTTAGCTATGGAGGAAGAGATTGCTGCATTGTAGTCCCTTGATACATGGGGTTTGGTGTCTGCTCCTCCTGGTGCGTCTGTAGTCAGTTGCTAGTGGGTTTTTATTGTTAAATATCATGCTGATGGCAGCCTTGATCGTTACAAGGTAAGGTTAGTGGCACATGGATTTACTCAGACCTATGGCATAGACTACTTGGACACTTTTTCTCCAGTGGCTCGTCACTTTACACTACGTGTCCTACTTTCCGTAGTAGTAGTACGTGATTGGCCTTTATTTCAATTGGATGTTAAAAATGCATTTATGTATGGAGATCTACAGGAAGAAGTTTACATGCAGCAACCTCCGGAGTTTGCTGCTGAGGGGGAGTGTTAGCAGGTCTGTAGGCACCACAAGGCGATATATGGCCTTAAGCAAAGTCTAAGGGCGTGGTTTCAGAAGCTCCGGATTTGATTGAGAAACAAGGGTTCAAGAGGTCTAATGCAGACCATTTGCTTTTTGTGCAGAGGACACTTAGAGGTACTGTGGTCATAATGGTCTATGTTGATGATATTCTTGTTACAAGAGATGATATGTATGGGATAAAGATGACAAAATAGTTTCTAGGCCGTCAGTTTGTTACTAAGGATCTGGGCACACTAAGATGTTTCTTAGGATTGGAATTTGCTAGGAATGTGCATGGTCTTGTGATGACATGCTTGTTGAGACGGGCATGATTGGATATCGATCCTCTACTACTCCTATGGATCCTAGCATGAAATTATATGATGATGATGTAGATGAAGTGGATAAGAGGAGATATAGAGAGATGGTGGGAACGCTCTTGTATGTTACAATTACCGGATCAGATATCTCTTTTGTAGTAAGTCGAGTGAGTCAGTTCGTGGAGCAACCTTGACAAGTATATATGGATGCTATATACATGATATTGAGATATCTAAAATCTTCTCTAGATGCCGGATTATTTTTCAAGAAAGGAGCAACTCTCTCTGTATCTGGGTGTGCTGACGCTGACTATGCAGGGTGTCCTAAGGATAGGAAGTCCACTTCAGGCTTTGCAATATTTGTTGGCAGTTCTCTTCTTTCTTGGAAAAGCAAGTAATAAACAGTTGTGGCCGGATCAAGTGCTGAATTTGAGTATAGAGCTATGACGATAACAAATATTGAAATGATGCGGGTTCGAGTAGTGTTAGCAGATTTGCATGTAGATGTTCCTCTATCCTTGCAGTTACAATGTGATAATCAGGCTGCCTTGTTCATTGCAAACAACCCTGCATTCCATGAGAGAACGAAACATATTGAGTTAGACTGCCATTATACGAGAGATATGATCCTGAAAGACTTGATTTCTACTTCTCATGTTAGTTTTGGAGAGCAAACAACCTATATCTATACCAAGGCATTACTCTGGGGGCCATTTTTGAGGTGTTCGTCCAAGCTTGAGTATGTTTGACATATATGCTCCATCTTGAGGGGGAGTGTAGAGATATTTCTATGTTTCTATGTACCTTTTTAGTTATTTTATTTCCTTATGTCCATCTTATGTAATTTACCCATAGGTCTCTCCTCTATATAAGAGAACTTAGGGTTCTTGGAATAAACATTCTTTCTTTTTCTTCCAACATAATGTATATACTCAACAGTAGCGGAAAAATTATTCTTTATCAATTTAATGAATGACTAATAACAGACCCAACCTTAGACTTATTCCTTAATCGGAAAACCCAAGAAAGTCTAGAAAGGCATCTACACCAATCAGATAAAAACGACGTCTTTGGTGATCAGGGACCCAACGCGGACCTCGGATATCTAAATGAAGGAGCTCAAACAACTGAGAATTGCTCCGACTTTGATGAGATGGAAATGAGGAATGGTGATGCTTTCCAATCTGCCAAGCCTCGCACTGGAAGGAAGATCGCGTGGAGATCCGTGGGAGGAAATGACACAGCTTCTGCAGAGGAATGTGACCAAAACGAAGGTGCCACATGTATGTTGAGATTGGTCTAGTAGGAAAGGTTGCAGAAAGAGGTAGTCGATACTCGGTCGGTGGGGTCACTGACTAAGGATTAATCGACAGTCGAGCGACTAATCAGATTTAGTCGACCATTAGTCGGTTTTGAATTTTTTATTTATTTTTAATATATAAATCATTTTTACACATATATTCTTATATATTCGCAATATAAATCATTTTTATACATATATTCTTATATATTTGCATATATTTGAACATTTTCTATACTATTATAATGAAATAAAAGGAGTAATTGACTTTAAATATAACATTAAGAATATTAGAATATGTTTGATTTAAAAAAAGCAAAAAGCAAAAAATAAAAAAACCTCTATGTAAAAGTCTGTCGAGTAGGCGACCAACTAGGCTGACTAGTCGGTCCGATTAGTCGGGTTGATCGACTAATGGCCGACTAGGCCTAGTCGAGTCGGCTACCCTTCGACTCGCCTAGTCGGACCGACTTTTAAAACACTGCTAGTAGGAGTAGTAGCTGTAGCAGCATGGGGAAGCTGGACCAATCTGTGGAGTCCCTACTGCTCACGGCCACATCCGATCACCCCGTCCTTGAGTATCTCTCGAAACACAAGAGAAGAAGGGTAAAAAATAGCACGACGATGCAGATCCTTAGTAATACGACTAATAGAAAGTAAGTTCATTTGAAAATCAGCGGCATATAAAACATTCTGAAGGCGCATAGATGTCATCAAATGCACCTCTCCTTGTCATGTGATGGGTAAGTGAACGCCATTAGCAATACGGACCCATCTACCAGGAGGTATAGTCATGTAAGACCTGAACTGAGCTCTGTCTCCACACAAATGGTGGGATGCACCAGAGTCCATGATACACTCTGTTATATTTGCGTTGCTACTACCAGTAAAAGCGTATGCGATACCTGAGGTGCCTGAAGAGGCTCTAGTTGGGGCTACTGTGTCTGTGGTTCCTGTAGTAGTAGTGCCAATCACTAGAGTCATGATCTCTCGTATACGAGAGACAATATCATAAAGGCATGGATCTGACTGAGTTTAGTCTCTGAAGGAATGATCTCCTCTCCCACGCTAGCAAATGTAGGGTATCCATGCTTCTGATAGCATGCATCCTTAGAGTGTCCTGCATGACGACAATAGGTGTAAGAACCATGTTGACGTCCACCACCTCTTCCACGGGGACTATGCCCTCTAAACTGAGTAAAGCTTCCTCTGCCCCGAGAAGCTGACATCGCAAAGGAAAGTTGTGTGGTGGCAGCAAGTGGAATAAGAAGCCTACTAAGATGACTGTAAGCCTCCTCCATGGGAGTTTATCACCTCAGTAAGGAGCTGTGCTTGTGCTGCGCTATTTTATGGATCAAGCGTAGTCAAGGTTCAGAAAGTCGGTATGCGGTATTCGTTCGGTCAGGCGGTCTGGAGGGAGTAAGCGAGCAGGTAGAAATATATGCGGAGGTATATGCGGATTATGCAGTTTCTATTATTTTAATTAAAAATAATTAAAAATATAATAATAATTTCAAACATTACATATTTATGTTTAAAAAATATAACATGGAGGAAATATGAAGTGAAGACTTTATTGTACAATGTGATATCAACCAAAGCATTTTCAAAGTTCATCCATTTCCAAAAGACAAAAATGTTAAGTTAACGGTGGAGAGAGTAAAAAATGTTGTAAATTGATTGAAGATAGAAAAAAAATGGTGGATATCCTTGTCTAAATTGGAAGGAAACATTTTTTTTGAAGTGTAACATTGTTAGTAAACACAACCATGAACCTTCATATTTTAGTAAATTGTGTATTTGTCTATTCAAAGTCAAATATTAAAACATTCAACCAACAACAACAACAACAAAGCCTTTTCCCACAATTAAATAGGGACGGCTACATGGATTCTTCGCCTCCATTCAGATCTATCTTGGGTCAATCCCGGGCTTACATCTACAAAACTAAGATCCCTTCGTATGGTCTCTTTCCAACACTTCTTGGGCCGTCAATTAAAACATTCAACCGTTTAAATTAAATATATGTAATTTGTGCTGTGCAGTTAAAAATTCCATGCAAATCTGGCATCTAAAAAGATCTGAGATATACATGTAATTTATTCGATATTCATGCAGTTATGAGATAATGTAGAAGTTAGACCTGTCGTTGGAGAATTTAAAAAATAGAGATCTGTTGATGCTAAATTTAAAAAATAGAGAGATTTAGAGCTAAATAGATCAATCAACAAACCTTGGCAGAGGAGAAAAAGATGGTGGAAGAGCAACCCATGTGGAAGTCGAGAAGATGGTGGATAAGCAAATAGTTACCTCTATTACATATGCGGCCGCATATGCGGTCGCATATGGGGTTTACTCGGCTGAGTATACCCCTGGACCCGCATATTGACCGAGTATAGCATAGTCGGTGCGGTAGGGTGGCCGCCTACGCATATGCGGCCGCATAGGCCGACTTTCTGAACACTGAGCGTAGTCAAGAAAACTCCAACCATCGTGGTATTCTTGTATGCCATCTGTTGCTCTGTAGAAGTCGTATTCGGCATGAAGCTAGAAGCTTCTCGAACATGTCACGAAGCGAGGTGTAGAAGGTGTGCAATTAATGACCATTTTTCCTTGCTCTGTATATGTTAAGTTGAAGCTGAAGAATCTTGGTCTCATTCTTCGCTTGGGCACAATTTGATGCTAGAATATCCCACATCATCTTGGTTGTGGGATGATTCACAATATCATTGACTATCTCTGTGGTGAGAGTCTCAAATTGCCAAGTACACGTATATGCATCATCTTGCTTCATAAAACGTTGTCCCCAGTCTTATTCGTCGGCTCTGACTTCGTCTGAATGTGCTCCTTATTGTTGTACCACATAAGGGTCAGAAACTGCATGGACCGCAACTCATAGTTGGTCCCATGCATTTTCATGATGGGAGCCATGTCCTTGAATGCACGAGACGAAGAAAAGATATCATCCTTGTTCTCTATCATGATGGAATAATGATCCGAAAACAGAACTCGACTGGGGAAGTAGACTAATTTGGGTGAGTCTACACAATCTTATGGAGGATTGATTGTACGTTTAGACTCATACAACCATCCTCTTCCATCCTCGATCGCACTAGGCTCGGAAAACGTGATTTAAAGGTTTGAAATCATGGGTTTTCATCCAAAATCAGACTGCTAATCGCTACACAATGGAGCTAGGGTGGCGGTGGGCTTGAGAGGCCCGAAATAGCAATAGCGGCAGCCTGGAGGCCTGCTGGTTGGGGCCACGGAGGGACCTACCGACCTCTCAGCTGCGCTAGGCTCGCCGTTGGCAGTAGGGTCCAAGTACCCTAACAGTCCCTCAATGGCAGCCTGGAGGTTGGAGGTGGCGTGTAATGAGCCTATCGACAAAATGGGCGCTGGTGGCAACGCGCTAGAGACGTGCGAGAGAATCCTCCAGGCTGCGGGGTTCAGTGTCCTCGAGTTAGTGATAGTGGTGGCGTCGGGGATTTGGTCAGAACTCCGGTATAGAACAATCGCTCTGATACCGTGTGGAAGGAAAGAATGAATTTCTTATTGATGACGCCCTAGGGTTTTATTATATAGAAGAGTAACCTATTAGGCGAATTACAATAAGAAGACAAAGAAAATAAAGATTACATAAAAATATGAAAGGTAACTTATATCTCAGCACGACACAACACTCAGTAGATTTCTCCTTTAATTTCATCTTGCTCCTTAGAATAGCCCTCCGCGTAAAACAATGTGTTCACTTGTTCTTTGATTTGGGCAAACAAATGACTTGGAGATTCTCAGGTCATTTTTGAAACATTTGATATAGGTATTTTGAGGGTAAGTTCAGCTATTTTATTGTACTTATTTTCAGGTTTTTCGGTTCATGTATACTTGCACAGACAGGATCAATATTTGCTCTTTCACTTTAGATGAATTCGCCCAAGCATTTCAGGAGAAGGTAAGATATTTCACATTAACATTGATTGGGTATATAAATTTTTTTTGAAAAAGTTCGGCTTTGTGATTTAGATGCCATTTTTGTTGTATTAAGCGGCTGTTGATTCGGTATGATAAAAATGCTTATCTTGTTTATTTTTGACTATTAGAACTTGCTGTATTGAGAGAACGGGCCAAATGATGGTGTAGCGTTTGTTGGGCTTTAATATACAACTTGTTGATGGATTATGCATTCTTTGAGAATAATATGCATGGTAAATGTTTAGATTATCTGAATGCCCTATTCCGATGTTTAGATTGGAGCATCCCATGTTTTAGAAGATGCAATTGCAAGGAAAATCAAGATGATTCCTAATTGAGTCAAGTTGTAATGTTTATCTTGTGAATAGTGAAGGATTGAGTTAATTGGGGAATTAAATCAGTCCAATTACATTTCTGTCATGCCTTTAATCCCATAATGGCTAGTGATGGGACTTGGTTATGTTTGTGAGACCATATAAAGGGCCTTACAACTCTTGTATTCATTGAGCAAAAAAACAAGATACGATCCCAATAAGTATGTGTTGTAGGTGATCCTTTGGGACTGATCGAATCATAATCCATGTTTATTTTTTAGTTTTTGCTGCACATTCATTTTTATATTTCCACATGGTATCTGAGTGAGTTGGGATCCAGGGATCAATTATTTTCAAGGTTAATGATCATTTCAATATTTTATTCATTTTTTCCAACTTGTTGCAATTCATTTGTTCATTTGGTTGATCAGATGCAACATGGTTGCTAACTAGAGGTTGTATACGGTGTCGCTTCAACTCCAAACGATTCTAAGCGTGGCTGTGATGGAGGGTTCTTAAACCCTCAGAGAAAAAGAGGCCTCCATCAATAGACGTGGTTATATAAACTCAAAAACGACGTGTACAATGTACACATTGGATATGATGAAGGAATAATGACACAAATAGATGCCTTGCCATCGTTGCGTAACTATGGATAAGAAATAGATTATGACGCTCTAGGAGAAGCATTGTGCATTTGTACTTGGTGAGTATCTGATGAAGGCGACATGTAATGGTTCTAGATATTTTTATTGATATCAAATCGGTTCAGCCATGAGATGAAAAATCAGGGATTTATCAAGATTTATCAACAATATTGGTTGAATGAAATCTCGAAAATGGCTCAAAAAGTAAATTTGTCACAAATTAAGATCATCCTGGTTCTTAAAATGGTTTTTTCCCCAAATGCACCCTTATATGTACAAGAGAGGCATATTTAGCACATCAATAAATATTATATCGCATATATTGATGCCGTCCATGCTAACTGGTTTTTATTAAGGGATATTGGAAAGGAAATGATGAAATTTGAATAATAACAACTTAGAGAAATAAATGAAGTGTATTAAACACATTAGTTTATATTAAATTGTGCATCATGTATAAACAAAATATTGAGCTATTTTAGAAATCAAATAAACAAGAAAAGTAAGACAATAACATATAGTATTTAAAGAGCATCATTCCTAATAATCATAATTTTGAATGAAAGAAGATGGCTTAATAAAAGATTAGGAAATAAACTTTTTACCTGAACTAAAAGAAACAATACCAATAGGAGTATGCCGTGGATATATGATTCTGCATCACTAAATTACTAGTACTTGATAAGTATCAACTATTAAATATTAGTATAGTAACATGTAAGTCAATAACTTGTAACCCTACTAAATTACTAGTACTTGATAAGTATCAACTATTAAATATTAATTTAGTAACATGTAAGTCAATACCTTGTAACCCTATATAGTATTGAATCAATACTTTGTAACTTTATATTGTATTAAATCAAATACCTTTTAACTCTTATCTTTTATTTATGTATCTATATATTAGCTCATGGTGGGTCCCGTCTTGGGACTCCACTCTCCTTTACCTTCAAAAATATACTGACATGTAAAATGTATATCTATATGTACATGCAAACTTTTTTTATCCGCTTTCATTTCTGAAAGGGGGGCAAAGTAGGGTTGTTGCTGCCCGATCAATGTGCCTTAAGAGGGAGGGGGTCTAAGGGGAGTAGGTGGAGTCCCTCTTCAGGGGAACACATGCATCACCCTTGCCTCCAAAACTAATTGATAAATCATGATGTATTTTTATCACTCAGAGTAGCTACACAAGCAAAATCCTGAACAAATGGATCATTAAAAGTTAAAAACAAGTCGATCCCAACAAACTGATCTTCAAAAGCTAAAAGATAGGTGATATTGAGGAACGTTAGCCTAATATCAACGATAGTTGGGAAAATTGCTTTGCAAACCTCCATTTTTATCGATAGGGGATGATATAGAGATTGGTTGCCATTATCTGATATTTATATGGATTTTGAAACCAATTTGTTATCGATAGTTATATCAGTGATATATTGTCGATATATCGTGATATTCATATGAACGACATTGCTAACGCCACAATGGGTTGCAAGACAACATCAACTCTATGAGAAGGTCAAGAGATACAATCTCTCTGTTGATGATGGTGATAGAGGAGACAATCCCGTCATGGTGCTGCCGAGGTTACGTACAAGGAGGAAAACATGAGATGATTGATGATCAAGCGACATCACCATGAAGAAACCCTACGTCATGTTGAAGGTGATGGGTTTTTGAGGGGGAACCCTATCCGATGAGCATGCTATGGAGATGGATAGAGGCAAAAACTTCTCGAGTGAACCTTAACCGATCTACTTATTTTTTTGACTGTATGAAGGGTATGCACCCAAACTATTGGACAACCCACTTTGTTTCTTGTATAAGAATTTTATACAAGATTTATAAGGACTAAGCCTAAAAATGGCTATGGCACATTATGTTCTCTACATAGAATCTCTTGCTATGAAGGATCATCCTATTCATTACGAGCCAAGTGGCCAGTATCATTGCCATATGCCAACTATGGTTACTACATTTTCTAACCTAAGCAACACCAAAGGATTCTCACTCCAGTCTATTATCATGTTCCCACCACATCCTTGGTCTGATCACATGTGAAGAAAAGGTGACTCACATCTTCATTCATCTTCGTATAGAGATAGGGTACCTCATCAATTGGGCTTAGCGATCCAGCTCGACGATGATCTTTCACCAGTATCATTTCTTTTATGAGTAACTGGAGTAAAACCTTTTTCCAAAGGGGTATCTTAAGTGCCCACATAAATTTACAATCTCGTACTAAATCCCTAAGGTCAAAAGCATATGAGGAAAGAGGGGCCTATAAGCTTTCTTGATTAAGAAAGGTACATATGTAAAGATCCCATGTCAACCCCAACAGAAGGGCTGTCCACCACATATCAGTAGTAGTCAACTTGCATCAACCATACTTTACAACTATTGGACATCTTCTTGAACAAGCATGCTTGGAAAATGATCTCAAAAGAACCATCCTTAGTCCAATCATCCCTTTAAAATTTGTACATACGTAACATGTTCATCACTCATCGTTGGTCAGACGGACCTGGTGCTTATTTTTGAGAAGATTGATAAGCTCTTAGGATGGAAGGTATCATGCCTTTCCTAGGAGGCCATTTGGTCTTATTGAAGACATCTTGAGTGATAATTCCTATTTTTTCCTCTCTATTTGCCTCAATTTGATTGGTGTTTGTCATTGCCTTTAGGCAATCAAACACAAGTTATTTTTTAGTAGTTCGACCATTACCTGTATTCATCTGGTGAATTGGGATGTATCACCTTAGTTGTGGAGCAAGTATGGATGGGTGTGCTTCATTTGGAGGAGATGAATCGTACCCTTCTTCTGAAATGGATGTCTTAACTGTGGAGGAGCGAGGATGACTTAACTTGAAGATTGATCCTGGATATTTATGGGATACATGTGCACTAGTTGATTGAGCCGATGGTACATCACTTGTCCATGTTGTCCTCCATGTTCTGGAAGGAGATTTGTTCGGTTCTCCATGAACTTTCTTGTAAATGCACCCAATTTTAGGTGATGAAAGCTCCTTAAATTTTCAGTCGGAGGATTGGTTGGGCAATGACACCTTTTCATCGAGATAACTTCGTCTCTATGCCTAGCGACATGTAGAGACATGATGATTCAATTCCTGATTGATAGAGCTTGTCTCTCTTGTGATACCCGTCCGATCGTGGGTACCTGTTTATAACACATTCACGATATTACATTGACAAAAGATGCAGAAGTTACCGAAAATGTGGGGAAATTTTTCGCACTTGATATTTGCATTTAACATTAAATCAATAATGTAAATAACCACAGAATCAACAACAATAAGTGCCACCAATACATTTTATTCATTTCCATATAACATTACATGTTGCAAAATTTATTTACAATGTATCCATATCCCAAAAATAAGAGAAAGACAACCGCTGAACAAAACCGAACCAAACTGAATAATTTTACCGTCTGGTATATACTCGAGTGCCAGGAATCATCAACCACTACTGCAGTGCATGCGCCTTACCTGCCGCACATGATAAGAAAAAAAGGATCAGCGGACGTTGGTACATCCCGAAAACTTATTAAAACAATTCGGCATAAGGTGGTTGCAAAAGAATGAAATAGTAAGTAGGGATGAGCATTGGGCTGGGCCGGCCCGGCCCAACCCAAAAAGCCCGGCCCGACCCAAGCCCAAACGAACATTGGGCCGGGCTCGGGCCTAATTTTTAGGCCCGAATTTTTTCGGGCCGGGCTCGGGCTTGGCTTGGCCAAAGCCCGGCCCACGGGCCCAACCCGAAGAGGGCCCGAACCCTTCCCATTTCCTACACTTATGGAAACTCTCACCTGTCATGCACACTCTGTTCATGTATCCTATCTTCATACAATGTTTATAAATCAAGAAAGTCATGTGTGGGACATATGAGTTGATGATCATTGAATTTTTATTTCAGAATTAATTTTTCTTAATTAGTCTATGTCATAGATTCTGGTTGTTATTCTTGAGTTTTTAGTGTTTATTTTTTCTATTATAATATTTTCTATTATTGAACCTTTACCCAATGCGAGCATTATGCCCATTTTTTTAACATGTAGTGCCTGATGCATCTGTTGTTGTTAACTGTGTAAACTTGGTTCGCTCTTTCAATTTCTGTAATGAGAGACGTTTATGATATATAACATTGAGTGGACTTGTATAAAATGAGAAATTATCTCCGGTAGAATTTAGTTTTAGTTGTTTCACAAGTATTATGGCATATGTTTTAATCAATTTTAGCTCGTCTAACTTGAATTGAGTTTGACTTTAAACACAAACTCAAAGTTAATAATATATAATGGGTTAAGATGGGCCGGCCCGACCCAAGCCCTGCCCATAGGAATTGGGCCGGGCCTGGGTTTGGGCCGAACCAAAAAAAATTTTGCGGGCCTAGGCCCGACCCAAGGCCCGAAGTTTTTAAGTGGGCTTGGGCATGGGTCCTTCAGGGCCCGGCCCAGCCCGACCCATGCTAATCCCTAGTAGTAAGGCATAAACAACTAACAATTTATAACTACTTGCTATGAGAAAGGTTGTCAAACTACCCTGAAGGAATGCCCCAAGTTCACCCAATGTCCTTATAACCCTTCACACACACACACACACACACACATATATATATATATATATATTTCATATTTTAAATGATGACATGAGTGTGTTATTAACTGTGTGCCCTTTCAGAGATCGTATTAATGGATTCTTAATGATGGTATTATGAGTTCCTGATCTAATTTTTGATTTCTTGATGATGGGAATGATGAGGTTCTTAATTGATTCTTGATTCTATCTAACTTGCCAGGTCTAGGTATGTGGTCTTGGTCTTTGTGTGACCTCACACCATGACTCTAAGGCGTAAAGAGTACTTTAGGGTTGGGGTGCCTCCGTAGGCATGCAGTGGAGTGTCATGCATCCTAGCTAAGTTCCCAACACGTCTACTGACTTATCCTAACCCTCAGAGTAGTAACTCTAAGATCCGATCGATTGTCGATGATTGGTAGTTGATAATCAATGATTCTGCTTCCAATTTAATTATAGTGAACTTTAGCCAATACAACTTGCAATTGTTCTTAACTGTCGTCAAATTCTATTATAACACATTCAAGCTCAACTGCAAATCCTCCAACATTCAGTTGTAATTGTTTCAGATGTAACCTTGGATGATTAAGATGTAGCCATAGAGGATTCAAATGTAGCATCGCCAGGCCTATTGGTGGAAAAGTAACCAAAACTCAAGCGGTGAGGAAGTCTCCTAAGAGACTCTTCCGTCTCACCCTCTAATTGGAAGTGCAATCCAATCGAGAGATAGATCTACTCGAAAACTACACCACTAAGACGGTGAGAGAGTCTCTTCGGAAAAGTCACTTTAGATGGACTCGACCGATACGGGTAGATGAGCTCGTACGAAAAACTAAAAACCGACAATTCCTCGCATGGGTATCTTAAAACAGAAGGTCAGCGAGGCTGGTCAAAAGTCGGGATCCCAACGAGGTGTAAAAGCACTGCGAGCTCGCGTAAAAATCATAAAAGACTGGGATCCTAGACCCGCGCACTTGGCGGCCACTGCCCAAACTGGGCTTTCTATTTCCCGTCTAGTTGAGGGTCGATGTTTACTCGTACAACCAAGTGTAGAGCTTACCATGATCGGCTTCAAAAGTTATCAGTTATCACTGATTTACCAACTTTTTTCTCTTCTTGACTACTCATTTATTTCTCAGTTATTTCTATGATTGATCGTACAAATCTGGTTATCTTGTTAATAACTTTTATCAATAGTGATCGGACCAAAATCTAGTGGAGTATACTTAAAGGATAAATTCAAATCAACAAAGTATGATGGGTCCAGAACAATCCTTAGATCATTTTTTTTCAAGTTAAGAAATTTTGAACAGTTTAGGAATTCAATCCCTTCGTGATCTATACACATAAAATTCCTATTTGGATTAGAAAGATTCAACCAAAAACACCATTTGTTATATATATATATAGGATTTTTATCCAATGCGCACATGGCTCATTAGCATTTCGGGGAACACCATTTGTAGGCCACACACATTTATTACCAATTGAGTGGTTACCTATTTCGAAGGATGTTGCTTTTGGAAGGAGATTAATATGCAAAGCGATTTAACAATAAGTGGTATTCCAATTATATCGCGTCCTAAAAATTAGGAAGATCGTTTTGGGAAGAAAACATTCGAATTGATGATTTCTTGCAGAAAATCGAGATCCAAATGCTCAGGTCAGTAATATATATATACAATAATCAAGCAAATGGTTGTTGCGAGATCAGTAATATCCAAAACAACGGTCAGTACTTTACATTCATTTTATTATATGGTGTAGAATTCATTAATATATACACAATGGTTAAGTAAGTGCTTGTTGTGAAGTCAATAAAACCATAACAAATGGTCAGCAATTTCTATATGTATTATTACTTTGAATAGAATTCAGTAATTTAGAGACAATACTCACGTAAATGTTTGTTGCGAGATTAGTAATATCCAAACAACGGTCAGTAATTTACATTCATTTTATTACATGGTGCAGAATTCAGTAATATATACACAATGGACAAGTAATTGCTTGTTGCGAAGTCAGTAATATCCAAACAACAGTCAGTAATTTACATTCATTTTATTACATGGTGCAGATTTCAGTAATATATACACAATGGACAAGTAAGTGCTTGTTGTGAAGTCAGTAAAACCATAACAAATGGTTAGTAATTTCCATATGTTTTATTACTTTGATCAGAATTCAGTAATTTAGAGATGATACTCAAGTAATATATATATATATATATACAATTATCAAGTAAATTATTGTTTGTGTTCAGTAATGTATATATCTATGTCTTATATCACATGTTTAGTAATATGTGTACGATTCTCAAGTAATAACTACTATGAGAGCAGTAATAACAAAGTAATGGTCAGTAAGTCATGGGCATTGCTCAAGTAAGAAAGTAACTATTTGTTAATGCAATGCACATTACATAGACAATGGTATTACTAACCATTTGTTATGTTATTACTGATCTCACAATACACATTTACTTGGCCATTTTATACATATTACTAAATTCTGTACAATGTAACTATTTGGATGTAAATTACTGATCATTGTCTTGATATTACTAATCTCACAATAAGCATTTACTTGACCAAATTATATTTATTACTATCATAGCGTTTGGATCCTTAATCATCCGCGTGGAATCATTTATTTGAATCGTTTCTTTCCAAAACCGTCTTCCAAATTTTAAGGATGTTGTATAATAGGAAATATAGGATTTTTTTTAAATACGTGGTAGCCTATAATTAGAAATATAGTTATTGCTAATACACGTGTATGACCCAGAATGGGTGCTCATTGAAACGTTAATGGGCACATAGCTCATTGGATAAGCCCGAGTGTTAATGCTGAAACACCTACTTCAAAATATTCTATGACCCTTTGCCTACCTCGGTAATGTGAGCTAATAATAATTGATTCAATTGTTAAATAGCCAAAGTTAATAAATAACACATAGTTTTACAATCCTACTTAAATATTAACTGATAATACTAAGGGAAATGTTTTATAAGACCTATAAAAAACACCATATCAATTTCTAGAAAATGTCATGAACACGAGTTCTTAGTTTACACTGGTTCTTGTCATGGTGTCAATATAGTCACTTAAGATTACGACATTTTTTCCGATGATCATGTATTATCACTTGTTAAGAATGTGTCAATAAAGACTTTGTACAGTATAGCAATGCAACAACACATACTTCAATCTAAAATTTATGTGACCTTATACGGCGTGAAATAATAATTATTCCATTTAATTGTTAGATAAAAAGAGTTGACAAATAACTTGCAGCCTTTCAACTAATTTAAGTATTCGTACAAACAGGAAAATTATGATATAAATGTATCCTGACCTGAAATGCAAGACCTCTAATAAAACACGACGGAGTCCAGAGAACTATGAAATAAGATAGCATGACTTGCAAGCACTCCATGATTGCATTTGTATGATCTAATTCATCCTAATGTATAAGAATTTAATTATTACAAATGGATAATAAAATTTTTTACATCAGTTTAATCACAATACATAATAGGGAATTTATTTCAAGCTTAACAATTTTAATTTTAGAAATTAATATCCTGACATAAAATCCCAACTTCCCAAAAGACAAGGGGATCAATTGTGAAAACCCATGTATGGCAGTAAAAGAGGGGGGATTGTACCTTTGAAATATTTTCAAAATTTTGAACAAAACCTTGACATGCAATAGATCTTGGTGGAGTAATGGAGCAACAACATGATTTTACAAGTTGCTTGACAGTAACTTGTTGCAAGAAGAAAAGATATTTTGGTGGAGAGAAAATGAGGAAAGAAAAGAAGAGAGGTTCTTTACGTTGGAGATAATTGAGAAAAAAGACATATAAGAAGAGAGGAGTGTCTCGTTGGAATTAAGGGGAGATGTAGGAAAGAAAGAAAAGGTATCTCGTTCTGAATGTAACTAGTCAACTCATCCATATTCAAAGTAAAAAGGAATGGACTCAAACCTGGACTTTGATGTAGACCAATGTTGATGTCAAATTAATCAGTCTTCTCAGACCGGATCTTTACATTAGATGAAGCTGTATCGTGTATATCCTTTACAAGGTTATTGTATAGGACATGTACTTGTCTCTTCTTCAAAACTCTCCACAATATCTCTTATGAGACAGAGTCATAAACCTTCTCCAAATCAATAAAAATCATATGGAGGTTCTTCGTTTTAACTCTATAAATTTCCTTTGTTCTCCTTAAGAAGTTGAGCCACCTGTCATGAATCCGAATTGATTTTTCTTTTACTTTGGAAACTTGCCTCAACCTTATTTCGATCATAGGTTCCCAACTTTTCAAAGTATGACTCACCAGCTTGATACCTCCGTAATTCGCATAATTTTGGATCTTTCCTTTGTTCTTATAAAGAGGCACCACAATGCTTCTCCTCTATTCTTCATGCATTTTCTTACTTCGCCAAATAACATTGAATAAATTTGTAGGCCAAGTCAAACCTCTCTCACCTAGAACTCTCCATAGTTTTATAGGAATGTCATCAGGTCCTACACCTTTTGGAGCTACATCCAGGTAACGATGTAGCAACCCTTGCCAACTTCTCATTGCATTCGGGCAAAGCAACACGTCGCTAGTAGGGAACACCCCAACGAAATCTAAACGTTTCCTTAAATCCATGTTGAAAAGATCCGAGTTGTTTTGAGACCAATTCCTAAATAGTGTTTTTAAAGAGAACATTATTTAGGAATTTGTCTCTCTTGGCTGACCTAATGCGCAATCCTCATTTATCTGGGCTTGGGACCAGCCATGACTCAGTTTAAAAATGGTAAATATTTCCACTAAAAAATTATTTTTAAAAATCAAAATTGTCAGGAACAAAGGAACAACCGGGTAATTATTTTATGATTCCTGTCTGAGAAGGCTTCACAGGAATGTGTAATCAGGTAAAATTTATATACACACGCTGAATGGACAGAACCAGACATGCCTCTCTCATGTTAATGAATAATTAGTAACTTCTTTGTCTTTACTAGGACTTCTGGTCACTCATGCCATGAAATAGTTAAACAAATCGGTGACACCCAAAACCAGTAGTAGCTAAAAGTCGAGTTGCCTCCAGATTCAAAATTTGGAGAAAATGGAAGCATCATGAAAAATATGCAGTATGCACATCTGAGTCAACTTAATGGGTGACCTTTAGGTGTCCCAATTTGCAATGTCCAGAAGATGGCCGCATCATAAAAAATATGCAATATGCACATCTGAGCCAACTCAAGGGTTGGCTTTTAGGTGGCTTTCCCCAAAATTCTCTCTACTGCTTACAACCTCCTCAGAACTGTGCCTTAGGAGGTGGAGGTATCGACCTTGTTATATCCACCTGATGCTCACTTTGTGCTTCGCTTTTTCTGAGCAAAGGTTGGTGGAGTTTTTGACAATGATGGAGGAGTTTAGTTCATGGCCTCAAATTTCAGCGAAATTCGGTCGAATTTCTGTAGAATATCGATATCCAGTCGAAATCGAAATTCGACCGAAATGACCGAAATATGGGGGTCCTAGTACAAAAAATGACCGAAATTTCGGTCGAAATTCCACCGAAATTCCATCGAAATTCTGTTTTGGTCGATACCAAAATGGTGACCGAAACCGACATTTAAGTTCTTGGTTTAGTTCTATTGATGGACCAGCATTATTCAGAGACCATTTGGTGTTGGCATGATGGTGACTTTACGGTTAAGAATGCATACATGGCCGACCCCTTTCTATTCAACCGTTTTTTGATTGTGGTGAGCTACAAAGAGACCGTGTGCATATCTGGAGTTCTAAAACATCCCTTATATTGACATTGTTTCTTTTGTTGTTGATAAACAACAGATTGATGACTGAGTTTCATAGGGCTAAATTTGCTTACGATTCTGATATGGATTGTCTGCTTTGTGAAGCCTGCTCGGAAGATTTGGAGCATCTTTTCATCCCGTGTGGCCGGGTTAGAGAGCTTTGAAGGGAAGTATTCCCTTTTTGCGTCGCTCATTCTTCTTTGCAGAATTTTTGGGTTTCCCTTCCGGACCATCTAGTTGATCTATAATGGAGTTATTTTCTGTGAGGAGAGATTCTGTGTTGAGAATGTTGTTCATCATCCAACAACTCTTCTTGGTACTTTTTAGGGGTGAGCAGCTTATTTTTTTGGTTCGTGTTAATACATTTTAGTTGTGAGCTTCATTTTGGGTGCATGTCTTTTTTCTATAAAAAAGTCTGCCTGAGTTGGAATGTCTTGAGGCAATATGCCCCATTTTAGTTCAAAAAAAAACAAAAAATAAAAAATAAAAATAAAAGATAAGCCCTGTCTTGTCATGAGGAGCAATTCTAACAATTGTGCCTGCACTGGTTCAAGCTATTTTCACATTTTAGATTATTATCTGGTCATTGTAGTTTTATTTGTTAGTTTTTTATTTGCACTAAAACCTTAAGCATCATTGTCAAATATGTAGATATTTCAACTGCTGTACCATTATTCTTTTCTTGCCATCGTGATGATAGCTGTTGAACTTTTATTCTGTTTCCATTTCAGGATTCAATGCTTTTGGGAAAGGTGCATATCTGCCTTCTCATGGTTCTGTTGTCCAAATTACATGCAGGGTTGTCTTCCGGGTTTCCTGGAGCATCAAAAGATTGCAGATTTATCGGATTTATGCATTCAGTAAGACTCTTTATATTGTGCAGTATGGAAACTTGATATTGGCATAACTTCGCAATCTGCATGTTTATGTGCATTTTTTAGGCGACTCATATGAAGTAAAGTAATTTGTTTGCTAGTTGACATGCATTGTTTTTTTTAAATCTATTCATGTATTGGTCGAGCTTGACCTGCCTGTTCAGATTTGTAGCACTGTGATGTATCTTCACTCTCAATCAAGCCGAGGCGTGAAAATATAAAAAAATGAATGCAGAATCACAAACAATAGAAGAAACATGATTTAAGTGGAACTCTATTCCGTATGAGCATGATGAAATCACGAGAAAGACACCAAGGGAGCTATTGCGTGAGGTTTCTCAAAGATTACAAAGTGTGTGTGATTCCTTTTTTTAAGGTAATAATTGGAGTCCCAAGATGGGACCCACCACAAGCTAATATGTATACATATGAATAACAAATTAAAGGTACAAGATACATGCTACAAGTTATAATTACAACCAATTAAGCCATGACGAATGTAATGCCCTCCCATGATCCAAGACATTCTCCAAATAAAAGAATTAGCTGCGAAAGACAAGATCATTCCTGGCATGCCATATCACCGACAAAAATACGAATGGCTTTTTAGAATCATCTCGAGAGTTGTTGCAAGAAGTTCTAATAGAGTCCTAGAAGGCACAACTATCCTCCACCTTTAACCATGAGATCTCAGTGCTATTCCATAGATGCCTTGAGGATGTGCAAGTAAAGAAGTGTCCTAGGTCTTCCGTAATGGTCTCACATTTAAGGCAAAGAAGATCCCATGTGCGAAGGATCTTATCCCTTTGGACCTTTGTAAGCGAACGAGTATGTCTAACTAGCTAAAGGAAGACCTTGAATCTATTTGGAATCTTACACTTCCAAATGATTAGAAAATCTCTCCTCAAGCTGTCTTGCAACTCTTCCTCTCAACCCAAGAAAAATTTGCAAGCTTTCTTGAAAAGGTGCCATTGCCCCATATCCAATGATATGTACCAGCCAGAGGGCCATCCAAATCCCCTAGTGCTCCACTCATGATCATAAAATCTTCTAATCTCTCATTCAAAAAATCTAGTGCAAATATGGGTACCCAAGTCCCCTCCGACCTTGCCTACTTAACTGGACACCTTGTGCGCAACATGAGTTGTAGATGGGTAAATGGATCACTCTAGGATCCATTTACCCAATCCATGTGTTTAGTCCCATATCTACCAGTGGTGGGACTTGGAGGCTATGTGGAGGATGTATAAGGAGCCCCAGACCTCCTGTATCCATTGAGAAAGTGAAATGAATAGATCAGCCCTTTGAGGTGTTCTCCCGTGGTTTCATCTCGCTCCTTAGGGAGTAGGGTTCCATGTGAAAATCTTGTCTTCCATGTTTTATATTTCTATTCTTATGCTCTGTTTATCATTCTACTTCTATTTTCTAACATGGTATAAGAGCGGGTTCGATTCTCGAGGAATCATTTTGTGTTTTTTGTTTTAATCGAGTTTCAATTCATTTCTTATTCGTGGATTTGATCTTGGAGGTTTTGATTCAAATGCAGGGTTTCATCTTGAAACCCTATTTCTCCATAGATTCCACGATGCTTCTGTTCAGATCGGCGGTGCTTCGCCTCCAGATCTCATGATGACGCTGCACCCATTCCACCAAAAGCAAGCGACAGAGATGTCGCATACCCTTTAGGCTGCAGAGCATCAAGTTCAAACTATCCATGTCCTGAGATATCTCCGATTGAGCTTTTATCTTCAAAAGTCATCTTGGCAAGGGCTATGCTCGCATCCTTCCCAGCAAACAAGGCGTATGGTCCTCCTGGACCGTAAAGCATCATGCTCTGCGAGGCGTTGTAGATCTGAATCTTGATGGCCACTGTGGCGATAGCGCGCACGAGCCCTTGAGCTCCCTCAGAACAACAATTCTAGAAGTCTCAAGCCGCCTCTCCTCTCGCGCTGTTCCTCTTCCCTTGCGGCACCCACCTCATGGAAGTGGCCTTTCCAAACACCTGGCGGTGCTCCCCTCACTGCCGTACATCTCCTTCTGCTCACCTTCTCCTCTCGAGTCTAGATACGGTGAGCCCTAGCAGCCTTCAACCTTCCTTTCACGCGGCAACGGGAAAAGCACCATCGGGGAGGGGCTCCTGGCGATCGTGGGGCAGCGGCGAGCTCTTCTCCATCATGCCCAAGCGGAGCCCTCGATCGTGGAGCGACGACCTCGATGCTCCAGCAACGGCACACAGGCATGCATGTCCTCCTTCCCAGCAAGCGGCGTCGCTTTCGAGCACTAGAGTCCCCTATCGGAGGCGACGAGCCTTGTGTCGAGGGTTCCCAGGTTGGGAACCCTAATAAGACAGGGTTGTTTTTTTAAAAAGTTTTTTTGTGATGGCCGAATTAGATCGAGAGAATAGGGAGAGAGAGTCCAGTTGAAAATTGAAAAAAGGGGGGTGGTTTGCATTAAAAAAAGGAGAGAGAGAGAGGGGTGTAAAGTTTTGGGCCCAATTTGGGCCATGTTTTTTTAAAAAGAGGTGTGCGAATGATTTCAAAAAATATGAATTTTGAAAAAGGCGTGTACAATTAAAAAGCCGTACGTAAAAGACTAAAAAAGCAAAAAATGGGAAAGCCGTATAAAAAGATATGAACGTCTTATTGAGAATTTTTTTTTGCGATGGCTATTAAAAAAATGATGAATGGAATAGTCGAGAAATATGATGAAGAAAAGCCGAGAAAACTTGTAGACGACTTATCTGATGTTTTGTTTCATCGTGTTATTGTCTTCTCCAAATTTGGTCGATGTCTTCATTCCGACCAGTATGGAAGAAAGGGGGAGTATGTGTAGAGTTACAGGTCTGGGTCTATTCAGATTTTTCAGATACAGATATTCCAGACCAACCAGTTGTTCAGACTATACAAGTTATCGAATTATCCATGGGTAGTTCCAGACTCGACGTCCAGATTCCGAGTCCATAGTTTACGGCAAGTTCAGACTCTACATTAAGGTATCGAGTTTGCAGTTCAAGATGCACGAGTGTGCGATCTTCAGTTTCGTGGTCCCCATCATTCTTGTTGTTTTCACCAGAGTTTTCATGTGAACCATATGAACTCCAGAGTAGAGGACCATTCCCTATGCCATGTGGGCAAGGGTTTTCATGTGCTTTCACAGGGACTCCAGAGTAGAGTACCATTCTCTGGGCCAGATGGGAGAGACCCAGTTCTCTGACGAGGAGGCTTCTTCAGACTCCATTCTCCAATGAGCGTGAACTTCGATGAGGATTGCACTCAACGACTTTTCAGTTTGGCCCTTTCAGAGATGGAGCAATTGTCCACATGTTGTGGTGGAACAGAGTTCCCAGGCAGAGACTCATCTTCAGTTGCAATTACTTTGACAGACGCAGTATGGAGCACATGCTCTCCGTCGAGGGGATTCAGTTGTCTCACACTCCGGCCCGTTTGTCCTCCTCATTTGAATGGCATGAGAAGCAACGTCCTCGACATCAGTCGACAGTTGTGCGCGTTGAGTTGATATTGTTTGTAGTGTCATGTATTGTGAGTTGAGTTTCTTTATGTTCGTCCAAGCTGAGTATTGCGTGCTCCTGCTTGAGGGAGAGTGTTGGAGTATTTAGTTATGCGTCGCATGAGTTGTAGATGGGTAAATGAATCACTCCAGGATCCATTTACCCAATCCATATGTTTAGTCCCACATCTATCAGAAGTGGGACTTGGAGGCTCTGTGGAGGCTATATAAGGAGCCCCTGACCTCCTGCTACCATTGAGAAAGTGCAATGCATAGATAAGATCTTGGGACATTCTCCTGTGGTTTCATCCTGCTCCTTAGGGAGTAGGGTTCCATGTTAAAATCTTGTCTTCCATGTTTCCATTCTGCTTTCGCATTTCTATTTTCTAACAATGCTCGAAGCCGATGTGAATAATCTTGGAAAGCGATTGACATGGGGACCTCTCCTAGACCAATTGTTTTTCCAAAAACTAAATCGTTCTCCATTGCCTATAACGGGCTTGAGTATAGTCATCATCTCTGGTAGTACCTCGAAGATATCTTGCCAAAAGAAGAATGGAGTATGAGTCTCCAGGGTCAAAAGGTGATATCGATCCCACAGTTTAAGAAGACGTCATGCCAATTCATTGCTCTTTTCCCATAGTTTAACAACCCATTTAGCCAGATTTTTGGGTTTATTCATCATATCCCATCCCGTCAGGTGACTCCCGTTTTTTTCATTCCTTTCATCTAGCCCAAATGAAGCACTTCATTAACGACTCCATCCTCTTGCGCACCCCAATTGGATGCAACCTCGTGGAGCAATAAAAAATGGGAATCACCAAATACATAAGTAGCGCCAGATTCCCACCTCTTGAAAGTGCCATGGCTTTCCAACCAGCTAATTGCCTCTCAATCTTGTCCATCACGGGCCTCTAATCCGTAGCATGATGTGGTCCACCAATGAACGAAATGCCCAAATAAGCAATTGGGAGCTGAGCTTTGCCACACCTCAAAACTAAGCCAATGCTATGTATTTCTAACTGTGGAATTCCAAAGGGTACAAAGGTGGACTTATCTCTATTCATTTGTAGCTCAGACATATTAGTGAAAATGTCCATAATTCTTGCAGTCACTTTCGTCTTCTCCTCTCCACCCTTAAGGAATATAATTGTGCCGTCTGCATACTGGAGGATGGGGATTGATAAGTCCCCTTATGTAACCTGGACAGACGCCTCTATCCGAAGCTCGGTTCATCATCACCATTAAAGCATCGACCACGATCACAAAGAGTAAAGGAGCGAGAGGGCAACCCTGAAGGTAGATGGCGGACATTTTGGTGATGGCGTCGAAAATGGTGTAGTACTGGAAACAAAATAACAAGCAGGGCCCATCATAGAAGATGGATTTTTCTAAAGCCTATAACCGTGCGGATTGGAAGTTCATTTGGTCATTGTTGTATAAAAGGGGTTTTCCAGATACTTTGGTGGCTTGGATGAATAGGTGCATCACAACTTCCACTTCCGCGATACTTGTGAATGGTAGGCCGGAAGGAGGATTTTTTCAGCCGTAGAGGGGCAACTGTCTGCTCTGGGGAAATGATGGAATCCGAAATCATGCGCAGTCTATAGACAGAATTTTGGCAATAATAAGGTATGCTGTATTCGAGATCATTATCAGTCTGAAGTCCTCCACCATTGTGGGTACATCCTTCTTTGGAAACGTGAAAAGAAGAGCTTTGTTGAGCCTCTCAAATCCAATGTTGCCAGATCAAAACTTTATATGGAAGGTGAGCCATTGTGGGTACACCCTTGTGTGTCATTCTTTATATTGTTCCATGAACTTATAATGAGACTAGACAATGAATATTGTAATTGGATCTTGTAGAGTTCCAAATGCCCATCTAAACACATATTCTATTGCTTCCTCTCAAGTTGGAACTAAAAAAGTTGCAGTTGTTACCTAAGAAAGTTCTCATTGTATCTTTAGTCATAACATCTTCTAAGGAGCTGGAGGAAACCCACACAAAGTAGGTGTTGCTTGGAGGTGATCCGTATCTGGAGTGGATGTTTGGTGAACATGTTCGACTGGAGGTAGATGGAGTGGAGTGTTGATGTTAACTCAATTAATTAATATGTTGCAATAGTTTGAGATGATCGCAAGCAATAACTAGTCGCAGGAGAACTCCGTTCGAAGTAGTTTATAGCGAGAATCAGAAGTAGAGTTGTCCTCTTCTATAGAAAGATCATGAGAGCGGGCCATTCTTATACAAAAACTTTGAGAAGCGACCTCTCCTACATGGAAGTCATCATATGGGGATCTCGGAGAGTGAGTCTCTCTGAAATAGGGACATCATATAGGAATCTCGAAGAGAAGATATCATTCCGAGGGCCATGAGATGTAGATGATGGACATAGGGTAAAATTCTGTTGAGCAATTTCATGTAGAAGAATAAGTAAGTCCGATTCCCTCACTCACATTTTCTTGTATACTTGTTGGAAACATTCTGGTAATCAACTTAGTTGAGAATAAATAGGGTAAACAAAATTTCATGTTTTCATTCTCACCTCATGTTTTCATCCATTTTAACTTTTTTGATATTTAACATCCTTTTTTTTAATCCCTTTCGAATCATTTTCCAGTCCTTTCCATTTTTCGAGGAATGTGTCTTTCTTCGGTATCATTTCAATCTAAGATTTTTTTCTAAGGTTTCAACAACTGGATCCCATTGGTCCTTGTGGAAAAAGATGAGACAACACAATGAATTGATTTTATAGGCCGAAATCCTAAAGCACTAAGAAATGAGAAATTACATAAGTGCCCAGCGGGGTTACAAATAAATAAGATGAAACATATAACCTTTTCTAACACCCCCTCATGTTGGAGTATACCTATCAATCATGCCCAACTTGGAGATTATCCACGAGTGGCGCTTCTTTGCCAGAGCCTTCGTGAATGCCATCTGCAAGCCGAAGATCGGTCGAGATGTGTGGAGTAGTAATCTTCGCTTCTCATACAATATGACACACAAAGTGACATTCAATCTCTATGTGCTTGGTCCGTTCATGAAACAAAGGGTTCGTAGCAATGTATGTAGCGGATTGGATTTGTTGTCACAATATAGAGGAACAAGAATAATGACAATAATACCAAGCTCCCGTAGAAAAGAGAGTAACCGTGTAATCTCACATGTAGCCCGAGCCATCACCTTGCATTCTATATCTGCATTGTATCTGGAGATTACAATCTGCTTCTTGCTTCTCCAAGTGACAAGATTTCCTCTAGCCGTCATAATATATCCTGTAGTGGAACGACGATCCTCATGTGAACTAGCATAATTTGCTCAGTATATGCAACTACATCAGTGTGGCCATTGACCCCATAGAAGATGCTTCGTCCTGGTAATTTCTTCAAGTATCATGATATGAAGAGCATCCTGCCAATTACTGTTACGTAGTTGCTCAACATAAGCAAGTATGACAATACCAGTAGGTCATCTTTTGACAAAAGAATAGTACAAGGTCAATTTATATTTTCTTATAAATATATATTTGCATAAAGTGCAAATAAGTAGAAAATACTTATAATATGGATGGAACTAGAAATTTAAATAACAAATAATATGCAATGCATAAGCAAATTGGAATAGACTCATCTGCAACTAAGCATCTTCAATGACCGGTACATTTTCTTCTCATTTTGATTAGTCTCCATTTTGCAGATTATATTTACTTGAAAGATTATTCACAACTCAACTTTTTTTAGTGTTATAACCCATATCTTATCGTTGGAACATAATGTTGTCGAAAGCATAAAGATCCCTGTAGAAAAATAGAATGCGGAATCGGAATCGGAAATAAAGATAGAACAATAAGAACAAAGATTTTAACGTGGAACCCTACTCCATGAGGAGCGGGATGAAACCATGGGAGAAGCCCCTGAATTGGGCATTTCTTCTATTGAAGTTCTCAATGAGTACAGGGGGTGTGGGGCTCCTTATATAGCCCCACGGACAGACCCAATAGTGATCGCTCCCCCATGTGGTACTAAACACATGAGTGGGCTCTTTTCTTTTCCAACACTCCGCCTCAAGTTGGTAGCTGGGACAGCTGCAACTTGCAACAATAAAGAAAAATATACACCATTACATCTTCACTTGAAATCACCACAATAAACGTATGTATCCGCAACTGGTAGACAAACCCGCTTGCTGATGGGTATATCAGGTCACCAGAATGTATCTCTGTCGTGCCTGGAAGGTCACCGGACTGTCTCTGTCGTGCCTGCATGGTCACCGGATCTCTGTCTCAGTCGTGCCTGCGGGTCACCGGACTTTGTCTCCGTCGTGCCTTGAAGAAAACAAATCCAGTGCGGAGTCGATGTCGAGGATAGAGACACCACGACGAAGATCGATGCACAGTGAAGATGGCTTGATATTCTGTGAAATCCGGAGTGTTTGGTCTGTCAGTCAATGATGTAGGATGCATATGGCTTTTACTCCCCCTTTCTCCCAAACTTGTGAGAATAATGAAAATAATAGACAAGTTGGGAGAAACAAAATGAATCACATTTTTTATGCGTACGACTTTTTTTCTTGTACGCGACTTTTTTTCCTTTTTTTCGATTTTTTTAAATATGGCATTTTCTTGTACGCGCCTCTTTTCTCTTTTTTTTTCTTTTTTTTGTAACTAACAAGCCCTCTTTTTTTTCCCTTTTTTTTAATACACAGCCAAAAATAGCCCAACTGCAGCACCCCTCCTTTTTTTTGTTTTGAACGCCAGCAACCCACTTGTGCCGAATAATCTGAGCACATTTGGGCTTAAATATCGGCGGCCCACATTTGGGCTTAAATAAAACTGAGCACCCCCTTTTTTTTTATAAAGACGGTGTCCAAGGGTCCCCTTTTTATTTTCACTTTAGGGTTCCTAACGGAACTCATCTCATATTTTCTTTCACGCCACGGCGCCGCCGCTGGAGACCTAAGGAGAGAGAGATCTTGGAGTGCGAGGTTCGGCAAGGGCTGATGGAGATCGCCGCCGGAGGAACGCGCGCTGGTGGTTGCGCGCCGCCCATGCCAGTTCCGCCAAGAAGGGCGGCTTCGAGATGAATCCCGCGCCTGCGCAAGGGCTTGCGCAGTCGTGTGCGAAACTGGAAAGAACGGAGGGCGGTATGCGCCTGCTGGAGCGGGAAGGAGATGCGCGTCTGGAATATCATCGCCGATGGGCAACGTGGATAGGGCTGTCGAAGATCGAACCATTGAAGGAACTTGGAGTCTCGATTTAGGGATTCACGGTTGCAGAAGAGGAACATCGCCAGGAGGGCGCGCCGCTGTGCGCGAGGAGGGTTCGCGCCGAACAGAGGATTTTCTTGCTGCTGAGGCTAGGGCGGAGATACGGCAAGGTCTGCGAACCGGAGTGGATAATCGCCATTGCATGAATCCTGTATTGCGCCGCCGCGAGGAAGCGGGGCTCGGCCTGATGCGATCTGGGAGGCAACGCGCGCGGCTCCCGCGCTGGAATGGTGCCGCCGTCGCCTGAGAGAAGAAAAACGACGGGTCTCGTGATGCGGCATGTCGGTCTACTGCCTGGAGGATGGAGAAGCTCAAGGTGCCGCCATTGCATGCGGCCGAACAGAAACTGGACAAATCTAGGGTTCTAGAGACCCCTAAAAAAACTCTCGAAATGAACTTGAACAATAGGCTTCCTCAAAATTGATCTTCAATAACAACATATAAAAAATAGAGTTGAATCTTGAACCAAACATATAAATTCCTCGAGAAACGAACCCGCTCTGATACCATGTAGAAAAATAGAATGCGGAAGCGGAATCGGAAATAAAGATAGAACAATAAGAACAAAGATTTTAATGTGGAACCCTACTCCATGAGGAGCGGGATGAAACCGCGGGAGAAGCCCCTGAATTGGGCATTTCTTCTATTGAAGTTCTCAATGAGTACAGTGGGTGTGGGGCTCCTTATATAGCTCCACGGACAGACCCAACAGTGATCGCTCCCCCTTGTGGTACTAAACACATGAGTGGGCTCTTTTCTTTTCCAACAATCCCAAAAAGTAAATTGCATGCAGAAGTATTTGAAAATATCAACTAGCAACAATGAATAAATATTTATATAATAAATAATAAATATTTTTCAAGATTGCAGAAATCGGTACTCGGTACTTGGTCGGTGGGGTCACTGACTAAGGATTAATTGGCAATCGGGTGACTAATCGGATTTATTTGGGCCATCAGTCTGTTTTGAATTTTTTATTTATTTTTTAATATATAAATAAATTTTTATACATATATTCTTCTATATTTTGAATATAAATAATTTTTTATACATATATTCTTATATATTTGCATAGATTTGAACATTTTCTATACTATTATAATGAAACACAAGGATTAATTGACTTTAAATATAACATTAAGCATATTAGCATAGGTTTGATTTAAAAAACAAAAAACAAAAAAAATAAATTATCTCTATGTAAAAGTCGACTGAGTAGTCGGCCGAGTAGTAGGTCGACTAGTCGGCCCGATTAGTCGGGTTGACCAACTAATGGCCGACTAGGCCTAGTCGAGTTGGCTACCCCCCGACTCGACTAGTCGGTCGACTTTTAGAATAGTGATATTTTTCAATTGCATCCTTATCCATCACTTCAAATTAAATGATTGATTTGGCCTTTTTGAACTCGATATTAAGCCTCTTACATTCTGGGTAGAAATTATTTTAAAAAAAATTAAAAGTAAAAATAATGCGATGTCATAAAGACAAGCACTCAAAAACCATTGCATTCACAAGTTTAAATACCAGATTACAAAGTCTAGGAATCCTGTTGGATCTTGGCATGGTTCACTACATTCTCCACTTTATCTATTATTCCGAACAATAATCCATTTCTCACAAGCCAGGTCGCCTATAGATTAGTCATAGCTCACATTGTCGCTGACTCCATGTCAACCTAATATAGATCGACTGATGCCAAAAAGGCAGGGGCACTCTCAAAGGACACCCTATCTAGGCTGGCTGCTGCCCACACGTCTCTCGAGGTGATGCACGAAAAGAACATGTGATTAATGTCCCTCGAACACGTAACCCACCGCTGACAGGAACCATCCGTCCCATAGAAGAATCTGACCTTCTGGGTATCTGTCATCACCCCATCATGTAGGGGAAGAAGTTATGCCACTACACGAGAGGAGTGGTTGAACTAGAGGAAAGACCATGCCATTTGAAAGGGGAGGGTGGTGAGTCAGTCACAGGGGGCTACCGTTGACGTTGTTAGAAAGAGGAAGCAATATACACTGCAACCAACAAGTGGTAGCACTAATGCACCACTTAGTGTGAGGATGAATATTCATGCAAAGAAATGGCTCTTTTTATCCTTTCTAAAATTCTATAATCAATATATAAAGTGACAAAAACCATAGAGATGATCCTATTTACCATCTTATATATTTTTCTCTCTGACCCTCTCCTATCTCTTGTCTGCTTTTGTATGCATCTTTAGTTTGGGCTTTGTATGGAAAATGACAGGTTAAAAAACTAAAAATCTGTTTCGTCTTCTCAAAGAATTTTCTTTCTTTATTGGGCATTCACCTTGGACTTTAAGTAGAGGAGTGTAATTGGTATGCTACATTAAAAGTTGTTAGTTAGGTATGGAGATACTATCACACATTACTATATTTTAGGGGTGCACATGGATCGGATTATAGTTTAATCTGTGCCTTATACACACTTAACGGATTTTAGTTTTTTCCAATCAAGTCCAATCCAATATGTTAAACATATAAATCCAATCCACCAGATTACGGATTAGATCGGATTTTTATGCTCACCTATTATTACTTCATAATCGATGATCAAATTTGTAGCATACTAGATACTAGACCTCAACATTTGAACGATGGTCTAAAAATTTGATAGTATGTAAAAATGTAAAGAAAGTGACATTTACCTTTTGAGTATGCAAATAATATATACTTGTTATGGATTTAGTATGATAAGATGATTGTATAACAAATAAAAATAACATACATATAATTCGTAGAAACTGTAGAAGTGTAGAAGTATGACACCGACTTTAAATAAAATTACAAATATGTGTATGTCAATTGGGAACTACAAATATCCTATAAATGGTACTGCCAAAACCATAGCTCAAGCATATATAGCAAATTGACAAGCAAAAAATAATTGCAGCTTCTCAAAAACAAAAGAGTAAATTATGACTTGTAACGAATCTCAAGCAAAACTACAAGCCAAAACCCACCAAGCCTCTTCTCCCATTACGTGGAATTAGCAAACTTTAGAATGGTCAAATGGGTAGACTTGAATGGATGAGTTAATACATAGACTAAAATTCAATAGTCATTTTAGATGCACTATGTTTTGTTGGAGTATATGCGCCATTCTTGTATAGATGGGTAAATGGAACCCTCCGAGATCCATTTACCACATTCAGTGTTTAGTCCCACATCTAACAGTGGTGGAACTTGGAGGGTTTGTGGAGGCTATATAAGAAACCTGATACCTCCTGTATCAGATGAAAAAGTTCATTGAACGAATCAACCCTTTGAGGCGTTCTCTCGTTCCTTAGTGAGTAGGGTTCCACATAAAAATCCAGTGTTCTTCCTTGTTTATTTTCACTCTATGATATTAGTTTTCACATTCTTTATTTTCTAACATGGTATCAGAGCAAGTCGTTCTTGGGATTTTTTGTCCGATTCAATTTTCTGTAATTTGTTTGAGTTTTGTTCAAGAGTTCTAGGGTTTCATGAAACCCTAATCAAGTTTTTAACCGTCACACGTTTCTGGGAGATCGATTCCTGTGGATTTTTTATTCGATTCAAGTTCATGTTCGCCATATAGTTCCTGATCTAGGGTTCAATTTCTTGAACCCTAATTTCACGCATCTGCAAGACAGAAGGGTACTCCAGGAACTTTAATCGTGATGACAAAATTGGAAGAGGAGGGGAGCAACCCTTGTTTCAGTTTTGCGAGCAAGCGACACCTTCTCCTGCACAAGGCAGTGCCGCCCTTCTCTCCTCCAGGTGATAGGTTTCTTTCCAGGAACCCTACTGGATGCATCTTCTTCCAGTAGGCGGCTCATGTAGCTGCATCCCTAGGTGGCGCCACCCTCTTTCTCCAAATTCCAGACCGTTACAAGGCGGTGATCTTGTCCTACTCCAACCGCATCCAACAACCAATGAAGAAAGTCTCCAGGCGGGTTCTAGGAAGCCCTACTGCGTCATGAACAACCGTCGACAAAAAGAATCGAGGCAGCGACACGATCTCTTGTTACGCACCCCTCCGGGATTCGAGGTGCTGACTTCTCCGACATCCATGGTGAGCCAACTTCTCGCCATACCTGGCAACTCCACCTTCAACATCCAGCACGATCTACGTCATCCACAGGTGCCACCGCCTGTAGAATTTCACCCATTAGGCGGAGCCACCCCCGCACGATCCCCATCACCGCCCCTCTCCCTGCAGCACGCCTCACGCAGTGCACCTCGGTGCGTACGATCCAGGCGGCTGCGCTCTGATCTCCTCTCAATCGCGCTCCATCTCGATGACGCCCCTTCTCCAAGTATATCCAGGCAGTGGCGTGTATTGAGTAGAAGAGCCCTAGCGGGGGGCATTGTGCACCGAGAGAAGGGCTCCCAAGTGGAAACCGTAAATAAGGGCCCAAGTGGGATGGGTTTTTATTAAAAAATCTGCATTGTTGACCCTATTTGGGACAAGTTGTAAAACAAGTACTTGTTGAAAAAGGCGCATACAAATGAAAAGCCATACGCGGGAAAAAAGAAAGGCCAATCAAAAAGATGATGATGAACGGCTTATTTGAAAAAATGGGCTGACGACTATTAATTTTTTTGAATAGTCGAGTTTAAAAAATAACGAGAAGAAAAATCGAGAGATTTTTTTGAGATCGACTTATGTAATTTTTTTTCTCCTCAATTTCATGTCTTCTCCCAACTTTGTCGATGTCATTGTTTTTGACAAGTATGAGAGAAAGAGAGAGTTTTGTGTAGAGTTACATGTCGGATTCAAATTCTCCAGGCCAACCCGATTTCAGACTTTACAGTTCTGTTTTAGATTCGACATTAGATTGGTTCCGAGTCTTCAGTTTGATGCGCACATGCTTGCCATCATCAGTTTCATGATCCACATCTTTTGTTTTTTGTTCTCAAAATTGTCATGTGATCCATAGAAACTCCAGAGGAGAGATCCCATTCCCTATGCCATGTGGGCTAGAGTTTTCATGTGGTTTCACATGAACTCCAGAGTAGAGATCTCATTCTTTGAGCCGGTATGGGAGAGACACAGTTCTCCGACGAGGAGACTTTTCAGACTCCATTCTCTAGCGACCGTGGACTCCAACAAGGATGTCTCCAAGGCTTTTTCAGTTCGGCCCTTCAGTGATGGAGCTATTATCCACATGATTGTGGCAGGCCAGAGTACTCCGACAAGGGGACTCATTCAGTTTTGTGACTCTGACATGCGCAGTACAGAGCACTTGTTCTCCAACGAGGAGCTCCAGTTTGACTCACACTCCAGCCTGTTTGTTCCTCCTCACCTGCATGTCATGAGAAGCAACGTCCTCGACAACAACCGACAGTTGTGTTTGCGTTGAGTTGATACTGTATGTAGTGTCTTGTATGGTGAGTTTCATATTTCTTTCTATTTGTCCAAGCTAAGCATTGCATTCTCTAGCTTGAGAGGGAGTGTTGGAGTATATGTGTCATTCTTGTATAGATGGGTAAATGGATCCAACATCTAGTGTTTAGTCCCACATCTACCGGTGGTGGGACATGAAGGGTCTTTGGAGGCTATATAAGAAGCCCCATACCTCCTGTATCATTTGAGAAAGTTCAATGAACGAATCAGCCCTTTGAGGCGTTCTCCTGTGGTTTCATCCCACTCATTAGGGAGTAGAGTTCCATGTTAAAATCCCGGTGTACTTTCTTGTTTATATTCTATCTCTGATATTAGCTTCCGTATTCTTTATTTTCTAACATGTTTAAATCTCATTTCTTCCATAAAACTAAGAACCAAATAGATGTGCAAAATGTACAAACACTAACAAGAATAACAAGGAATAGGGGTTTAAAGTTAATATCTGTAAAAACATGGCCACAAATGTTGCCTTATAATGATACCTTGATGATGGCAAAGACCTATCCATTGCTCTTATTTACCTTGAGCTTCCTAAGAAAACACATGTAATTTCTACAGGAAAATAAACACATATGAGAACATCATTACTAATCACTTGCAGTTTGCACTGCTCTTATAAACACAATAACTAAATTACACTGCCATTACTAAAACGTGGACTTTTCCCTAACTTCGTTGGTAGCACAGAGCATCATCTTATATATCTTGGGGTAGTCATTGAGCTCTTTCGGATGAGCATGACCCAAAACTTGATACTGCTAAACTGCAGTAAAGAATGCAGATTGGGAACAAAAGATCACATCCGCAACATGTTTACTTTTCTCAGAATCAATTCATGGGAGCAGATTGAGTATAAAAGGTGAAATGATATGAAATAAAATGTAGAAATTGGAGAGATCTAAGGTGCTTTTAGGTGAACGAATCTCATAAAACAATATCAACTCAGCACATCTAATGGGAGGGTGGTCGCACCACAGCGACAGGGAGGGAGACGACAGATCGTCAACATGTGTGGAGGGAGGCGGCAGCCGCGACACCAAGACAAGCAGGGGGGAGCAGTGGGTACACGGCATGCCCGGAGGATAGGGTGCTTATCCTGTGTGCGTGGGGGGAGAGCTTGCAGTAGTTCATCACAAACACGTTGCAGGAGGGAGGGAGGTTTGGGAGAGCAGTTCGTCACGTGCACACGCGTGGCTGGGAGCAGTTCGTCGCAGGTGCTCGCCGGAGGGAGAGTGGTGGCTGCTGGTGGTGGACAAATGTGGTCACTGTGCTCCTGCGGTGGGGGGGGGGGGGTGTTGTGGCTGTGTGCATGGTGGGTTTCTTCTGGAAGGGGTAGGTTTTAATTCGATCTAATCCATTAAATTAATAAAACCAATCCAATCCACTAACAACAGAATGGATCGGATTTCGGATTTTATCCGATCGATGTGCACCCCTACTATATATGCGAACCCCCAAGTTACTGTCAGATTCAGCTTCTTTTCAGGTTTTCATGATTTGTAAAAAGAATATGCAGGTAATGCGTTATTGCTTTACAAATATATTTTATAAGAACAAAAACATAATTTCAAACTAAATGTTAACCTACAGAGGAATACTTTTCTTGACATTTTTACCGTACTCAACTAGTTTTGTGCCCTTATGTATTTTTTTATTTCACGTGTTTTTATATTTTTTCTTTGCATCTTTGTATATATGACGGAGTTGTCAGTTGAAGTTTAATTCGATTAGCTACACAGATTTTCCATTATTTTTTTACTGTGGCTATTCAGTTTTAATTGCCGGTATTTTTTAGCTGCTGTTTATGGATTCAACGTAAGATGCATTTTTTGTTCATATGAAGGTTAAACAGCGAGATTTCGATGTGGGTTTTTGGACCCGGTCTCTTAATGCTCTCACATGGACAGAAATATTACGCCAGGTGTCTGTCGCAGCAGGTTATGGTTCAACACGGTGTCCTACAAGAAGAGAAGCCCTAGACAAGGTAAAATCTAAATTATGGATCCATATTCTACCTAATGTAGATGGAATGGATTAGTGTAATAGTAGGGTGGACTATGCGTGTCGTTCTTATTTACATTATAATGGACATGAAGGCCATGTCTTCATATTTAAATTACATCATACAATATGAACACAATTTTATCACCGTCCATTTTTTTATTCCAGATTTCTCGAATCGAAAATAAAAGATATAAAGCCTTGATACTAGTAGACCATGTATCCATACGATCCATGATGCCACAATAGAACTGTACTGTATGTGGCCATTTTGTTGATGCATCAGGAATAACGGATAGCTGGATAGGGGATAAGTTGTTGGTTGGATGATTTGCTTTTGAGGGATATCCAACGGCTCGTTTGGTAACTGGGTTATCCCCGGGTTACCCCGGGGTAACCCGGTTTACCCCCTTCTTTTCTTGGGATGGAATTCTATCACAAATCATAGTGACATCACATCACATTCTTTATTCCAACCCTCCCCAACTCTCATAACCATCCCAAACAGCTACTATTCCCAATAGGTTACCCCAACCCGCCTCAACCCAGCAACCAAACGAGCCTTATGCTTACTTTGTGATAAGACCTTATTCTGGGTATTTGTTGAGAAACCATACAATTGTGGGTCCATTTATTTAGATTGCTGAAGATTTGAATACCCCAGGTATTTGTTGAGAACCATATAACTGTGGTCAATTTATTTAGATGGTCAAAAATTTGAATATGGAGTGTACATTTGATGGAATTAATGGTGATGTAATCAATGTGAAGATTGGCGACGATAATATTTAGAAAAAAAGATTCTTTTAGATATTTAGGATCTATTTTGCAAGATGTTAATGCAGTGTGCCTACCACCCAAAAGATCAGGGTTCAAATCCCTCCTTATGGGGGTTGCGTTAGGTAGTCGACAACCGGCGTAAAAATAGTCGAATCTTTCAACATGGATTTGATCAAGAATCCATGTAGCCGAGCCTACTTATAGCAAGGCTTTAAATTTCGATATTAGGTATCATATCGTTACCATGTGGAAACGAAATTTCTATAAATTTCGATGAAATTTTGCCCAAATCGAGCAAATTTTACGAATGAATGACCAAAAAATGCTCTCATATCGCCATTTCGCTCGAAATTTTGGTTCCTTGCGAAAACCCAAGTTTCGACGAAATTTCGGCGAAGTTTCGCGACATCTAAAAGGCTGTCTGATAGTGGGAGAAGGCTTCGTCATTTTTTTGCAAGATGTTACTCATAGAATAAATGCATATTGAATGAAGTGGAGAGGAGCCTCTACTGTCTTATGTGATAAGAAAATTTCTTTGAAAATCAAAGGAAAATTTTACAAAGCGACCGTGAGACCTGATATGCTCTATGGATTTGAATGTTGGCTTGTGAAGCATAAACACGTGTAGAGAATGACAGTTGCAGAAATGAAAAAGTTAAGATGGATGTGCCGTCATACATGCATAGATCGTATTTGGAACATGGCCTCAAATTTCAGCAGAAATTCGGTCGAATTTCTGTTGAATATCGATATCCTGTCGAAATCGAAATTTGACCGAAACAGCCAAAATAACCGAAATATGAGGGCCTTAGTACAAAAAAAGACCGAAATGATCGAAATGTCGATCGAATTTCGACTGAAATTCCACTGAATTCCATTTCAGTCGATCACCGAAATGGTGACCGAAACCGACATTTAGGGCCTTGATTTGGAATGATGCGATCAGAAGGAATGTTGGTGTAGCTCTGACAAAGGATAAGATGAGAGAAAACCGCTTAAGTTGGTTTGACTATATGTAAAGAAGGTCGACTGATGCACCGATTAGAGGATATGAGTTTTGGGAATATTGAGCTGGGTAAGAAAGGACGATGTGGCCCAAGAAGTGTTGGAAAGAGACTATTCGAAGGGATATTAGTTTTTAGATCTAAGCCCGAGAATGACCCAAGATAGATATTAATAGAGGCAAAGAATCCATGTAGTCACATGTGGGAAAAGGCTTTGTTGTTGTTGTGTTTATTTTAGGGTACTAATTGTAAAGCCCCCTTGGACCCTAATCCACCAACGACGCTGTACCAATTACATTGAGAAGATGCCCACCCACAAAACTCTAAAATCTTTTCATTCTTTTTATTAGATTATTGGTGATTTGATTTATCTTTTGATGATTTGGATCCAATCATTCGAGACGTCCAAAGGACGGCAATGGATGTTGCAAAATTTGGAGAGAAATCTTTGTTTATTTAAACATAATCTTTGACCTAAATATTAGTAACGAGTAAAATCTAAAGCTTTATTGTAAATGTAACCGTTATTATAGAAAAATAGATTTGGGATAGTTGCCTGCTAAATTGTTAGATATTTTTGACCCTATTGCTTCTTACCTTTTACTTGCTCTATCTTGCAACCTTATTTTAGGGACGAAATTGGATCAATAACATAATAAAATGTATCACATCCATCTAAGAAGAAATAATCATTACTTCAATTCCTTTCATCATTAATTTGATATACATATTTTATTTCTATTTTTTTAAAAGAATTTGCATATTTTGACTATAGATATAATCTTACAAATAAATTCTATTACAAATCTATTTAAAATGAGAGGCATGATGCCTAAATGGTGGTCTATATTTAGGTTAGTTTTATCATGTATACTCAATCAGATATTAATATTCTATGATTCTCATTTTTAAATGGTATATTTTAGAGCCTTGAAGGATGCTCTTGCGAGTGGATGGGCTTTGACATACCTTAACATTTTAAGTTATTTAATCTTGGACTTCATCAATATTCAATCATTGAGATCACATTTTTATGTTTTTAACTTGTCTTTGTATCCTTATTTGATAACTTGTCTTATTCTTTTTTTTGAAAGGAAAAAGGACAACCGTCGTATATGTGTATGCCCAACTTGTATTGTTCTTATTTATTTCGTTTGACAGAAATCAATTGTAACAACAAAATAATGTTTTATTTGTTCAACAATAACAAAGCCTTTTCTCACATTAAGTAGGGTCGGCTTCATGGATTCTTTGCCCCCGTTCAGATCTATCTTGGGTCATTCTCGAGGTTAGATCCAAAAAATTAAGATCCTTTCATATCGTCTCATTCCAACACTTCTTGGGTCTTCTTCGCCCTCTCTTAGTCGGCTTAACATCCCAAAATTCGCTTCTCCACGTCGGGGCATCATTTGACCTCCTTTCAAATGGTCAAAACACCTTAAGCGATATTCTCGCATCTTATCCTTTATCGAAGTTATAACAACTTTCCTTCTCATTGCATCATTTCGAATCCGATCTTTACATGTGTGTCCACACATACACCTTAGCGTTTTCATTTCTGCTACGACCATTCTATGCATATGTCTGTCGTTTACAGGCCAACGTTCAGATCCAACTAGCATCGCAGGTCTCATTGCTGCTTTGTAAAATTTTCATTTGATTTTCAAAGGAATTTTCTTATCATAGAGAACAATAGATGCTCCTCTCCATTTTAGCCAACCTACATTTATTCTACTAGTAACATCTCCATCAATTTTTTAACATGTTGCAAAATAGATCCCAAGTATCTAAAAGAATTGCTCTTCTAAATGTTATCGTCGCTAATCTTCACCTCGATTCCTTCACCATTGCTTCCCTCAAAAGTACACTCCATATATTCAATCTTAGCCCTACTTATACGAAGTCATTTAGTCTTCAATGCTTGTTTCTAGAGGTCACGCTTCTCATTTGCTCCATCTCGAGTCTCATAAATCAACGTAATATCATCAACTAATAACATACACCAAGGTATCTCATCCTAAATGTGACTTGTCAATTCGTCCATAATCAACGTAATAAGGAATGGACTCAAAGCTGAACCTTGATGCAGACCAATGCTGATGTCAAAATAATCAGTCTTCCCAAACTGGATCCTTACACAATATGAACCCCTATCATACATATCTTTTATGAGGATAATGTATATGACATCTACTTGTCTCTTCTCTAAAACTCTCCGAAATATCTCTCGTGGGACAGAGTCATAAGTCTTCTCCAAATCAATAAAAATCATATGGAGGTTCTTCCTTTTAGCTCTACGATTTTCCATTGTTCTCTTCAACATGTGGATGGCTTCAATAGTTGAGCGACCTAGCAATGCAAATTGATTTTTTTACTCGGAAGCTTACCTCAACCTTCTTTTAATCACACATTCCCAAATTTTCATAGTGTTACTCATTAGTTTGATACTTCTGTAATTTGAACAATTTTGAGTATGTCTTTTGTTCTTATAAAGAAGCACCACAGTGCTCCTCCAATCTTTAGGTTTTTTCTTACTTCACCAAATAACATTGAATAAATTTGTAAATCAAGTCAAACCATGTTCACCTAAAATTCTTCGTACTTCTATAGGAATGCCATTAGGTCCTACACCTTTCCCAGGTCTCATAAATTTCAAAGCCTCCTCTACTTCCTTCCTTCGAATTCATCTATAGCTTGCATGATTCATGTAATTTTTACTACTAGCTAGATCTCCCAAAGTGACCTCTCTATTTTCTTCCCCAATGAAAAGCTTACGGAATTACTGCTTCCATTTAGTCTCTATATCCTTCTAAGTAACAAGTACGCGACTTTCCTCATTCTTTTTTTTTGTATAGTAAAAAGGGGGAGCCCTCCCAAGGCGGGAGTCACCACACCAGAGTATTTATTAATTAACGAAAGGGTACATCAGTTGGATATCTAGAAATTGTACAAAGCATTACAATGCGCTAGTACATTTTCACAGTAAAACCGCTGCCCCTTAAAAGTGCTATCATTCCTGCCAAGCCAAATAGCCCAAAGAGCGGCAAAGGGCCTGGAAACGTCAACGGAGGACCCAATCCCCACCGCTCGAATTGATCTCCAAAAATGTTTCAGGCCGGATGCCTGGACCCACGCAAGCCCCAAAGATTCCCACACTTTTGCCGAAGATCTGCAACCGTAGAAAATGTGGTCCGCATCCTCCACGTCCTCCTCGCATCTGTCACACTTCACATCCGTCATCCCCAGCAGTCTGCCCCTTCTTACTTTGTCACAAAGACGGTCTCTCCTAAGACACCAAAGGAACACCTTAACCCGAGTAGGAATCTTAGCCGCGCCCAAATCACCTTCAAGTCCACGACTTTCCTCATTCTTAATGCATCTCACTTGAGAAAGGTCTTTGGAATTTCTTTTTCTTGCTTTGGCCAACTTGAATATATCCTTTTGACCCTCCTTAGAATTGAGATTTTTATAAAACTTCATAAGCTTTTGACTTAGCTTCGCTTACAACCTCCTTTGCTTCAATTTTCACTATTTTGTAGTTTGAGACAATTTCTTCTTTTCTATAGTCATAGCTTTGAAGTATGCTCTTTTAATTTTCAGCTTCTCTTGGACCCCTCCACTCCTCCAAGCCTCCTTTTAGCCTGGAGATCTCCTTTTGACTCGCCTAGCTTTTCTTTGGCTACTCTTCGGATACAAGATGCTACCGCCTTCCACATCTCATTCGCACTTCCATTACGATCCCAAGATAAGTCTTTTAAAACCTTCTTCCTGAAGATTGATTGCTTCAATTGAAGATTCCACTGTCTAGCTTTAATGATCTTGGGAACCCTCATTTTCTTTATTAGTCTTTTTATTTACACATCCATGACTAACAAGCGATGTTGGGCTGTCAAACTCTATCCTGAGATTACTTTGTAGTCTTTGCAACACAACCAATCTCTTCTCCTCAACGCAAAGCAATCTATCTGTGTTTCAGTCGGGCCAATCTTATAAGTAATTAAAGAGAATGTTCCCCCACATGTCTTGCTTCCCCCCTTCTTGAAGAGAGTATTTGTTATGAAAAGTTCATAAATCATTACAAAATCCAAAATGACTTTTTCATCTTCATTTCTAACCCTGAAGCCATGGCATCCATGAACACTAGCATGCCCTGAAGCATCCTTTCCCACATGTCCATTAAGATCTCCTAGGTGAATCATCTCTCTTTGTGGGATTCCTTACATAATCTTATCCAAATCCTTCCAAAAAGCTTGTTTAATCCTCTCATCTATATCAGCTTGCAGCGCATAAATTGAGATGATATTCAGAATTTCTTCTTCGAGCACCAATTTTAACAAAATAATCGAATCCTCGAATCTTTGCACCTCAACCACACAATCCTTCAAATGTTTATGGACAACTACTCCGACACGTTTGCCGCCCTTATCTTTACATGAATACCAAAGTTTAAAGCTTGTCTTCTTGATCTTCCTTGCTTTCTCTCCAACTCATTTTGTCTCTTGAAGACACAATATATGAATCTTCCTTTTTTCCATCATATGTTCAATCTCCATTGATTTACCAATTGAAATACCAATATTCCAAGTACCTAGCAACCTCTTTTGGACTAACTTCTTTACTTGCCTGCGTCCATCATGCAATTGGACTAACTTCTTTACTTGCCTGCGTCCATCATGCAAGAACCCTTGCAAATTTTGGACTGCATCCGGGCGGTGATGCAACAGAACTTGCTTATTTATTCGCATGCATTCCTCATGCAAGAACCCTTTAAATTTCCAACTTTCATAGTACTAAAAAATCCACTTGAATTGTGACTTCTATCCAGCTCTGCATAGAATTCTAATTATGTTTAATTTCACTGTTTATATGACTATGTGAGCTCTGCGGTGGTTCGGGTTTGGGGCTCTTCGGTTTCGCTGGCGGCCGACTTGTGAGGGGCATTTATGATGTTAGGGGGGCGTTGGTGGCTGAGAGGAAGAGATTCGAATCACCGCTTTAGGTGGGGATTCTTGTTGTTCTGCCAGATGTTCTGCCCTCCTTGCGTCCGAAGGTGGGGAGCGGGCGGTTGTTTAGATTCTGGCTCGACGACTGGACAGGGGAGGGTGTGCTTAGGGAGTGTTTCCCTAGGTTGCTGGCTCTAGCAGTTGAGAGGTCCGCTCTGCTGGTGGAGGTGGCGGCTTCCGGGTCCTGGGCTTCACGTTTTGTCTCAGATTTGTCGGACCAACGGTTGGACGATTTCTTGCAGATGTTGGCGGTCATTCCGTCTCTAGGGGAGTGGTCTAATGTCCTTGATCATTTTGAATGGGAGGGAGGAAGATTCTCTGTTAGGAAAGTTTACTCTATGTTGAGAAGGTCGCCTTTGGGGCGGGATGAGCAGCTGTGTGCGGACATGAAGATTATTTGGGCCGCCAGGATCCCCGGTAGAGTAAAGTTCTTGTGATGTTTGAGAAGAAACCGTCTGTGTGATAAAGTAAGGAGGGGGAGACTGTTCGGCTTGCCAGATGTGTGTTGTGACAGATGCGAGGGCGTCGTGGAGGATGCATACCATCTCTTTTTCGGTTGCACGACTTCGGTGTAGGTGTGGGGGTCGATGGGGTTCCCGTGAGTGCAGACCAACTTGGAGGTTTTTTGAAGATCTGCGTTTGGTGGGGTTGGGTTCGACAGATGATTGTTCAAAGGCTTTCGCGGTGTTGTGGGCTATTTTGGATGGGCAGAATGATCTCATTTTCAAAAACTAGAGATTCTACGTGTAGAATGGTGTATCACGCTTTAAAGCTATGTATAACTTCTGGACTTCTACGTGATGCACTCTTCTTATTTTCTTCTTTTTAATGAAAGCGTGGTCGTGGTGACCCCTGCCTTGGGAGTTCTCCCCATTTTTCCATAAAAAAGTAAATAAATGTAGTTAGGGAATGATTGGTATGATCGATGCAACTCACATCGTAGTGTTCGTACCAAAATGGTGCAGGGCAGCTTATCAAAACAAGAAGCAATATCTCTTTAAGAATGTTTAATCCTAATTGACCTTCAAATCCACGTATGTCTGTGTAGACATTCAATCTTTGGTCTACAAAAATCTAGTTTTCTACATCCGGCAATATGCCTTAGAAGAAAGTCAATGTACTCGCCACATGCGCTTTCAGAAGTCCAACGCCTATTATCAAAATGGGCAAGATAAATTATGAGCTCTGGGCTATGCAGTTCATGACTCATATGAAGTCAAATGGTGAGAAACCCACTCTTACCGAGGAGCCGGTTGAGAAAACTGGGCTAAATGCCTCATGGGAAGCGAACCATGCATGTCAAAGTTTGGCTTTTTGGTACATTGATGTTTGAGATCGCCAATGATGTGTTACATCAGCCTACTGCTAAGGCGATGCGAGATATCCTTGCAACAACATATTCTCAGGCGATGAATGAGATGAAGATCCTCCAACTCCAGCATGGCATATTCACTGTCAAGCAGAATGGAAGGCCCCTGCATTCCTTGTATACATCCTTGCGATGGATGTTTGAGAAGCTACACAACTTAAATGCATCTCACAGCCACTCCTGAGCAGCAGAAGACGTCTAGGAATGCTACCATGGTCGATGTATTCCTAGCTGCCCTTGATCCTGAATATGATGCTGCTCTCTCCCAGATCCTCGAAGATGCTACAATTTTCCCATGAAGGAGGCCTTCCGCCGACTTAGCAGGATTGTTGTTCCGTCCACTACTAGTAGTTAGACTTCTTCGACGACGACATCCTCCCGAGGCAGAGGAGACTCGTCTAGTTTTCGTTGACGTGAACCCCATGGTAGAGGGGGTCGAATTCGTCCGCCCTGCATGTTTTTTCATCGCCTTGGCCATTCACAAGATACATGCTATTCCAATCATGCTTTTCCTCCATCAGCCCGTGTATCGGAACAAGTTGAGTCTCCAGCAGGACCTACCTCAGATCAGAGGTTTGATGACCTCGTAGCCAGACTGAGAGATATTATGCCTCTTTCATCGTCACCATCTCCAGGAGACCCTTCAGATGTGGCTGCTTCCGCTTCTGTTAGCATCTTTGCTACAGCTAGCACCTCAGGTAGTGCTTATGCTTTTACATCATGTCATGGATTTGAGATTACAGATTGGATTATGGACTCCGGGGCGATACATCATTTGTATAGAGATATATATCAACTTGCATCATGTAAATAGGTTCCTACAGGAAGAACAATTGTGATAGCTGATGGAACTCATTCCCCAATCACAGGACAAGGGGAGATCACTTTAACGCCCTTGATGCGTCTGCATAATGTTCTCCATGCTCCTGATTTTTCTATGGATTTGCTCTCTATTAGTCAGATTACAAAGGATTTGCACTGTCGGGGTATTTTTGACCCGCTGTCTCTTGTTTTTCAGGACATTCTTACTGGCAGAATGATTGGTTGTGGCCTTGAGCAGGGTGGCCTTTATCACCTGGTTCAGACTCCTTATGCTGGCATGTCCTCTCATTCATCCGGTTTAGTTTCTCTGTTCACCTGGCACCTACGTTTTTGTCACCTACCTCTTCAGAAGATATGTCACATGTGTCGTAGATCTCACCAGGGTCATCTTTCTAGTGTGAGGCATGCCTGTTGGGAAAGCATCATCACTCTGCTTTTCCTAGCGGTCAAAGTTGGAGCAGTAACTCCCTTTTTGAGTTGTTTCATGTCGATATTTGGGGTCCTAGTCATGTTCTTGATCACCTGGAAATTGGGATACCGGTTTTATCTTGTTGCTGTGGATGATTTTTCTCTTTTGTCATGGGTGTTCGTTTTGAAAAATAAATCTGAAGCGGGTGATGCGATCAAAACTTTATCAATGAAGTGTAGAATGTTTTCTCTACCTCTGTAAAATTTGTGCGTACTGGTAATGCTTTGGAGTTCTGTACTCGTGCTTTATCTCATTTTCTTTCATCCTGTGGAATCATTCATCAAACATTTTGTGCTTACACTTCACAATAGAATGGTGTTCCAGAGAGAAAGCACCGTCATTTACTTGTTGTCACTCAGACTCTTCTCATTCAGAATCGTGCCCCACATTCGTTTTGAGGTGATGATGTTTTTACATCATGCTACTTGGTGAATCGCATGCCATCGCTTGTGTTGGGTGAGAAAATTCCTTTCTCTATGGATTTCCCTGAGAAGGAGTTGTTCTCACTCACTCCTCGTGTGTTTGGCTCTGTTGCTTTTGTCCACCAGTTGACTCCAGGTCTTGACAAACTCTCTCCTAGAGCCGTCAAACGTGTGTTTGTTGGGTACTCAAGGACCCAGAAGGGATACCGAAGTTATGATCCATTGCGCAGAAAATATTATATTAGTGTGGATGTCACATTTTTTGAGTCTGTGATGTATTTTTCTCCTATAGGTGACAAGATGGTTTCATCATACTCAGATGATGTGGTTTACATGTCACCTCCACCTACGAGTCAAACATCTCCTCCTCCTGTGTCTGTGGTCCCACCACCATCGCCACCACCACCGCCTCCTCCACTTCCTCCTACTACACATTCGCATGTGCCTATTTTTCCACCCTTACTTAAGTTTTATACCCGTCAGACTACTTTTGCTCATGGTCATTGCCTACATCCCCCATGTTTGTTCTGATAACATGATTTCTAATGACATGTCTGGAGATTTATCTATACAGGAATCTTTGCAAGAGAATGACCAATAGATGGAGGAGGTTCCCAATGACATGGATTTTCCTATTGCAGTTCGCAAGCAGAAGCGGTCTTGTGCTTCTTACCCCCGTGCTTCTCACGTTTCTTTTCATTGTCTAACATGTGACTTTCAAAGATTTACAGTGGCTCTTTCTGCTGTGGAAATTCCACAGAATCATCTAGATGCATTGAAGTATAGTTGTTGGCGCTTGGCTACGGAGGAAGAGATGGTTGCGTTGCAGTCCTGTAGTCCATGGAGTTTGGTGTCTGCTCCTTCTGGTGCGTATGTACTCAGTTGCAAATGGGTGTTTACTGTTAAACATCATGCATATGGTAGCCTTGATCACTATAATCCAAGGCTAGTGGCACGTGGTTTTACTCAGTCCTAAGACGTGGACTACTTGGACACTTTCTCCAATGGCTCGTCACTCTACACTACGTATCCTACTTTCAGTCGCAGTGGTACGTGATTGGCCTTTATTTCAGTTGGATGTTAAAAATGTTTTTCTGTATGGAGATCTACATGAAGAAGTTTACATGCAGCAACCTCTAGGGTTGTTGCTAAGGGGGAGTGTCAACATGTCTGTAGATATGGCATTAAGCAAAGTCCAAGGGCGTGGTTTCAGAAGCTCTCGGATTTGATTGGGAAACAAGGGTTCAAGAGGTCTAATGCAGACCATTCGTTTTTGTGCAGAGGACACCTAGAGGTATTGTTGTCATAATGGTCTATGTTGATGATATTCTTGTTACTGGAGATGATATGCAGGGGATAAAGATGACAAAAGAGTTTTTAGGCCGCCAGTTTGTTACTAAGGATCTGGGCACTATAAGGTATTTCCTTGTGTTAGAGTATTTGGTTGTGCGCCCTTTATGTTGTAACAAGGTAAATGGATCCTGGAGAAGATCCATTTACCCCCCATCATGTGTTTAGTCCCACATGGACCAACGGTGGGACTTGGAGGCTCTGGGAAGGCTATATAAGGAGCCCCAGACCTCCTGTACTCATCGAGAAAATCAATAGAAAAACACGCCCTAGTTGAGGGCTTCTCCCGTGGTTTCATCCCGCTCCTCACGGAGTAGGGTTCCACGTTAATCCCGCTGTTCTTTTGTGATGTTTATTCTTTTTCCATGTTTTGCTTCCGCTTTCTATTTTATTACATGGTATCAGAGCGGGTTCGATTCTCGGGTTTTCATGTAGTTCATATTTATTATTCGAGATTCGATTTTTTTTTGTATTTTTTAAGATTATTTCTAAAGATCGTATATCAGTCCCTGCTGAAGATCATAAGTCCTAGTTGCTAGGGTTTTCTGAAACCCCAATTTTTGGTTCATCTTCAAGATGACAACGTTCTAGTTCCAAGACCATGGGCACACATCCTTCTTGCGTGCACAGGCATGTTCAACGCAGGCATCTTTTTCCGTACTGGCCATGGCATCGACCCAGGCGCAGATCAACGCGCACAGCAAGCCCAGGAGCATCAGCGCGGGCTTCATCAGATCCAGTGCGCCGTCCCTAGTACTCGACCTCACGCGTGCGATCAGATCCAGGGGCGCAGGAGCGGTGTTGCCCCCCATCGCTGTGTCGCTTGGCTCCTGGCGACACCTCCTTCCACCGTGTTTTCCCGCAAGAAGCACCCCAGGCGGCGCGCGATCTCCTCCAGCCGCTATCAGGCGGCGATGCCCCTCTAGGGCTCCGCACCCCAGGCGCAGGCGGCACGCCTACTGCCTGCTCGAGCTCCTTCCTCGCGCGAACCCCGCGCGCAACCTCCAGGCAAAATCCCCTGCGCAGGCGGCACACCTTGATCGCCCAGGCGGCGACCCCTCCCTATGCACGAAGCCCACACGGTGACGCCCTTCTCCGATCAACGTGCAGGTGCGGCCCCAGGCCGCGCGACTCCAGGCCCTTGACCACCAGGCGGCGCACGACACAGTGAAGCTCTCCCTTTTGGGGCCGGCGGCGTCGATCGAAAGCCCTAAAGGGGGAAGGGGCTTCGTTTGGCATAGATAGGGTTTCCACTGGAACCCAAGCATTAAAAAAAAGTGGGGTTGTTATTTTAGCCCCGTTGGGCCTTTTATTTGTAAGCCCCAAGTGGGCCGCATGTGATTAAAAAAAATGAGGGAGAGAGCCGTGAGATATAAAAAAAAATTGAGGGGGAGAGAGATTGGGTCCACAGTTGGGCCGACATTCAAGGTTGAAAAAAAAGAGAGGTGGATTGATTAAAAAAAAAGAAAAAAAGGGCGCGTACAATAAAAAGCCGTACGCAAAGTTTTGCAAAAAAAAGGTTTTGAGGAAAAGAGGCGCGTACAATAAAAAAAAAGAGAAGCCGTACGCATAGTAAAAAAAATTTCTTTGAAAGAGTCGCATACAAAGAAAAGCCGTATGCAATTTAAAAAAATGCAAGAAAAGCCATAAAAAAAAGATGAAACGGCTTATAAAAAAAAGGGATGACGGCTTTAAAAAAAAGAGAGCCGCAAGATTCATGTTCTTGTTGTTTACCCCCTATTTATCTTGTCTTCTCCCAACTTTGTCGATGTCAATTTCTGACAAGTATGGGAGAAAGGGGGAGTATATATGTAGAGTCACAGGTCTATTCAGACGCTCCAGATGTCAGATCTTCATATTTCAGGCCAGTGCACGTTGTTCAGACTCTACAGATCCAGTTTCAGACTCGACGTCAGATATTTCCGAGTCTCCGTTTCAGACACGCACGAGTGTGCGGTCATTGTCAGATGAGCATAAGTTGCCATCATTGTCAGAGGTCCCCATCATTCTTCTAGTTGTCAGGCCAGAGTTTTCATGTGAGCCATAGGGACTCCAGAGCAGAGGACCATTCCCTTGAGGGCAAGGGTTTTTCATGTGGTATCATAGGTACACCAGAGCAGTGCACCATTCTCTGAGCCAGATGGGAGAGACCCAGTTCTCCGACGAGGAGACTCCAGGCGCAAGTTCAGACTCGATGGTCAGGTTCCGAGTCTTCAGTTGACTCACACTCCAGCCCGTTCGTCCTCCTCACCTACACGGCATGAGAAGCAACGTCCTCGACTGCTACATGTACGCGTTGGGTTGATATTGTCCGTAGTGTCCTGTAGAGTTGAGTTGAATTTCTTTCTGTTTGTCCAAGCTGAGCATTGCATGCTCCAGCTTGAGTGGGAGTGTTAGAGTATTTGGTTGTGCGCCCTTTATGTTGTAACAGGGTAAATGGATCCTGGAGAAGATCCATTTACCCCCATCATGTGTTTAGTCCCACATGTACCAACGGTGGGACTTGGAGGCTCTGGGAAGGCTATATAAGGAGCCCCAGACCTCCTGTACTCATCGAGAAAATCAATAGAAAAACACGCCCTAGTTGAGGGCTTCTCCCGTGGTTTCATCCCGCTCCTCACGGAGTAGGGTTCCACGTTAATCCCGCTGTTCTTTTGTGATGTTTATTCTTTTTCCATGTTTTGCTTCCGCTTTCTATTTTATTACACCTTGGGTTGGAATTTGCCAGGAATGCGCATGGTGTTGTGATGTCCCAAAGAAAATATGGTACATACATGCTTATTGAGATGAGCATGATCGGGTATCGACCTTTTACTACTTCTATGGATCCTAGCGTGAAATTATACGATGATGATACATATGAAGTGGATAAGAGGAGCTATAGAGAGATGGTGGGAAAGCTCCTATATGTACTATTACCAGACCGGATATCTCTTTTGTGGTGAGTCGAGTGAGTCAGTTCATGGGGCAACCCTAACAAGTACATATGGATGCGATATACATGACATTGGGGTATCTAAAACCTTCTCCAGGTGCATGATTACTTTTCAAGAAATGATCAACTCTCTTTGTATCTACGTGTGCTAACGCTGACTATGCATGATGTCTTGAGGGTATGAAGTCCACTTCCGGCATTGCAGTATTTGTTGGCAGTTCCGTTGTTTCTTGGAAAAGCAAGAAACAAACCAGTGTAACCAGATCAAGTGCTGGATCTGAGTATAGGTTATGGTGCAAGCGAGTATAGAAATGATGTGGGTTCGAGCACTGTTAGCAGATTTGTATGTAGATGTTCCTCTACCCATGCAGTTACAATGTAATAATCAGGTTGCCTTATTCATTGCAAACAACCCTACATTCCATGAGAGAACGAAACATATTGAGGTAGACTGCCACTGTACGAGAGATATGATCCAGAAGGACTTGATTTCTACCTCTCATGTTAGTTCAGGAAAGCAAACAACATATATCTTTACCAAGGCATTACTCAGGGGATCATTTCAGAAGTGTTCGTCCAAGCCGAGCATGATTGACATCTGTACTCCATCTCGAGAGGGGGTATAGAGATATTTCTATGTTTTTATGTCCCATTTCGGTTATTTTGTTTCTTTATGTCTATCTTATGTAATTTATCCATAGGTCTCTCCTCTATATAAGAGAGCTTAGGATTCTTGAAATAAACATCTCTATTAGTTTTCCCAACAAAAAGTAATAACTTTTACCAAGCTGGGCATTGTAAATTCGGTTAAAAAAAGCATAGATGTATCATTTAAAACTGCAACTGGGATACAGGTTTAATAAATACTTCCTGAAATAAAAAGATGTCTACATAATTCATGAAGGTTATTATCTTACCTATTGAACTATGAAAATTAAAATAAGTTTGAAAATTTAATTAAATAAAATAAGTTCAAAAAGCATAGATGTATAATTTAAAACTACAACTGGTATAAAGGTTTAATAAATACCTAAATAAAAAGATGTCTGCTTAATTCATGAAGGTTGTTATCTTACCTATTCAACAACAACATAGCCTTTTCCCACAATTAAGTAGTGCCAGCTACATGGATTCTTTGCTTTCATTCAGATCTATCTTGGGTCAATCTCGGGCTTATATCCAAAAAAACTAAGATCCCTTTGTATAGTCTCTTTTCAGCACTTCTTGAGCCGTCCTCGCCCTCTCTTAACCAGCTCAACATCCAAGAACTCGCATCTCCTAATTGGTGCATCAGCTGACCTTATTTGCAAATGACCAAACCATCTTAAGTGATTTTCTCGCATCTTATCCTCGATCGGAGTCACACCTACCATCAATTTCCCCATCATATTGCTAAATAGATCCCTTGTATCTAAAAAAATCTCTCTTCAGAATGTTATCGTCACCAATCTTTACCTTGATTCCTTCACCATTGCTTCCATCAAATGTGCACTCCATATATTCCATCTTAGCCCTACTTAAACGAAATCCTTTAGTCTCAAATGCGTGTCTACAGATCTCAAGCTTCTCATTTACTCCATCTCTAATCTCATCAATCGACACAATATCATCATCAAATAACATATATCAAGGTATCTCTTCCTGAATGTGTCTTGTCAACTCGTCCATAATCAAAGTAAAAAGAAATAGACTCAAAGCTTAAACTTGATATAAATCAATATTGATGTCAAAATAGTCAGTCTTCCCAGACATGACCCTTACACAAGATAAGGCCCTTTCATAAATATTCATTATGAGGTTAATGTATTGGACATGTACTTGTCTCTTCTCCAAAACTCTCCACAATATCTTTCGTGGGACAGAATCATAACCCTTCTCCAAATCAATAAAAATCATATGGAGGTTCTAAAACAAGCTTGATAGAGGGTGACTATTATCTTACCTGTTGAGCTATGAAAATTAAAATAAGTTTGAAAAGTGAATTAAACAATAAAAAGTACACAACTACATCAACAAAGCCTTTTCCCACATTAAGTAAAGTACCCAACCATTAAAATAACTACTGGAACAACCCACTACCAATATAAAAGTCATATAAAAAGGTGTATCTTATAACAGCTGATATTCATTCCAATCATTATAGAACAATCGCAAACAATCATTATACCTGCATTCAGATGCAACCTCAGGATCATATTTGTGGTAATATATTTGATGCCTTCGTCTAACATCATGCTTATGTTGTCTTTTCACATTTTTTGGTTTTTTTTGGCATTCTCATTGTTAGTTCTTTTTTTCAATGCATTGCAGGAAGACAATGACATGGCTAAGTATGGCTTATGTCCTCGTACACTGAAGGGGGAACTCTTTTGTATATTATCTGAGCAAGGAAGCAGAGGGTCGAAGGTCTCTGAGCTTGCAAGAGCTTCTCAGGTTGAAATAAACAGATGGAAAATCCATGGTTATTCCAAAGGTGATGGTTTTCACTAATTATCTTTCTTGTTACCCCACTCACAGATTGTTGCTTTGGGCCTTTCAAGCGGATGTGACGATTTGGAGTATCTGATATCTTCTACTTTATCAAGCGATATCACATTATTTGAGAAAATTGGTACTTCTACTTTTCGTCTGCGCACATGTTTTTTACATAAAGTGGACATTGGGGGGTCTGAGAGTGATGATTCTGGAAGCATTAATGATGATTACTCAAGCTCTAGTGCTGCCAGCAGCTCGGATGAAAGTGACTATGATACATTAGAACTGCATTCCTCTTTATGTGTGCGACCCATTGTATCATATAAAGACCAGAAAAAGAAATGCAAAAGTACGTCAAAATTTGTTGAGATTGATGAAAGTTTTTCTGGAGAAGCATGGCTTCTCGGCTTGATAGAGGGTGACTATTCTGATTTAAGCATTGAGGAGAAGCTGGATGCCTTGGTTGCCCTTGTTAATCTGACTAGTTCTGCTCTGTGCATGGGTTTTGATGTAAGGTTCTTCTAACCTTGCTGTTGAAGTTTTGTAATGTCCTAGTTTCAGCAACTCTCTCCCTTTTAAACTATATATTCATGTTTAGATATTTGATTTTTCCTGATATGACCTCATTTTTATCCTTATTCTGTTTGGGTGTTACTCTCTGCTTCTCTGACATAGGCATCGGTTGCGGTTTCTCCAAATGTTTCCAATGCCAGTAAACATAGATCAGGTGCTAAAATTAAGAAAATACCAAGCCATGTAATTTCAGTTGATTCTGCTGCATCAACAGCGATGGAGTTTCAGGAAGGTCACTCAGTTGAAAGTAAACAAGAGCATGATGGAGAGGCACAAAAAGGTAGGGTGGATGAACCACATCAGCACCCATTACAAGCAATAAACTTGGGATCCGATAGAAGATATAACAGTTATTGGCTTTTCCTTGGTCCATGTGATGCGGGTGACCCTGGGCACAGGAGGGTCTATTTTGAATCATCTGAAGATGGACACTGGGAAGTGATCGACACAAAACAGGTTTGGTACCATTACCTTTCCTTGCTTGCATCATCTTATTGTGAGATTATTTCTGACATCAACAACCATGCAGGCTCTGTCATCCCTGATGTCAGCACTTGATGGTAGGGGGATTAGAGAAGCTCATCTTTTTACATCACTGGAATGGAGGGAGGAATATCTTAGCAAGGCAATGACCCAGTATATGGAATGCGAGGCAGGAGTTAGGCATAGGAAATTGACAGACTCGCCTGATTCAGAAGTTTTTAGTGGAAATGGCTCTTCATTGATTTCTGATGTGGATAACAATGTAGTTCCTGGAGAGTGTACTGCCACTTGCGCAGTTTCTCGTGGTTCTTTAATGGCTCAAACACATAGAAAATGTACTGACAGAAACCTAAATTCAGATCAATTAGAGGCTTTTGACAAATGGATTTGGAATTCATTCTGTGGAAGTCTCAATGCAGTAAAATACCAGAAACGGTCTTATCGTGATGCTTTAGCTCATTGTAGTAGATGTCATGACCTATTCTGGAGAGATGAAAAACATTGTACAGTCTGCCACACCACGTTTGAATTAGACTTTGACCTTGATGAAAAATACACCATTCACAAAGCTACTTGTGAGTCAAATGTCTCTTTATCTTCTACTCATAAAGTTCTTCCAGCAAAGTTGCAAGCTCTGAAGGCAGCAATACACGCGATAGAGGTGATTCTCTATGTTATTTGATTAATTGTTGTACAAAGTCTTTGGCGCTTCCAATTATGCTAAAGTTACTCATGTTGCCAAATACTAAACAAATCAATTCCAACATGTTTCCGACATAAAGTGTGGTTGCCTCACTTTAACACGTTGACATTATCATGCTTCCTTGCACCTATAAAAACTTATCCTTTCTGTGGATATAGTTCCATTTTCATTAAATCCGTTCAAAAATCAAATTTCATCATGGAGGGGAGTTGGATGGTGAGTGTGGGAGGGGAGTGAGGGATTCCAAGCCATCTTCATTGTTGGAAGAAAAAGAGTGCGTGTTATTTCTGAGAACCCTAGGCTCTCTTATATAGTAGAGAAGCTTATGGGTAAATTACATAAAGTGGAAAATAGAAAAAGATAATAAGAAAGAGATACATATGGAATATGAAAATACAAATATCTTCACACTCCCCCTCAAGCTGGAGCATAGATATCAATCATGCTCAGCTTGGATGAACAATTCTGAAATGATCATCTGAGCAGTGGCTTGGTGAAGATGTCTGTGGTTTGTTCTCCAGAGCTAACATGGGTAGTAGAAATCATACCCTTCTGAATCATGTCTCTAGTGTAATGGCAACCTACCTCAATATGTTTTGTTCTCTCATGGAACGCAGGGTTATTTGCAATGAATAGAGCAACCTGGTTATAACAGTGTAACTCCATAGGACCTAGGTAGAGGAACCTCTACATGTAGATCGCATAGCACTGCTCGAACCCACATCATTTATGTGCTTGCTTGGGTCATAGCCTTATATTCTGATTCAACACTTGATCTTGCTACGACAGTTTGTTTCTTGCTTTTCCAAGAAATGAGAGAAGTGCCAACAAATATTGCAAATCCCGAAGTTGATTTCCTATCCTTAGGACAACCTGCATAATCCGCGTCAGCATATGCGGATACAGAGAGTGTGTCTCCTTTCTTGAATAGCAACCCTGAGCCTGGAGATGATTTTAAATATCTCAATATCATGTGTATTGCATCCATATGTACCTGTCGAGGTTTTTCCATGAATTGACTCACTCGACTCACTGTAAATGCAATATCCGGCTTGGTAATTGTAACATAAATGAGTTTTCCAACCATCTCTCTTTATCTCCTCTTATCAACTTCATCTGTATCATCATCGTATAGCGTCAAGGTAGGATCTATAGGAGTCGTGGAAGGCCGACATCTAATCATGCCTGTCTTAGCTAGCATATCTGTAACATACTACCTTTGGATCATCACTGGACCCTGTGCATTCCTAGCAAATTCCAACCCCAAGAAATACCTTATGGTGCCCAGATCCTTAGTCACAAATTTACTGCCCAGAAAATCTTTCGCCATCTTGATTCCATGTGCATCATCTCCTGTAATAATAATATCATCAACTTACACCATGATAGCCACAGTACCTCTAGACGTCTTCTGCACAAACAGTGAATGGTCTGTATTTGACCGCTTGAATCCTTGTCATTCAAATAAATCTGAAAGCTTCTGAAACCACGCTCTTGGACTCTGTTTCAGGTCGTATATTGCCTTATGGAGTCTACAAACTTGCTCACACCCCCCCTCCAGCAGCAAACCCCGAAGGCTGCTGCATATAGACCTCCTCTTGGAGATCTCCATACAAAAATGCATTTTTCACATCTAGCTGGAATAGCGGCCAATCACGTGCCACAACGACTGAAAGAAGGACGCGCAAACTAGAGTGTCGAGCAACTGGGGAAAACATGTACAAGTAATCAACTCCATAGGTCTGAGTAAAACCACGTGCCACAAGCCTTGCCTTGTACCGATTAAGGCTGCCATCTGCATATATTTAACAGTAAAGACCCATTTGCAGCTAACAATACACGCTCCGGAAGGAGGGGGAACAAGTGTCCAAGTGCCACGGGACTGCAACGCGGCCATTTCTTCTTCCATAGCAAGCCGCCATTTGCTATCTTGCAGGGCCTCCTGATAATTGCGTGGAATTTCTACTGCAGATAGAGCTGCTGCAAATCTCTGGAACTCTCCTGTAAGACGATGAAAGGAGACCTGGGAAACAATGGGATAGGAAGCACACGTGCGCCTCTGCTTTCTAATAGCTATAGGCACGTCCAAATCTCCATCATCTGTATCATGTTGTGTTCCCTGTATCAATAATTCCTCAGACTCATCGTTAGAAATCAAGTTATCAGAACAAACCTGAGGGCTGCTGGATGACGGGCCATGACCTTGAGCAGAGGAGGACCGACGAGTATAATGCTTTGGTAATGAGGGGACAACAGTCACTGGAGGTGGTAAAGGTGGAGGTGAAGGTATGACCGGAGGTGGTGATGGTGATGGCACCGGCGGTAACTGACTCACGGGAGGTGGTGGCATGAATACCTCAGTATCATAATGAGAAGTAGTCAGACTGTCATCTGTAGGAGAGAAAAACATCACAGATTCAAAGAATGTGACATCCGCACTAACAAAATATTTTCGACGTAGCGGATTGAAGCAACAATACCCCTTCTGTGTCCTGGAGTAACCTACAAACACACATTTGATAGCCCGGGGAGAGAGCTTATCAAGACCTGGTCCCAACTGATGGACAAAATCAACACAGCCAAATACACGGGGTGGAAGAGAGAACAACTCCTTCTCAGGAAAGGCTACAGAGAGAGGAGCTTTCTCCCCTAGGACAGACGATGGCATGCGAAGTAGCAAGCTGTGAGAACCGCATCACCCTAGAACGAGCGTGGAGCATGACTCTGAATAAGAAGGGTTCTAGTAATATCCAATAGATGCCGATTTTTCCGCTCTGCAACACCATTTTGTTGTGACGTGTAGGCACATGAAGTTTGATGAATTATGCCACGAGAGGAAAAGAACAAGGACAGAGTTCTAGTGCAAAACTCCAATGCATTATCAGAACACACAATTTTCACAGAAGAAGAGAAAACATTTTTAACTTCGTTGATAAACATTTGAATCACATCTCCTGCTTCAGATTTATTCTTCAATAAAAACACCCAAGACAAGCGAGAAAAATCATCTACTGCAACTCCCTGGTGGTCAGGAACACGACTTGGACCCCAAATATCAATATGGACTAACTCTAAAAAGGAGACACTGCTCCAACTCTAACGACTCGGGAAAGTAGACCGACGATGCTTTCTCAATTGACACACTTCACATTGGAAGGACGACTTCGGAGAAATCTGGGGTAAAATACGACTCATCTTCTGAAGAGGGAGGTGACCAAACCGGAGATGCCAGAGATATGGAGAATCTGATCCTGTAGAATGGAGAGATGCACCGACATAAGGAGTATGGATCAGACGATAGAGACCATTCTGCTCACGGCCATAGCCAATCACGTTGCCCGAGGGTATGTCCTGAAAAACAAGAGACGATGAGTCAAAAATAGTTCGACAGTTTAAATCCTTTGTAATATGGCTCATGGACAGCAAATTCATAGAAAAATCAGGGGCATCAACAAATTCATAGAAAATCAGGGGCATATAACACATTCTGCAATCTCAAGGAAGGTGTTAAATTAATCTCCCCCTGTCCCGTGATCGGGGAATGTGTCCCATTGACTATCACCACAGTTCGACCTGAAGAAACAGGTCTATATGAAGTGAGTTGTTCCTTCTCCCCACAGAGGTGGTGTGTCGCTCCAGAGTCCATAATCCAGTTCGTAATCATAGATCCACCACAAGATGTGAGAACATGAGAGCTACCTGACGTACTGGCCGTGGCAGGTGAACTGGCAGAGGCTGAGACGGCTACATCCGACTGACCTTCAGAAGTTGTATCAGAAGGCATAATATTCCTCAGTCTGGCAACCAGATCATCGAATCGCTGGTCCAATGAGGAAGGTGCAGGAGACTCAACTTGCTCAGCTACCCGAGCTGATGCAGGAAAGTCATGCTTTGAGTAGCATGTGTCTTCGGAATGACCAGGTCGACGACAGTAACTGCATGGTTGACGAATCCGACCCCCATGACCCCGGGGGCCACGACTACGAAAGGTAGAGGAGCCACCTCTACCCCTGGAGGCTGCCATCGCTGAAGGTGTCTGGCTGGCAATCGAGCTAGGGACAGTGATTCGGCTCAGTTGGCGAAAAGCTTCCTCCATTGGAGGAATAGTAGCGTCAGCTAGAATCTGAGATCGGGAAACATCGTACTCTGGATCAAGGGCAACCAGGAATACACCTACCATGGTAGCGTTCTTGTACGTCTTCTACTGTTCTGGAGTGGCTTTAGTGGCATGAAGCTATGGAGCTTCTCAAACATCCCTCGTAGGGATGTGTATAATGAGTGAAGAGGGCGCCCATTCTGCTTGATTGTAAAAATATCATGCTGCAGCTGAAGTATCTTGGTCTCGTTCCACGCCTGTGAATATGTCGTCACTAGAATATCCCACATGGCCTTGGCCATGGGTTGATGTAGTACATCGTTGGCGATTTCTATCGTCAACGTCTCAGATAGCCAAACTTTGGCATACACATCATCTGCCTCCCACAAGGCATGCACCCCAGTCTTCTCCACTGGCTCCTCTTCGGTAAGAATATGTTTCTTACCATTCGACTTCATCATGCTCATGAACTGCATGACCCAAAGCTCATATTTTTTCCCGTCCATTTTCACAATCGGTGCTGGACCTCTGAATGCGCCAGTGGCGGGTACATCAACTTTGTTCTCAGACATATTGCCAAAAGAAGACTGCTACGGGTGCGAGAGATCAACATTTGTGTGTCAACACAAACATATATGGGTTTGGGTGCATGTGTAGACTCATGCACGCCAACCCATCAACCACTAGTCGGAGCCTAGACGGTACACGAGCGCGGGACAACACCCTATCCACGCGGTGCGCGCAAGTCGAGCTGTCCACGTAGAACGAGTGTGCTGTGCGTGCTAGGGCGTGCGCGCGGTACGCGCGAGGGCAAGCGCTGTGCACGCGGAAGGCTGTACCCTTGCGGGAGGGCATGCGCTGTGCGTGCGAGGGCAGGCCCTTGCCGTGGAGACCCGCAAGACAGCGGCGCCGGCGAGAAGGCGAGGACGTGCACGCGAACCGAGGAAACGGCGCCGAAGGGGAGATGCGGCGCCGGAGAGAATGCGGCGGCAGCGCGAGGAGAGGGTTGGAGGTGGGGTTAGGGTTTCTTGGAAATCGAGAGCTCCGGTCTAGGACCGCCGCTTTGATACCATGTTGGAAGAAAAAGAGTGTGTTATTTCTGAGATCCCTATTCTCTCTTATATAGTAGAGAGGCCTATGGGTAAATTACATAAAGTGGAAAATCGAAAAAGATAATACGAAAGAGATACATATGGAATATGAAAATACAAATATCTTCACATTCATGGGGAAGGAGTTGGGTTGATGAGGGAGTCGGGAGGGTAAAAAGGGGAAAGAGGGAAACCAAATAGAGGGAGGTAGTTGACTCGAAAGGCTGGTTGCTGGCGGGCCTCCATAAGCGGCCTCGTTTGGGTTCGTAGTGCTTTCGTTGTGGGAGGCACGAGCATCTTGCGAGTTATTCCCGAGCTTGGTGCTTTATTTATGGTGAAGTGGGTCATCTTTGATTCTCGTTTGCAGGGAAGATTGGTCGACGGCTGGAAAAGAAGCCTCAAAAGGTTTTGCACCCGATCTGAGGATGTTGGGAGGTCCTTTTCTGATGTGGCAAAGGGTTCCCTTTGGTCCAAGTGTTGTAAAGTTTGGTAAAATGGGATGTCTTCTCGTTGTAGTCCTGGATGGGGAGATGGACCTGAACTCCGTTTATCAATTGTAAGATTGATTCCACCTTCAAGGGTGATTTTTCTGATGTTTGGATATCCTGAATGAAGAGAAATGTTACCATGACTTCACAGTCTGTCATGGTTAACAGGAAACCGAAAGGGTTTTTCCAGTCACAATGGGAAAGCGTTGTTCCCTTGCTTCGTTGTTGTTGCTTGCAGACTTGCAGTGGATATCTGTATGACCATGGTGAGGCAAATGTCAGAGAGTATTGACACCTCAGGCTAGATTTGTTGCAAAATGCAAATGATGCCGTCTTTTATATTGGTGGGGGCAAATGAAGTCAGATGTATGAGCACATTTCTCGTCATTTTAGGGAGTTATCTGACCTCACGATTAACCGTTCCAAGTCCACTTTTGTTCTGGTTAATTTTTTGAGGAGATTGCTTGTTATGCGACGACCATCTCAACCTAGTGCTGCAGTCTTCTAATAGTTAATGGGATTGCCACTTTCCAGTGGCATGCTGTGGTGGTCGGATTGGTTACCTGTTGTTCATAGATGGGAACAAGAACTGGCGGGTTGGAAGTCTTCGTTCCTCGTTAGAAGAGAAGGGATATCCCTGTGCTACTGAAGGATGTGTTAGCATCAACTTCAGAGTTTAGTTTTTCATGTCCACCCGCATTTTTCCAGTGGGATCTATTGATGACTTGAGAAGATCTTTTTTGTAGTTCTTTTGATGGCAGTTTTAGAGGTATGCCCCTAGTGAGCTGGGATATTGTTATACTTCCTTTGTATCAATGGGGTCTTGGTGTTGAAAAGTTGGAAGATTTGAATAAAGCCCTCATTCTGAAGTGAGCGACAAGAATTTGGGGCAATGTGACATACCTTGCATGTCATTTGGTACGAAGGATTTATGATCTCCCGTCCTGCCCATCCATTCACTTTAGATCACATCATTCACCAACGACCATCTGTCAAGGAGGTTGTGGTGTGATTCTCGAGTTGCCTTCCTATGTGTGACTTGTTGTGGGAGATGGTACTTCTTTCATATTCTGGTTGGACAATTAGATGCAGGAGGGTCCCCTGAAACTTCAGTTTCCCTGCATGTTCGTCTTAACTATGTACCATAAGAATGTTTTTACGAGACACTTGGGTTGACAACCAATGGACGTCGAACTTTCTCTTTTAGATTTTCTGAGCAACGACTTCAGGAGTTTATTGGGCTGACTGATCCTACTTTCATATTCACGGGTCCAACTACTGGTGACTAGTGAATATGGCCCGTGATGACTATTTTCTGTTGTAGAGATGAAGGAAGGAATTGCTTATTCATAAGGCCCTAGGGTTCCTTTATACAGGAGAGAAATATGTTGGGTAAATTACATAAGCAAGACAAGGAAAATAATATTACATAAACAATATGAAAGATAACTAATATCTCAACACTCCCCCTCAAGTTGGAGCATAGATATCAACTAGGCTCAACTTGGAGTAACATCTCTAGTAAGGTCCTCTTGATATGGCCTTAGTTAGTACATCTAGTGTTTGGTTTCCAGAGCTGACATGAGTAGTGGCGATGAGACCCTTTTGCATCATGTCACGAGTGTAGTGACAATCCACCGTTATGTGCTTGGTCGTCTCATTGAAGGCAGAGTTGTTTGCAATGAAAAGGCAACCTCTTTGTCACATTGGGGGTGCATGGGAAGAGGCATCTCAATAATCAGGTCAATAAGAACAGATCTGTCCCACATAATCTCTATACCAACCTACGCCATGGCCCTGTATTCTGACTCAACACTAGATCTAGCAACCACAGTCTGCTTCTTGCTCTTCTATGGCACCATGGAATTTCCAATGAATACTGCGAAGCTTGAAGTAGACTTCCTGTCATTGGGACACCCAACATAATCTGCATCTGCACATGCTGTAATTGCAAGGGATGTACCTCTGTTGAATAAAAGTCCAGTGCTAGGTGAGACCTTCAGATACCTCAGAATCATATGGACCACATCCATATGTGCATGTTTGGGATGCTCCATAACCGACTCACTTTGCTGACGGCAAAGGATGTATTTGGCCTGGTGATGGTCACATACAAGAGCTTGCTAACAAGCTCCTTGTACATGCTCTTACCGACCTCCTCAATGTCATCATCGTAGAGCTTCATACTCAGGTCCATAGGAGTAGTGACAAGTCTGCAATCTGCCATGCTTGTCTCAGAAAGAAGATCTGTAATGTAATTTCTTTGGGTTATGACAAGATCGTGTTGGTTCCTGGCAAACTCCAATCCAAGTAAGTAGCATATACTACCAAGGTCCTTGGTCACAAAATGCTGACCAAGAAAACTTGGCAGCCTGAATGCCCAGCTCATCATCCCGTGTAACAATGATATCATCAACATAGACAAGAATGTCAATTGTACCTCTCTGAGTCTTGTGCACAATTATAATGGTGAAGACCTGTGAGCCGGGGGAACAGATCGAAAATTGTGAGTAAATACACATGGCAAAAATTGAGTCAAACTAGGTGGGTCTCCATGGGCAGCCACATGATTAGGTGGAGGAGCTTGAGTAGGTACAAGAGATGGTGCTAGAGATTGCGAAGATGACGACGGTGGTGGACTAGGATGTGGTAGAGCAGGAGTAGGTGTAGGTGGTGGTGGCATGTAGATCTCCTCATCAGAGTCCGATGGGGCCATTCTGTCACATGTAGGAGAGAAATAATGACATGCTCATTGAAAGTAACATCAGCACTGGCAAAGTATTTCCACTGAAGCGGATCAAAGCAACGATACCCCTTTTGGGTACGAGAGTACCCAACAAAAACACACTTGACAACTCCGTGGGAGAGCTTGTCACGATCTGACGAGAAATGATGAACAATTGCAACAGATCCAAACACCATCCTCAGACTTATTCTTTAAGAGGAAAGCCCTAGAAAGTCCAGAAAAATCATCTACATGGACCAGAGAAGAACGGTATCTTTGATGATCAGGGACATGACTCAGACCCTAGATATCTAAATGAATCGGTTCAAACAACTGAGAACTGCTCCGACTCTGACGAGATGGAAAGGAGGAACAGTGGTGCTTCTGATGCTGGCATACCTCGCATTGGAAGGAAGATCGCGTGAGGATCTGTGGGAGGACATGACACAACTTCTGCAGAGGAAGGTGATCAAAATAAAGGTGACCCATGTATGGTAATGCTGGTCTAGTAGAATAGTGGGGGCATCGGCATGAGGAGACTATACCAATCTTTAGAGCCCTCACTGCTCACGGTCACATCCAATCAACCTGCCCGTGAGTTTGTCCTGAAACACAAGAGATGAAGGGTCAAAAATGGCACGACAATGCATATCCTTAGTAATAAAACTAACAAAATAACTTCATCTGAAATTCAGGGGCATATAAAACATTCTGAAGGTGCATGAACGATGTCAGATGCAGTGTACCCCATTCGCAATAATGACCCATCTACCAGGAGGTATAGTCCTGTAGGACCTGAACTGGACTTTGTCTCCACAAAGATAGTGGGATGCGCCAGAGTCCTTAATCCGCTCTATCATATCTACATGCTACTACCAGTAAAAGCGTAAGCGATACTCGAGGAGCTCGAAGAGGCTCTGGCTGCGGTTGCAGTATCTGTGGATCCTGTGGTGGTGGTGCCGGCCACTGAGTTATGATCTCTCGTATAAAAGATGTTAGAAATCAGGAATGCTGAAGCGTAATATCACTAAAATAAAATAAATACGAAGGAATAATGAGATTTTACGTGGAACCCTACTCCCTAAGGAGCAGGATGAAACCACGAGAGAACAACTTGAAGGGCTTGTGTTTCTTATTCACTTTTCTCATTTTGATACAATGGTTGTGGGGCTTCTTATATTGCCCCCACTGACACTCCAAGTCCCACAACTAATAGATGTGGGACTAAACCACTGCATATGGTAATTGGACCCTGGAGGGATCAATTACCCATCTACGCCTTACACATATACTCCAACACTTCCTCTCATGCTCGAGCATGCAATGCTCAACTTGGACATATAGGCATAAATCTCAAACTCCCAATACAAGGTACTATAGACAATATCAACTCAACACATACTCTACTGACAGTTGCTGTCAAGGACGTTGCTTCTCATGCTGTGCATGTGAGGAGGAACAACATGGATGGAGTGTGAAATAAACTAATCTCCTCGTCGGAGAACATGTGCTCTGTACTGTGTTTGTCAGTGTCACTGAAATTAAAATGGTCTCTACTTGGAAAACTTTGGCTCGCAACTGCTCCATCTCTCTGAAGGGTCGAACTGGAAAAAAAGTTTGGAAAAATCCTTGTCAGAGTCCACAATCATTGGAGAATGGAGTATGAATGTCTCCTCGTTAGAGAACTGGGTCTCTCCCATACTGGCTCAGAGAATGTGATCTCTACTTTGGAGTCTCTATGAAACTGCATGAAAACCCTAGCTCACAATAGCATAAAGGATGAGATCTCTACTCTAGAGTCCTTATGGATCACATGAAAACTTTGAGCCGACCAGATCAAGTATGAGGACCTCACAACTGATGCTCGCATACATGTGAGGGATGAAATGACATGGAGGGCTGAAACTAGGGTTCCTGAGGAACCCATCTTCTTCTTGTGCCGATGGACTAATGTAGGGTTGGTTGCACTACCTGGAGAACAAGGGTTCGATGCCATCGATGGAGTCTTGATGATCAACTCCAGATTAAGAGAAGCATGGAATCAAGGTTTCGATGAATCCTTAGAATTCCTGGATTTGAATCAAATTGTAAATATGAACATTCAATCTTCAAGAATAAGATCTTCCGGAATTTGGTAATGTTGAAAAATTAGGGTTCAGAAACCTTAAAAAATTGAACTCGATCTTGAGTGATCTTGAATAATGAATAAATAATCTTCAACAATAAATCTTCAAAATCAACCAAGAATCGAATCTCAAATAAATTGTGAATATAAAGTAAATCCTCGAGAATCGATCCAGCTCTGATACCATGTTAGAAATTGAGAATGCGGAAACGTAATACTAGAGAAATAGAATAAACATGAAGGAACAACGAGATTTTACGTCGAACTAAAGTCCCTAAGGAGCGGGAAGAAAACACAGAAGAACGCCCCAACGAGCTTGTGTTTCTTATTCACTTTTCTCATTTGATACAATTGGTGTGAGGTTTTTTATATATCCCCATCGACTCTTCAAGTTCCATAACTAGTAGATGTGGGACTAACTACTGGATGTGGTAATTGGAACCTATAGGGATCCAATTACCCTTCTACACATGACATATATACTCCAACACACGAGACAATGCCATCCAGGCGTGGATCTGCCTAGGAAGCTGGAGTATCTGAAGGCTTGGTCTACTTTGCCACACGAGCAGGCACGAGGTATCCATGCTTCTGATAGCATGTGTCCTTTGAGTGTCTTGGATGATCGTAGTAGGTGCAAGGACCACGCTGATGTCCATTGTGTTTGCCACAAGAACTGCACTCTCTGAACTGAGTAGTCCCTCCCCTGCCGCTAGAAGCAACCATCACTGAGGAGAGCTGTGTGGTGACAATAAGAGGAATAGGAATCATGCTAAGATGTTTGGTATGCTCCTCCATGGGGGGTATGGTCGCCCTAGTATGGAGTTGAGCACGCACATCATTATACTCTGGGTCGAACACAACCAAGAAAACTCCAACCATCGTGGAGTTCCTGTATGCCATCTATTGCTCTGTAGACGTCATAATAGACAAGAAGATGTGAAGCTTCTCGGACATGCTACAAAGCGAGTAAAACGCGCGCAGTAGACGACCATTCTGCTTAGCCCCATAAATGTTGAACTGAAGTTGAAGAATCTTGGCTCCGTTCTTCGCCTGGGCATAAGTAGATTCCAAAATATCCCAAATCGCCTTGGCGGTGGGCTGATTCACAATAGCATTGGCTATCTCTGTGGTAAGGGTTCCTGATAGCCAAATACGCATATACACGTCATCTTGCTTCCACGAAATATTGTCCTCCGTCTTATACATCGGTTCCGGCTTCATCAGAATGTGCTCCTTATTGTTGCACTGCATAAGGGTATGAAACTACATGGACCACAACTCATAGGTGGTCCCATCCAACTTCACGATGGGGACTGGTCCCTTGAAGGCACCGAACAAAGAAAAGATATCATTCTTGTTCTCTGACATGATGAAAGAATGGTTGAAAACAGAATCCGACTGGGAAGTAGATCGATCTAAGGAAGTATACACAATCATATGAAGGATTTGTTGTACATATAGACTCATACAACCATCAATGTCAATCCTTGGTGCACTCTAGGGCCATAAAACATGATTTATTAGTCTGAAATCACGTTTTCCACTCAAAATCAGACCTTTTTCCGATCAAATCAGATAGTTGGTCGGACACAGGAGCTCTACGCAATGGTATGGGCTGCAATGGCAATGAGGAGGGGCCGCTACAACTATGAGGTGATGCGGCAGTGCCTGTCGGCGATGTGGCGACACCGTTGATGAGTAGCAGACTTCTACGGTTGTGTGAGAAGACTGCTGCGGTAGTGCAAGGAGACCGTTGCACTGTGCGGTGGTGCTCCGATGCCGCTATAACATTGTGGCGATGACTGGTTACTGCGGTGATGGTGGCGACGATGCGGTGGCTGTCACGGTGGCGACGACGGTGTCAAGATGAGGGGTTGTGAGTAGGGTTAAGGGTTTGATGGGTACGAGAACTCCGGTCTAGGACCATCGCTCTGATACCATGTGGAGATGAAAGAATGAATTGCTTATTCATGAGACCTTTGAGTTCTTTTATATAGGAAAGAAACCCGTTGGGCAAACTATATCAAGAAAACAAAGAAATTAAGGATTGCATAAGCAATATGAAAGATAATTAATATCTTAACATATGTTGAGAAGGCACGTTGCCCTCACGGCCTCTGCACATTCCTATGAAAATTTAAGTTTTCTTGTGGATTCAGCGTTGGGAGAGGACATTGACCATGGGGTGCTAGGTCTCTTTTCTCCCTGAGGAGGACATCACTTATCCCATCTACGGTCTGAAGATTGCAACCTTCTATTGTACACTTTTGCTTGTCAGGTTTGAGAGTCGGTAAATATTGCTTGGTTTGATTTCTCTTCTCATTTTTGTTTTTGCACTAGTTTGGTTGCGAACACCTGCAACGCAAGTTTGGGGGACCGATAGCAACTTTATGGGCTATCTGGTTGATGTGCAACGGTGTTATTTTTAGCGATGAGCAAAATTATGTTGAAAACGTAATTCACCTTGCCAAATCTCTCCTCGAGACATGGCTTTTATAAGTTCTACCACATTAATGTATCTTGGGGCAGGCACTATCACAGATATTTCTCCCTTCTTTCATTAAAAAAGTATTAAATGCCATCGATGCATTATCAATCAAGGATAACTATTTACCTGCTGGTTCTTTTTCTCTTTGCAGTGGGTTTCTCTTCTCCTCAGCGATCTTGTTATCCTACAAGAAATATTAAAAATGACTAAGTGCTCACACTTAATATGGCTCATATCTATATAGTTAGTGTCATGAGCCTTGGTTTAGTATCACCACTTAAGCTCTATGTTACTACCAAAAGCGAGACCACACTATATTAGTTGGGATCAGATACATGTACGTTTTGCTCCCTGATAGATGTATCCTGGTTATACTTGGGACTGGATCCTCATAATATAAATGATTCTTAATTGGATCATTCAGCACTTATTTTATATTCTCCAACCCCAAATACGAGTCTCTTTATCCAACTTATTAGACATCCAAAGAGAATTTTTTATTGCCTTTCTCTAGTTGTGCTTAAACCCCCTAAACACGATGCCATTTATCTTATCTTTTGTTGAAGCACTCAGGCTCTTTGCTATAGGGAATAATATTTACATCGGAGGTGATGAGTGATTCTGGCATGGCTTGTTCAAACTCCGTTATGTAGTTTGTTCAAACTCCTAATGTCGCTGTTAATTTCACTTTCTGTAGAACTTGCAGTTGATTATGTTTTAACAAATTCAAACTTTTTCCTGAATCTCATACCTGCAGTTTAAATGGGCATGCTTGATGAGATTAATACCAATATGTTTGGAGTAATTTTCTTCTTGTTATAAGCTGCATCCCTATCTATACAATCATCCCACCTGGTATGAAGTAGAGGTATTGAATGAACTCTTCCGAATGGCTGCAAATGATGAGATCTTTTTTTCATAGCTAAGTGGGCTACACCTGGCTATAGCTGCAGGGTTGATTTCTTTAAGTGATGCGGGATGCACCAATCTTTTATTTCGTCCTTGAATGGTGCCTCACAAAAGTTTCAGGGTTGATGGCACCCTACAAAGTTGGTGGTAATGGTGGTCAACAAAAGTGAGAGTTTCCCGAAACTTATTAGGAAGATGGAAACGAGGGTTATTGATGGTTTTTAATTATTTCTATATCTCAATTTGTGATGGTTAGACGCTTTCTTTACTGCATTCAAGTGCATGTGGAAACTAATAATGGCTGCCAAAATGAAGCAGCCTACTAGAATAGATGCACTGAGTTTAATTGCTTTTACCATGCTTTTCCCTTTTCCTTTAGAATGTAGTTTCGGACACTTGAAAATCTCCACAAATATAGCAGAATTGTATATTTTTACATTTTAAAATGTGAGGCTGGTGTGTTCTTTTGCGGCTAGTACTATAATTTCTATTTTCCTATTTAGGTACTAGGTTTCTCTTCCAAATCCCTGAGTTTTTCTGCACGTTTGGACATAAGCATTATACACTAGATGTACATCTTTGTTTCAGGCTGTCACTCCTGAAGAAGCTCTTGTCGGCTGGACAAAATCATCCCATAATCTGTGGGGTAAACGGCTTAGACGTACATCTTCATTGCCTGATCTTTTCCAGGTTGATTTTTAGCAAATATTTTTTTAATGAGAAAAGTATCGTAATGCATGAATTATACTTCTGTTCTGAGATTTATGATAATGTTTATAACAGGTGGTGAAAGATTTCGTTGGTGCTTTAAATCAAGACTGGTTATCTGAACGTGCTTCAAATTTGGGATCAAATGTTTTAGATGACACCATCGTACTATTTCAGACTATGCCACAGACGACAGCTGCATTTGCCCTGTGGATAGTGCAATTGGATAATTTGGTTGCATCCCATCTTGAGAAGACTAATAGTCATATTGATGTTAGCATGCCTCAATCAAAGAGTATGTGGCTACTTTGACACTCTTCTGATTGCCCTCTGCCTTCTCTCTGATGTGTCTTTGTAATATTTTGTAATACTTGGAATACAGGTATAATAGTCATGATTCACTAGGCTTTTACAGAAAATGGGAAACATTAAATTTTCAGGGAGAATTGTAGCAAAAAAATGCTAATCTCTTTCTGACTTGACCTTAAAGATGGTATTTTCTTTCTGAAGAAACGATTTATATAAGCAGGCAGGTACACTATTTGAAGGCCTTTGTTGAAGACTGAAACAAAGAGAAAACACAGCCAAATACTATAAGAATGATGATTTGATGAGCGCCTTACTTTAGGAGAGAAGTGGCCTATTAGCCGTGATTTCTCATTGATTCTTCTCACTAAAACATATAGTATATGCGTGTGTGTAGACCCCACTTATGCATCTCTCATTCAATAGGTGATGTGGGACCCAACACAAGACCTATACCACTCAATAAATGGATATCCAGCATGATGCAGTTACCTATTTGAATGAATCCGTTGTTATTTTCAATATTCCGTCTCAAGGTGGAGCATTGAATGCTTAGTGTGGACAAACTGAAAACTCGTTACTCGTTAGCAGACTAAGCAAATGACGGCATATACCAACTTGACTCCATACATACTCCTATGTTCGCTAGTGACTATGGTGATACATCACGTTCGTGCTAGAGGATTAGAGTCTGTCATAGTGATCTATTGAGCTATATGAGTAGCAAACTATCTTGCAAACTCTGTATCTACATCGCTTATAGTCACTGACATGACAATGGGTCTCCTACCTGCAAATCTCTAGCTGACAATGTATATCCTCAAATGCCGGGAAACTCCATCTCTCAAGGGTCTAAATATTCACAGGAACAGTAATACAAGGGTCTTAAACATGTGCATTTTTGGGACTTGAAGCCATTTTTTCTCATAGAAACCTCGAAGAAAGGTTCTTGTCGTGGAGCATAAATCAAAGAGGATGTTAGATTCCTGGTCCACAACATGCCTTGTCATGTAAGATGGCTCCATTTCTCTTAAGAGGAACAAAGGAGGATGTTAGGTTTATATGAATGGTTTACTATTTTAGAAACATTCATTTCTTATTATCTAATTTCCAAATTCCAATCAACTTTCTTTTCGGTAGACTAATGTATTTTTTAATCGATTCATTTCTATTCAAGGTATTTCCGATTATTTTTGGGAGGAGTTGCACGCTATTTAGTAAAGAGATGTCTCTTTTCATGAAGAGACATAGTGTCTTTTAAGAGCTATGTAAATAACCCTAAGCCTTTGTTTTCATGGACTCATTCTAGAATTATATCATGTGCTCACTCTCATCTTTCTAGTGAAAGGAGTCTCTCACTTACTCTCAATCATATTCCTTGTGAGAAAGAAAAAGCCCAACACAATTGTGTTTCAACATTCCGACCTTGCCTTCGGTATGTAAGATTGTCTTAATTTTACATCATACCGCATCACATATCTTGAGCTTGTGATTTTATTTTCCCATATTATTAGTGTACGGGGTGCTCGGGTTGTAGGAGCCCCTTCTTTGGTTTGGAAGAGATGTCATACACTAGTGGGTAGTTTATTAATTGAATGGACGGAGTAATTCGATTAGTTGAAATCTCGAGTCTGGAAGACTCTGGTCGAGGTTTTTATGTGGTTGGGTTTGCTCGATATAATGTCCTTTCTGATTGATGGAGTATCTATGCTTGGATTGTATTACGTGTGGTTTGGTCGCTTGATCTACAAGCTTATCAGTTTATCTGTTTGTGTTCGCACACCAGCGATTATTTAATCTTGAACCCTTATATTGGAACCCTCACTTAAGGAGGTTTAAGGAACACAATGATCACAATGACTGAGACGAAGACTTTCCTAAGAACTCATGATCACTTGCTTTCTTTTGGTGGGGGATGCAATCATCACATGATATACATGCTATTATTGTCAAAATTAATAGTTTTCTTGCCACTCTATAATTATATCTATTATGGCTTCTTCACTTCTGATGCATGGTACCACCATCAAGCATGATGGTACATGTTTCTACCTCTTGTCGACTTCATTTACATGCACAGCTGTTGATTTATGGGGATTGTGTTGTGTTAACCGAGAGTTAGAAGATTTCATTATTTTATTGTTTTGGTGGATGATTATTCTTGCATTTGAGGGATTTATATGTTCAGGGAAAGGAACAAGGTTTTATTTTTGTCAAAATAATTATTTTAGAAAATAAAATTTGTTGAAGTATTTGGCTGTGCGCCATATGAGTTGTAGGAGGGTAATTGCATCCTGGAGAGATCCATTTACCTCATCCATATGTTTAGTCCCACATCTACCAGTAGTGGAACTTGGAGGCTCTGTGGAGGCTATATAAGGAGCCCCAGACCTAATGTATCCATTGAGAAAGTCAATAGACAAACCTGACCATTTGAGGCCTTCTCCTGTGGTTTCATCCCGCTCCTTAGGGAATAGGGTTCCACGTTAAATCTTTGCACTTCCAGTTTCATATTTCTATTATTATGCTCTGTTTATCATTCTGCTTCCGCATTCTTTATTTTTTTACATGGTATCCGAGCGGGTTCGATTCTCGAGGTTTTCATGTTCCTATTTCTGTTCGAAAGTTGATTATGGTGTTTAGTTCTTGAAGAATATTTTTACGAAGATCATGTTATTCGTTCAAGTCGAAGGGTTTTTCGAAACCCCAGTCCTGCTCGTCGTATCTCGATTCTCGTGCAGGCGGCACAAGATGATTCTTGTGCAGACAACGCTCCTTCGAGATCTTCCAGGAGGTAGTGACCTCCAGGCCTTGGCGGCACTAGATCCAGCCCCATCTTACGCGCAAACTCCAAACCCATCTCACGACGAAGCTCCAGGCGTCCTGGGCAAGCCCCACCTCCCTCTACAAGGCGACACCAGGTCGTTCCTTGCGGCGCACGAAGCCATGTCGCCCCTTGCATTGCCCAAACCACACCTCGCCTCCTCCTTGCGCGTATCCTCCAGGTTGCAGGAGGCGTGCTCTTCCCAGGCGCAACCCATGCGATGGTTGCTTCATCTCCATGCGGTTCCAGGCTCCTAGGAGGAGCCATCTCCAGGCTCCCAGGCCCCTATCTCTGGCGACGGCAACATCCCTCGTGACTGCAGGCGGTGCACCTCCATGCGCGAACCTATCTTTGTTGCGCGCCTCGACGAGCACTTCCAGGCGATGCTTCCCAAGACCCGATGGCAGCACACCTCTCTATTCAGCTCGATGGCGGCGCGTCTCTCCTCCCCAACAACATGCGGAATCTTTGACCCCCTCTGGATCGCGCGACCTTTCGTCCAACGGTGCATCAGGCGGCTATCTCGAGCCGCCACCCCTCCTCCAGACCAAAGTCTGCGTGCATCCTGCTCCAGATCGAGTAACAGAGGGCGACAAACTCCTACGTAAGTAGAGTTTCTATTGGAACCCTAACAAGAGCAAAGCCCAAGTGGGATGCCCGTTAAAAAGAGGGCTAAAAAACAAAGGGGAGCATGCCCACTGTAAAAAATGAATGAGTCGGAAAAAGAGAGAGAGGAAATTCTTTTTAAGGCCCACAAAAAAATATATTTAGGGTCCATTTGCGTAAAAAAATATTTGGAAAAAAGGCGTGTACAATTAAAAAGTCGTACGCTGTTTAAAAAAAATCGAGGACAAAAAAAGGGGAGAAAGCCGTATAAAAAATCGAACGAGTTAAAAAAATGTGTGTTTGGACGACTTTAAAAAAATTGAAGAAAAAGCCGCATGAAATTTTTGTTCCTCTCCATCATTGTTGTCTTCTCCCAACTTGGTCGACGTCCATATTTTCCGACAAGTATGGGAGAAAGGGGGAGTATTGTGTAGAGTCACAGCTATGTTCCAGATTCAGATTTGTTAGAAACCAGTCGATTTCCAGATTCTACAGTTCAAACATTCAGACTCGACGATTATTTATGAGTCCTCAATTTCAGAGTGGCACAAGTATGCGGTTTTCTTTTCAGATGAGCACATGTATTCCATCTTTTATCGTGATCCACATCTTTTCTTGTTTCGGCCAGAGTTTTCATGTGAGTCATAGGAACTCCAGAGTAGAGGATCATTCCCTGTGCCATGTGGGCAAGGGTTTTCATGTGGTATCATAGGTACTCCAGAGTAGAGAGTATCATTCTTTGTGCCAGATGGGAGAGACCAAGTTCTCTGACGAGGAGACTTCTTTTAGACTCCATTCTCCAGCGACCGTGGACTCTGACGAGGATTACTCTTTCACGGCCTTTTCAATTCGGCACTTTTCAGAGATGGAGCAGTTATCCACATGTTGTGGCATGCCAGAGTACTCTGACAAAGAGACTCATTTCCAGTTGCAGTGACTCTGACAGGTGCAGTTCAGAGCACATGCTCTCCGACGAGGAGATTCAGTAGATTCACACTGCAACTCGTTCGTCCTCCTCACCTGCACGACATGAGAAGCAACGTCCTCGATAACAGCCGACAGTTGTGTGCGTTGAGTTGATATTGTCTGTAGTGTCCTGTAGCATGAGATGAGTTTTTTTCCTTTTATCCAAGCTGAGCACTGCATGCTCCAGCTTGAGGGGGAGTGTTGGAGTATTTGGTTGTGCGCCATATGAGTTGTAGGAGGGTAAATGGATCCTGGAGAGATCCATTTACCCCATCCATTTGTTTATTCCCACCAGTGGTGGGACTTGGAGGCTCTGTGGAGGCTATATAAGGAGCTCCGACCTCCTATATCTATTAAGAAAGCCAATAGACAAACTTGGCCCTTTGAGGCTTTCTCCCGTGGTTTCATCCCACTCCTTAGGGAGTAGGGTTCCACGTTAAATCTTTGTTCTTTCAGTTTCATATTTCTGTTATTATGCTATGTTTATCATTCCTCTTCCACATTCTCTATTTTTTTAACAAAAATCAATTTGGTTTTCCTTCTATTTTTTGCAGTAATGGTTGTACGTTGTTTGTAAATAGGATATTTTTTATTTTCGTTGGATGCCTCTTTTAGATTTCTCATGTTAATATCTTTTAATGAGAGTATATGGTACTGATACTTTAAATGCATGTTCCTTCTCACAGCTGGTTCAAATTGCTATTGATCAATAAAGTTTCCTCTCTTTTTTTGATATAAAAGAGGGTGATCTCCCATTGTGGAAGTCACCTCACTACCTATTTCATTAATTGTGAGTTAGAGTACATTACCGTGAAAGCCATATGCGGTACAGGGAATTAAAATGACAAATAACATTTTCGTAGTAAAATGTCTGAGCGTCGAAGGCCACATCATTCCTTCCTGCCCAGATGCACCAGAGAACAGCAAACTACCTAGCGCTATCATCTGTGGTGTTACTCGCCACCAGTCTAATCGACCTCCAAAACTTCTTCGAACCACCCATCACAACCCAATCGCACCCGACCTCCCTCTAGACTCGTACTGATGTCGGGAACATTAAGAACAAGTGGTCTGAGTCCTCCACAATTCCATCACACCTGTCACACAAGGTGTCCTCCGAATGAAGCAATCTTTCCCTCCTCGCCTTATCGATCAAACAACCTCTTCTCAAACACCAAAGAAAAATCTTAACTCTACACGGAATGTTTGCTGCCCACACTATCTTCAAGTCCTAGCGTAGAGCCGTGTCATGTTCCTCATCCACAATCCCCAGTTCCTCATAAATTTTCCTCATAGAATAACCAGCTCCTCCCCCTTTAAAATGATCACGGTCCTGTGTAAAATCTCCAGGCGGGGGGGCCTCCCCCAATAATCTGATGAAATCCTCCATGCGTTGGTCAGACAAGTCGGCAACAAAAAGCGGCATCCAATTGCCAGATTCCGTCGCCTGCAAAAGAGAGCTATCCTTTGATGCCGCCATATCAAACATTCTCGAAAATCTTGCTTCCAAGGTACCATCACCTGACCAATCATCTCGCCAAAATATGAAAACTCGATCATCTCCCACTCTTGGCTGCAGTCTATGAGCAATCTGCGGCAGTACCTCACGTATTCCTGCCCAGAGCGGAGACTCAAAGCGCACTCTTCCTGCCACCAATTCCTCCTTGCCTAATAAGAGAAACCGCAATCGCAGTCGATGGTTCCCAAATGCGAATCACCTACTTGGCGATCAATGCTTTGTTCACGTACTCCACATCCCGTACACCAAGGCCCCCCTCCTTACCTCCCCTTGTGACCTCGTCCTAGCTGAATAGGTGTATCCCTGTCATATGTTGTGTTCTCGTTCGACCAAAAGAACCTCCTCATCAGAGCCTCAATTTTCTTCCTGACTCCCACTGGCATCAGACGTGTAGAAAAAAAGAAAATCGGGATTGCTGACAGGACACGTTTCAAAAGAATTAGCTCCCCCTCCCTTGAGAGCGTTATTGCTTTCCAACCAGCTAGCTTTTGTTCCATCTTCTGAACCACTGCATCATAGTCCGACTTCTTTAATTTCCCTGCCACCAGCGACAACCCCAGGTAGGATATTGGTAGCTCTCCCAATGAGCAGCCGGTCAAGCCCGCCAGATTTGAACGATCGGCCTCCTCCATTTCAAAAGTCACCATCGTCGACTTGTTCTTGTTTATCTCGAGATCGAAGATACTGCTGAAAATCTGCACTATCTGAGTCGCGTTGGTGTTCTCCTCCTCTGATCCCACAAGAAACAGAATTGTAATGTCCACATATTGCAGGATTGGGATAGAAATATTCTGATGCCGAAAGCCTTCGCACCACCTTGTGTCAACCGCCCGCTTAAGCAAAACAGCCAATGCGTCCGCCACCAACACAAAAAGCATAGGAGCTAACGTACATCCCTATCGCACTTCCCTTTGAGGCTGAAAGAATCCTCCCTCAGGCTTTCCGTGGATCAGGATCGGATAGGAAGTAGTCACACATCTTTTCATTCATTCAACCCATTGGTCAGGAAGACCTCTCTTCTGCAAGGACGACCACAAGAATTTCCCAGTCGACACAATCATAGACCTTGGCGTAGTTTATCTTCCATAAGGCCCCTTTCTTCCTCGATCTCTCCACTCGAGGCAAATCTTGGATGCCATCACCAGTCCGTCTGCCATCTGTTTTCTCGATATGAAAGTCGATTGTCCCTGAAGCATCAGTGTATCCATAACTGTCTTTAGCCTGTTTGCCAGAATCTTGGACACAATCAGTTAGATGCCATTGGAAAGCGCAATAGGCCTAAAATCGTCAACCTGCAGAGGTGACTCCTTGCGAAGGAGGAACAACAAAGCCATGTTGACCTTCTCAAAACCTCTATTCCCTTCTCTAAATTCGTTCACCATATCAAGGACATCTCCTTTTACCAAACCCCAGAACTCCCTGTAAAACAACACTTGAAAGCAATATGGACCAGGGGCGCCATCCGCGTTCAGCCCCCAAACAACTCGTTTAGCCTCCTCCTCCATGAAGGGGGCGACAAGAGACTCTGCCTGCTCGTCAGACAACGTATGCACTCCTCTTCCCAGTGATCCCCATCCTTCTATAGTTCTTCTCCATGCTTTGACAAAATGGCTCAGCATGGCACTCCCAATCTGCGCCTCCCCCGATAGCCATACCCCCCAACTTCAGTTTTGTGCAAGAAGTTTCTTCTCTGCCTCCCTGAGGCCATGGTGTGGAAGAATCTCATATTGGCATCTCCTTCTCTTAGCCAATTCTATTGAGATCCTTGTCTCGATTCCACCTCTTCCTTCTTGTCTTCCTGCAATAGCTCATCGAGGAAACCCAATCTCTCTTATTGCTCTTCCTCGCCCAATCCTCTCTCGTCATCGAAACTATCTAACTGGGCAACACCTGTCCGAGCGGCCTTCCTTTTAACCCTCCGTCTGGTCTTCAACTCCCTTCTGAAGTTGATAAGGTGCGACCTCAGCAACTGCAGTTTTGTTGCCAACCTCCCGACAGACGAACCCTCTGGGGCCCACCCTGACCATAGCTTATCTACCTCTTCCCTGAATCCATCCTCCAATAGCCAACTCCTTTCAAAATGGAAAAAGTATATGCTCCTTCTTTCCTCTCTAGAATACCAAATGATTGGCGTGTGATCAGAGTGAGCCTGTGGTAGGGCCCAAGCCCGAGACAGAGGGAAAGTTTCTGTAGCTTCAAGGGATAAAAAGAATAAAGTTTCCTCTTATATTGTTCTTTGATGATGTGTTTTTTCTTTGTTATCATTATTAGCAAATAGCTCTTTTACATGCAAGTAAAAGTCATTGTAATGCTTGTTTAGTTCATCATAGAAAATGAGCTTGTAACTATCAACAAAATCGTGTCAAGAGAGAGCTAGACGGGTTCCTTACTTAACGATTGGCTTGAGACCTTTTTCTCCATGAGAGTTCCACTTTAGTTGGACTAGCCAACATTGTCCAAGTCTCCAGACACATGGGCTCGAGAATGCATTCCGTTATTTCTTTCCTTGTTTGCTTGCTACAAAATTATACAACTCGTTGATGCCCTTTATGTCCCGAAGACCCTATTTGGAATCTTCATTCACAACTTCTGCATTATCTGCTTCTTTACTTTGATGAAGCTAGTGGGTCTCCGATATTCTAGATAGGATTTGATGAGGAAAAATAGTCCACCTAGCTCTTTCTAGGACAAGAGAGGGCCTCGAGTTCAGGCAAGATAGAAAATCCGAGAAAGGAAAGTTTATTCATTACAATGCTAAGATGTCTCCATATATTGCAAGCACATATTTCTCGTCTATTCTAATAGTAAAACACATAACCATTGCTATAATTACTACTTATATGCCCTATATTGCTGTTGACATCATGTAGTATTGCAATAGTTGACTGATTAATCGATCTGACTATGTTATGTAGGGACATCGATTATCGAAAAGATATAGTTCTTTTTACTTTGTCATAGTAGTTGGTTTGACTAGTCGGTTGATTGATAAAAAATTAACTTCACTATTTTTTGATTTTTCATTTTTTAAGATAGTTTAAAAGTAAGATGCACGATGTTTAATTGAATTGTAGGTATTACCTTTATCTTGTTAACTAACAACTAATGTATTTCTTGTTTTCTTGAAACTTTATATATATATATTTATAGATATATAAAAATATTAAAAAGAGTAAAAAATAAGTGTTTGGCACAATTATTGTATTAAAAATAAAAAATACATAGCCAAATAATTTTAATTAGTCTCATCTCTACCGTTTATTCTTTGTTGAATGACTTTTCCGGCTAAATATCGAATATCGACTTTTGTAATACTAATGTAATGTTGGTTGAACATGTCTCATATTATTTATATGAAGGAAAGCTGACTACATCTATGCCCATTTCATTTCATCCTTCTTCTTAACCTTAATTTATGTCACGATAATTTTGCCACAAGCACCTCCACCACTCTTTAACCATAATTATGAGGTTAGCAGGGAAGTGAATGAGTTTGATGCATAGTAGGGAAGTGTCCGAGCTTGATGCACGACCGTGTGAAACAATAGTTGAACAAGTGACGCAAACATTTAAATTTTTTGAAGAGAGTTATAGAGAGATGAGTGTGAAACATTGAACAAGTTGCACAAACATGTGAATTTTGGGAGAGAATTATAGAGAGATGACTAATTGAGACATTGCATAAATGTAGGTGAGCGTCAAAGGGAACCATGTTCTTGTTTTTTGTTTTAAGTGGAGGAACCTACTTTTTTTGAAGCTATTTCTCTTATAAATTCTTTGCATCTATTAGCATTCCCATCGACATCATCTTCGGACCTAGACATCTTTATTGCACTCCATAAAGCTCTTCATATTTTTTGTATCATATATTTGACATAAAATCTCTCATTGCGGAAAATTATACCTTTATGAGTGTATCAATGGCCCACACACATGAGCTTGACTTCAATTGCTCTCTTAAAGATTTGAACTAAGCAACATTGAGAGGTGATGTCCATACATTTTCCAAGAATGAGAAATTGAGCCACTTATTGAGATATTAGTTATCTTTTATCACTTTTATATATTCCCTTTTCTTTCCGTCTACATTATTGTAATTTTCCCAACATATTTCTCCTCTACATAAGAGAACCCTAGGCCTTATGAATAAGCAACTCCTTATTTTCTCTCCACATGATATCAGAGCGACGGTCCTAGACCCGATTTCTGTATCCCATGCCCTAATTCCACCCGTCAGCCCTCTTTCACGCTTCGCCGCCTCCTCTCTCTCTTCTGCGCGCTGTCACCACAACCACCGGCCGCCTCCCTTCCGGAGGCCTACTGTGTTGTTGCAACAACCGAGGGTTGCTGTCGTCGCCACATAGCTTCCTGCATAGCGAACCAGGACGATTTGAGGCATGCGTTGTTGCAACCTAGCTATGCTTGGCGTCGCCCAGCCACTGTCAACCCTTCGTTGGCCCCATATCAGCCCCATAGGCATTCGTTAGGCATCCTAGAGATCTTTAACTCTTCTCTGGCGTCACCCAGACCTGCTGTGTGGTTTGATTTGATCGAAAAAGATGATTTCAGACCAATAAATCATCTTTTCAGGATTTGACACAGATCGAGGATTGATGATGATGGTACATGTACAACCGATCCTCCATATGATCTTATAGGCTCGCTCGGATTGGTCTACTTCCTCAGTTGAGTTTCGTTTCGACCTCTTTTTCATCATGTCAGAGAACAAGGTTGGCATCTTCTCTTCGTCTGGTGCCTTCAAATGCATGGATCCCATCATGAAGATGGATGTGACCAAATATGAGTTGTGGTCCATGCAAATCTTGACTCTTATGCAATGCAATAACAAGGAGTACATTTTGACTCAGCCAGAGCTGGCAGATAAGAGTGGGGAGAATGCTTCGTAGAAGCAAGATGACACGTATGCGCTTATTTGGCTCTCTGGTACTCCTACCATAGAGAATGGCAATGATATTGTGAACTAGCCCATGACCAATGCAATATGGAATGTTCTGGATGCCACATATGACCAAGTGAAGAATGGTGCCATTGTTCTTCAGCTACAGTTTGATATCTACACGATCAAGCAGAAGGGTCATCCTCTGTATACATTTTGCTCTTCGCTTCGTGGCACATTGGAGAAGCTTCACAGCTTCTTGTTAGTGGCCACACCTACTGAGCAACATATGGCATACAAGAGCTCCATGGTTGGAGTTTTCTTACATGCTCTTGATCCTGAGTACGAGGCATCATGCATATAGCTTTTTACATATGCAACCATACCTCCCGTGGAGGAAGCCTACATTCGCCTTAACATGATTATTGTCCCACCTCTTGCCATTGCACATACCTTCTCAGTGTCTACAACATCTCGTGGCAAGGGAGGCTCCACTCACTTCATAGGGCGTGGTTCCCGTGGCAGAGGAGGCATACATCAACGTGGCCATTGCACTTTTTATTGTCATTCTGGTCAGTTCGTGGATACATGCTATCAGAATCATGGATATTCCGCATTTGCTCGAGTGGCGGAGCATATTGAGCCTCCTAACAATTTGATTCCTCCTACATATTCGCATCTTAATGACATTGTCACCCATCTAAGGGAGATAATTACTCATGCAGCCATGCTGTCGGTACCATTACATATCCCTTAGATGTTACAATCGTACATTACAGATCTTCGCTCTGAGATATGCATGGCAGATTGCTGGCCTGCCTCTACTCCTATGGACCTGAGCATGAAGCTTTATGATGATGACACTGAGGAGGTAGACAGACGGAGGTATATGAAGCTCGTTGGAAAGCTCCTATATTTAACCATCACTAGACCAATATATCCTTTCAGTGAGCAAATTAATCAGTTCATGGAGCAGCCTAGACATGCGCATATGGATGCACTCCATTTGCTTTTGAGATATCTGAAGACCTCACCTAGCACTTGTCTTCTATTTAGCAGAGGCACGCCCCTTGCCATTACAGCTCGCGCATATGCAGATTATGCAGTGTGTCCCAAAGATAGAAGTCTACCTTAGCTTTGCAGTGTTCATAGGGAGTTCCTTGGTATCATGGAAGAGCACGAAGCATACGGTGGTCACCAGATCCTGTTTAGAATCAGAGTATAGAGCCATGGCATAGGGGAGTCCAAAGATGATGTGGGTCATATATGTTCTTATTGACCTAGCAGTTGAAGGTGCCTCTTCCCATGCACCACCAATGCGACAATCGGGACACTCTCTTGATTGCCAACAATCCATCCTTCCATGAGAGGACCAAGCATATCGAGGTAGATTGTTACCAAGGTTAAGAAATGCGGTTTGTAGTATTCGTTCGGTCATGCGGTCTAAAGCGAGTAAGCGGATATGCAAAGGATTATACAAAGGTATATGTGGTTTATAATATTTTAATTTAAAATATTTAAAATACAACACTAAAATGTGATTATATATTGATGATCTAACAAAATCCAAAATCAAAAATTTCAAATAAGTTATATAAGCATGATATTATAAATTGATTATTTTTTGTGTGTATTTTGAATTTAATGCATATATATAGTGTTGAGAAGAGGAACAAGTGAGATAATATTCCATAAAGCTAGGGTCTCTTATATAGAGAGAAAACCCTAGAGAGTACAAGAGTTACGGAACCCGAAGAGTCATGGGGGGTTATAGATTTTGAAGGGTCACAGAGGGTTACGGAACCTGAAGGGTCACAGGAGGTTACGGAACCCGAAGAGTTACAAACATAAATGTAAGTCTAATAACTCTAACACTCTCCCTCAAGATGGAGCTGATAAAGCTGCAGCTTGTAACAAAAAGAAAAAGTATACACCACATCTTCACACGAAGCATCATAAGAACATATGCCCGTTGCTGGTAGAAGACCTCGCTCGAGGACGGGTCTGCGGCTTTCAGGTCACCGGAACATATCTCTGTCGTGCCTGGAGAATAATCGCTGTAGAAGAAGTCCAGCGCGGAGTAGTAGTCGGGTCGTAAAAGAAGAAGTATACGCCCTGACGAAGAAGTCAATGCTCGGTGAAGATGGATGATCTGAGTAGTAGTCTGGAGCGGAGGTTTGTCAGTCATGGTAGGGCAATAGACATCCTGAAGAATCATCTCTGACTCCCCCTTTCTTATGTATTTGATAGAATAAAGAGTATGGAACATCAAGTTGGGAGAAACAAGTCGTGGTGAAGCAGAGGTTGTTGGAGAGAGAGGGAGCTCCAGGCGGTGTCGACGACGCAGGAGGTGCTACTGGAGCCTTGGGCAGCGCTTTAGGTGTTGCTGGTGATGCTGGGGACTCGGACTACCTTGCGCAAGACCATCGAATCCACGAGCGACGCACGAGGTCCAACCCTCTCTCCTTGTCGGTGGAGAGAGGGCTGGTGGTGGCGGCGGATTTAGGATATTAGGCCCCGATCTATGATCATTGCTCTGATACCATATTGAGAAGAGGAGAGAATAAGATGTTTATTCCATAAAGCTAGGGTTTCTTATATAGAGAGAAAACCCTAGAGAGTACAAGAGTTACGGAACCCGAAGAGTCATGGGGGGTTACAGAACGTGAAGGGTCACAGAGGGTTACGGAACCTGAAGGGTCACAGGAGGTTACGGAACCCGAAGAGTTACAAACATAAATGTAAGTCTAATAACTCTAACACATAGATATACCAATCATACACCCAGAGTTACACACATATATGTATCTCAAAGGGACAAAGCTTGTTGACACAAAATATAGGGAAAAATTGTATTTGCATATACAATTTATTAGAAGCACAAAATCGTAAAGTGTCCGATTGTTAGTCATTTATTTCATGTTTTACTTGAAGAATTAAATTGAATTTCATTAGATCGAAAATTCAAAAAGCAGTAAACAATTCATTGTAAATGCACCACATACGAGAATAATGGAAAGATGCATCAATGTAAATGATGATAAAGAGTTACTCGAAAAAAATCGAGTTAGTGTGTCATCAACATGTCATGGATTAACATAAATCCTATCAGATATGCGGTTGCATATGTTGTATATTCAGACCGTATACATGTTTTGACCACATATTGTTGCATATGGCATGTGCGCTTCAGTCAAGTGACCGAATACGCATATGCGGCTGCATGAGCCGCATTTTCGAACACTGGCTGTTACTACACTCGAGATATGATTCAGAAAGGTTTCATCTCTGCCTCTTTTGTTAGCTCAGGAAATCAGACAGTAGACTTGTTCACCAATTTCTAACTAGAAAGCCATTCCAGAGATGTTGCAAGCAGAGCATGATAGATATATACGCTCTAGCTTGAGGGGGAGTGTTTAGATATTAGTTATCTTTTAACACTTTTATGTATTCTGGAACCCTTGAGTTTGATAGAAGTGCCCTGGACCATCACAAAAGAAGTCAGGTATAGGGGCTTTTGTTCAGCAGATGCCATGGTGGCCACAAAGGTCAAGAAAAAGTGACCTAGATAGTAGTTGTAGTCTTAAGTATCATGTAGACCTAGCAGTACATCGAACGGAAGTCCGACAGGGAGTGCTGCTCGAGGGGTGGCATGGCTGCGAATGGTGGTGGCGTGTGAGGGTGAGATCGCTGAAGGCTGCGTGGGGTTGGTGGGGCATCTAGGAGTGCTGCAGGGCCACGAGGGTTGGCACCGCGGGGCCGCTGGGCAGCGCGTGGCTGTTAGGGCAGTGCGGGGCCACATAGCAAGGTCGCTGGAGGCGATGCATGGCCGCATGGGGAAGCGACGTAGGGCAGTAAGAGGGTGGGGCAAGGCTAGTAGTGGCAGTAGGATTAGGTCAGAACACCGGTCTATGATCGCTGCTCTGATACCATGTGGAAAATAATGAAAAGATGAAAGAGCACAATCTATTCAGGCTAGGGGTCCTTATATAGGACAAAACCCTAGAGAGCTCAAAGGAGAAAATACATAAATGCCCCTAAGAATATTCTCCTATAGAATATTCCTAGCACATAGAATATTCTCCTAACAAGAACGTCGTACTTCATTTGTTTAACACACAACAAGAGCAATAATTTCTCTTCTCTGCTTTCCACTCTATATTTTGAGAGAAATATTTTAAAGCTTTTTTCTGTTTTGTTCTTTACGTCTATAGCTTTGGTGCTCAACGATCAATTCTTTTGAAAATGCTTCTCGCTCTATAAGATCATTTTAGTTTTTGCCTTGTATTATTTATTACATATATTTTCCTATATTGAGGTTAGTAGGATTGTTTAATTGTAATACTGTTGAATTGACCATGTAATCAACTCAGGTTGTAATACGACTGGGTTGATCCTGTAAACAACAACTTATTAGTGGAAGTCCTATGTGGGTCAGGTTGAAAGCTCGAGTCGGGAGATTCTGGTCGTGATTTTACCTACGAGAGTTTCCACGTTAAATACTTTTCCACTTGTGTTGATTGCTTATCTTGTGATTGAAAGAGCTATGTAACAATGTGGTTGTTTGAGTTTATTATTTACAGTGATCCATGTCATGCAGTCGATCCACTTGCACCCATCGGCCAGTGTCCAGGGAACCAACAATAGGGTGTTTACAATGGAATTCCGTGCAGACGACAACACTGATTGCTACAAGGATAGGCTTGTGGCTTGTGAGTTCACCCTGACTTATGGTGTGGAATATATGGACATGTATTCTCGCGTAGTGTGCCATTCTACTCTTCGGATCCTTCCTTCAGTTGCAGTGGTATGTGACTGGCCCTTGTCCATGTTTGATGTGAAGAACACATTTTTATATGGTGATATGTAGGAGGAAGTCTACATGCAGCTACCACCTAGGTTTGCTGCTGACGGGGAGTGTCATAAAGGTTTGCAGACTTCTGGAAGGAAATATTGCGATATATCGATATCGAGATGAGATCGATATCGGTATCGATATGGCGATATATCCTCCTTTACAAGCATTTCCTTCACAAAAGTGCATTGATATGGGCAATATTTCGGCGACATCATCGATATAGCGTCGAAATATCGTATTGACGTGATATCAAAACGATATCAATTATCGATATGGCCTTCCATGCTTCATATGACTATATATGGCTTTAAGCAGTGTCCTAGAGCATGATGCGAAAAGCACTCGGACTTGACAGAGCAGCATGGCTTCCCAAGATCGAGTTCAAATCTCTCACTATTTTTCAAAGGATGCTGAGAGGTATCATTGTTACACTGGTCTATGTTGATGATATTATTGATACAAGAGATAATGTGCAGGAAATAAGTGTGGTTAAGGAGTACCTTGGACAACAATTTGCCACCTAGGGCCTTAACGATTTATAATACTTCCTAAGGATTGAGTTTGCTAGGAACCAACGAGGCTTTGTGATGACCCAGAGGAAGTATATTATTGATATCCTCTCTAAGACATGCATTGCAGATTGCAGCCTTGTTACTATTCCCGTGTATCCTAGCATGAAGTTATATGATGATGATACTGAAGAGGTGGACAAGAGGAGATACATGGAGCTCGTAGGGAAGCTCCCTTTATGTGACCATTACTAGGGCTCCCAATTACAACATGCCCATATGGAAATTATCCAAGATGCCTCGAGGACAGGAAAACTACCTTAGGTGTTGTAGTGTTCACATGGAGCTCGTTGGTGTCATGGAAGAGCAAAAAGCATATTGTGATTGCCAAAACTAGTGTCGAGTCAGAATGCAGAGCCATGATGCATGGAAACATTGACATGATGTGGGTCACATCTGTTTTGGTTGACCTAGCCGTTTACATGCCTCTTCCCATGCATCTACAATACGACAATTGGGATGCTATTTTCATTGCCAACAACCTTATCTTCCATGAGAGGAGCAATCACATTGAGGTAGATAGCTACTACACTCATGACGTGATACAAAAGGGCTTTATCTCTACCCCCCACACCAACTCTGGGGAACATACAACATATGTGTTCACCAAGGCCCTAGCCAAAGGGTCATTTCATAAGTGTTGTTTCAAGATGAGCATGATAGATATCTATCCATCTTGAGGGAGAGTGTTGAGATACTATTTATCTTTACACCTTTTTCATGTATTTTATTTCTTTTCATATCTATTATGTAATTTTCCCAACATGAGTTCCCATCTCTATATAAGAGAACTCGAGGGCTCTCTCATTATTCAACTCATTATTTTATCTCTACAAAAAAAGTTTAGGTGGTGTAGTTGGTTGATACTTTGTAATAAGTAATTAGAGGTCACGAGTTCAACACTCACTATTGTGACTGTTATTAACTCAGTCATGGCCGGTCCCAAGCCCGGGTAAATTGAGGAAGGTTGCATGTTAGGTAGCGACATCCAGTGTAAGAGAGACAAATTCCTAAATAATGTTTTCTTTAAGAACACTATTTAGAAATTTATCTCAAAATAGTTCGGATCTTTTCATTTTTCAACATGAATTTAAGCAAACATTTAGATTTCGTTGGGGCGTTCCCTATTAATCTAAGCCCGAGAATGACCCAAGATAGATCTGAATGGAAGCAAATAATCCATGTAGCTGACCTAACTTAATATGGGGGAAAGGCTTTATCCTAGTCAGAGGACCATTTTAGAAGTGTTGTTCCAGGTTGAGCATGATAGATTGCTCCATCTTGAGGGGAATGTTGAGATACTATTTATCTTTGCATCTTTTCATGCATTTAGTTATTTTTATATCTATTATGTAATTTTCCAACATGAGTTCTCATCTCTATATAAGAGAACTTTAGGGCTCTCATTATTCAAGTCATTATTTTATCTCTACCAAGGTTGCAGAAAGCGGTAGTTGGTACTCGGTCGGCAGGGTCACTGACTAAGGATTAATCGGCAGTCGGACGACTAATCGGATTTAGTCGGCTATTAGTCGGTTTTGAATTTTTTTTAATTATATTAAATATATAAAACAATTTTATACACATATTCTTATGTATTTGTATTGATTTGTATATTTTCTATACTATCATAATGAAATAAAAGAAGTAATTGTCTTTAAATATAACATTAAACATATTAGAATAAGTTTGCTTTTAAAAAATCGAAAAACTAAAAAATTAAAAAATCTCTTTGTAAAAGTCGGCCTTGTAGTCGGCGACTAGGAGAACTAATCGGCCCGATTAGTCGGGTTGACCGATTAAGGGCCGACTAAGCCTAGTCGAGTCGGCTACCCCACCTACTCGACAAGTCGGGCCGACTAATCGGCCTAGTCAACCAACTTTTACAACAGTTTTCTCTACAAAAAAAAGTTGAGGTGGAGTAGTTGGTTGATAGTTTGTAATGTGTAGCTAGAGTTTATGAGTTCAACACTCACTATTGCCATTGTTATTAACTCAGCCTTGGTTGGTTCCATGTCTGAGTAAATTGAGGAGGGTTGCTCATTAGGTAGTCAATATCTAATGCAAGAGAGACAAATTCTAAAAAGAAAACTATTTAGGAATTTGTCTCAAAATAGTTCGGATCTTTTCAACATGGATTTAAGCTAACATTTAGACGTTGTGGGCACATTCCCTATTAATCTAAGCCCGAGAATGACCCAAGATAGACTTGAATGGTGGCAAAGAATCCATGTAGCTGGCCTACTTAATGCATGAAAAGATTTGTTGTACATACACCATATAGCTGTTTATTTACAAGTTAGATCATAGAAGCCGATGCATGGTTGGCCTCAAATTTCAGCGAAATTCGATCGAATTTCTGTCGAATATCGACATCCAGTCGAAATCGAAATTCGACCGAAATGACCGAAATATGGAGGTCCTAGTACAAAAAATGACCGAAATGACCGAAATTCTGGTCGAAATTCCACCGAAATTCAACCGAAATTCTGTTTTGATCGAAACAGAAATGGTGACCGAAACCGATATTTAGGGCACAACTTGCATTATCAAGTGAGCACACACACTATGCACTATGCACTAGCTTGGAGTGGAGTGCAAGCATGTGTTTCCTTTTTTTATATTTTTATTGCTTTATTCTGTGCTTGTTCCTCGTGGCTCTCTTTTTAAACCATGAGCTTCTATTCTAGTCTAGTCATCTCATTCTTTCTTCAACATGTAAAACATGAAGCTGTATTTTAAAGAAGATTGTCCCCGGGAACCTGATCCATCGTGTATGTTCCCTTCCGCTTGATATGAATCAACACATGATTCCGGCCAAGAAAAACTGCATATTTGTAGTGGGTTAATTGGTTTGGTCACACTAATGTGTACCTGGAACTTGCTCCCAAGTGTGGTTTCCATGGACATATGATTCTTTTAAAGTTCTGTAACCGCTTGCAGTTTGGAAATTTGTTTGGCAAAAAGGGATCTGGGAACTGCAATCAGATAGCTAAGAATCCTTTCAAAAGCTTACCTTGGATTTTTTTTTATTCTTCACGTATAATGAATTCTACATCTTGAATATCCTGAATCTGATTGTTGTAATAAATCAGAATCCGGAGCTGTTCGGTGCGAAGTTTTTGACAAGTGATCTTTTTTCAAAGCTATTTTTGTGTAACTAGAAGTGGCTACTATGGTGGTATTTACTGAGAAAATTGCCATTATTACTATTACACGAAAATTTGTTTTACTTGACATTACTCTTGATGATTAACATTGGGCTTCACAATTATGATGCAGGACTGCGAACTCGGTCCTCAGGGAAATCTCCAGGAGATTGAGAAGATCCATTGATACATTATGCATTGCTGTGTCTTACTTATAACTAAATGCCCTCAGTTTCCCTATGTCGTCATAGGTGAATTTTTTCCTCTGGCATACGAGGAGTCCTTTAACTTCAAAATGTTCATCATGGAACTTCACGCTAAGCTCGGCGTTTGTTGATTCTGATTCAGGTGAATGACAACAGCAGAGGCGATCCATTTTCCATTCATATGATCTGCCAGCAGTGCATCTACTCACATTCGAGGCTACAGGTTGCGGGATGCAGTGATTCCCAAGGGAGGGGAATCTATATCTCATTCAATTGGACAGCTTCGATGCCTTTTCTTCCTATATCATCAAGTAATAATTTCACCATCTTTTGATCAGATCTTAAATGATTTTCTAAGCGCCGCAGTGAGAGCAGAGATGATGATAATGGTGATACGAAACAATGCCAGCGGCAAAGCAGGTTCAGGTTACTGAACCTTCCATACTTCCATTTTTGATGTGGTGGTCTTGGTTTTTTTCTGCCCTTTTCCTTCACATTGTTAGCAGAGTATGTTTTGTAGAGTGTAGGGAAAGAACATTGTTAGCAGAGTATGTCCTGTATTATCGATGTAAGTCGGTGTCCTGAGTGCACTTAGGATGAGGACTATTTGTAGTGGAATGCATTTACAATGTCCTATGAATTGATCAAGAAAGGCACTTCCAAATCTCATAAGGTGTTATGTTCAAGACATGATCAAATTCTTCCCTTGATAAGTCCTAGTAGGGCATTCACCACTTTTGAATTAAGCTCAAGTATAAAATTTAGAGATTGTACCCACTTAATGGTCTAGTGGTAGTACAGTGTGTCTACCACGCAAAAGACCAGGGTTCAAATCCCACTCTTGGGGGGGTTGCGTTATGTAGTCGAAAAATGTCGAATCTTTCACGAATCCTTGTAGCCGACCCTACTTATAGTGGGAGAAGGCTTAGTACATAGTAATAAAATTTAGAGATTCTTCCATTAATCCGGAAAAGATGTAATTTCTTTCGTATTATATTATGTTGTTAATGATTGTGTATAAAATGCAACTTTATCCATAATGAAAATTAGAAGTCGGAAATATCAATTATAGGTAAGTAATCAGTAATGGAAACATGCCTGTAATGTTTTTTACTATAAGTAATTTCTGTTGTATATTCTTATGATATTTGAAGATCCTAGATAAATCATTCATGGTAAATCACTAATGCAACAAATAAAGTTTATAGTGGTATAATAGTGAATATTACATGAAATTAGCATCGAATGAATGGTGTATTCATTCACATCTTTTGATTTAAACCATACCTACACTTTGAAAATGTAACAATTTGGTATCCAATCTTTAATATTTTTCTCAATGTGCTTTAGAGCTACTGTGGCTTCAGGTTAGTAAAACAAAACGATGAATTAAATTTCAATAGTTAAGCACTATATTAAGACAAATCTATAATGTTGTCATGATTATGGTCGTCTCTATTAGCGAGATGAATCGCAAAAGCAGAGGGGCCTTATATTATGGTTGTGCATATATTGATGCAATTAAATTCTCAACGTGGACCATGATAAGACATAGGAGGAAAATTTTGGTTGAATTTAAGCACTCAAGGTTTTATATCACAGACTTCCTAAGATGTTGTATATTTATTTATCTGCTGTACTTGATGTTTTATTTTACTCTTCAAGTAAGATTTCTAGAACTAATGTATTTTTGGGACCATTACCATGACGGGGACATCTGAACAACCTAATTGTGCATTATTTTGGCAGTGTGCACATTAGTCATCACAACCACATTAGGTTAATTAAACAGTGACAAATGACAACCTATAAGCATGTGGGTTCATAATAAAGTTGAAAGGAAATGACGCGGCATTGATGGAGATAAGGACGGACAGATCACCCAATGTTGAACGAGAAAGCACGCGGGAGTAGTTGGGCTTAGAAACCTTAACCTGCAATTAAGAAGCTGCTTTATCTTTATCTCCCTCCCAATTACTTTATTTTTAATCTGGAAAAAAAAGACCTCCTTTCCTGCTGCTTACGCGGATCCAAAATAAATATTGCCACAAATGAGATTTGAACAGTCTTCTTCTCCTCGTACTGTAACTCTGCCATCACCGATGGACTTGCAGTTGATTATTTGAAGCTTTAAACTTGTCATCCTTTCTCTTTGGTGTAGTCATCATCAGTAGCGATGAAAACGGATATGGATATATCAGAATATTCGCTTACCGTATTCGAAAAATTACTGGATATGGATATCCGTATTCGAATATGTATCAAATATGGATATGGATTATAACAACTTTCCTTATACGGACACGGATATGGTAATGGTTTGAATATTTGGATCCGGATCCAGATATCCGAATACAATATTTAATATTGTTTTATATATTTGTTAATATAATATACGACACATCCCCTTGTTATTATAGTAGTATTATACACTATAATACAATATATTGATGATATTAATAAACTTATGTTTGTTTGGAGATGGGAACGAATAAAAGTTACGAACTTCTATCTCTTTTTTGCTTTCGGTCAAGAACACATGTCACCTCAATGCTCCTTTTTATCATAATGCAACTTATTTATATTTCATTGTCAGTTTAAAAATCATTATGAACTTTGATAAAAATTCAATTCGTATTTGTATATGGTTTTTATTCGATCCGTATTTGGATTCCATGTTTATTGGATCTATATTTTGATTTCACTCTTTATTCAACTCATATTTGGATTAGCTTTTTACTCGATCCATATTTGGGTCCGTTCTTTATTCTATACGTGTTTGGATTCGATAAATATCCGATTCGGATTCATATCCGTATTTTTAAAGATATGATTTCCTTAATGCATATCCAGATCATATCGTATTCGATAGAGATGAATATGGATATGGAAATAGGTATATCCGATTCGTATCTGATCCGTTTTCATCCCTAGTCATTAGTCCAGGCCACATCAAAATGTCACCTTTCTCGAATGAATGGTGTTATTCCCCGCTCTATCCATCCATTCCCCGTCTTCATCCTTATCGAAGTTCATTGTGGGAAGAGAGGACGACAATGATGAAAGATTATCAGGAAATAAATCTTTACCTGGATTTTTTTTTCAGTGTCTACCACTTGTATTTAACAATCTGGTAGAGAAATACAGCTGGTGAGAGCTTGGATTTAGAGGGGAAAAAAGGGAAAAGATGGGATTTTTTAAACGTGCAATGTATTGTTTTAGTTATCCTACATATGTTTCCTCCGTGAAGCTTCTCACACAAACGTCGTCAGATTTAAAATTTGTTCTTGTTTTCATCACCTTATGTTCTGGTGGTAGATGCAGTGACGACCTTACCTTCCCCCTTAATCATTAAAGAAAATAGGGCTCTCTTGTTTTATTTAGTTTTAGATGTCTCAGATACACACGTTGTTGTTCCATGCACTATTCTGGAAAAACATAAAGCTGAATTTATAGTTAATTTAGCGATTTTCACACCATGCTCCATATATATGATCTTGTGCAGTTATGCCATAAACCATATAATCTTTGTTATTACATTGTGACCCTTATAACCATACTCTGTAGTTAAACTTCCTGGACAATGAGGTTCATGACCTTCTTGAAATTAGTAGAGGAAGCTTTGGTTCAATACAGATTTCTATCTTGCTAATCTCCAGACAATGGCGGCAAGTGCAGTGTATGGCTCTCAGTAGATTGCGAGCATTTAGCCTTTACTCGTGCGAGCTTATCTAGCAGGGACCGCAATAGGTGCTGCGATAGGGATAGGACGGCGAATGACCCTCCCACAGAGACCTAGCATAAGCACAATTGGAGAATACATGATTCATGGAACCCTTCGTCAGCGAACAAAGGTAGCGATATAAATGTGCAGTGACTCCGAAGTTGGTGAGTGCATCCATAGTTAGCAGTTTACCTTTGATAGCCTAATAAAGAGCATAGTAGCATATAGCATTTGAGAGGGCAGCCCCTACCTCCATACTCTGTGGTAGGGGTGTTCACGGGACGGGTACCCAACCCATTCAGCCCTGACCCACCCCGACCCATCATTATTGGGTCAAGGGGTCGACCCGCCCCATCTTAACGGGTACCGATTCTGATGGGTACCCAAATATTTGAATGGGTAATGGGTACCCGCGGGTACCCGTGGGTCACTACAACAAATATACACATAAAAAAACATAAATAGCATAGTAAAAAAATGTGAAACAATTCTAAAGTGTAGCTACATAATGTAGTCTGATCTTCTAGTCTGATCTTTGAATGAGGATTGAATCATGCCTTCAAGTCTGATCTTTACTCTGTAAATTAAATCAGGGAAATCCTAAAACAATCTAAAGAGTAAAGGATTCTCGTTAGCGAGAATATATGTACTATGTGTAATGTGTATGGCGAAAACCTCAATTAAGCACTGCTGGAGCCCTTGTCCATTCATTTCTAGATTGTTAAATTGTATGTCTTCCTATGGTAATATATGATCAATGCAAAGGTCTTGAACACGTTATGCAGAGATGGTAGAGGTAAATAATTGTTGTAAATGTGCATTGTGGTAAACATAGACACCTATATATATGTCACGTCCCTGCTCGATCTCCTTGGGAAAAAATAGAGTTGGAAATTGGAAAGCATGGCTCTCTGCAAAATGGTATAGATAGAAATATACAGCATCTACCTGGAGATGACTTCTACACGCCTCAAGGGGTAAGGCACCCATGCCCTCGGATTGATTCACGAACTCGACAAGGGAGAAGCTGGAACACACACGATGAGGATCTCCGATCTTGTGTACTCGGTGGCGAGGCGTGGAGGCGTGGAGGAGGGGTTGAGCCGAGGTGCATTGTGGCGAGGCAGGACTGTGTCGAGCCGTAGAGCGGTAATGCAGTGCATTATGGGAGCGGTACTGTGTCGAGCTGTACGACTCTACAGCTCAATTCGAGTTGTACGGCTCAAGTACCATAATGCACTTGGTACTCATGCACAGAGAACATGTTCCCAATTCGATCTGTAAAGAAAACCTGGTCGAGAAAGGGAAGAAAAGTGGGACTTCCCATTTGGGTCGTTTCCAATGGCAGTAGTGTAATGGGGCAATTGTTCATGCCGAATAACCCAACCGGATACCCGGTTCCAACCCGTGGATTTTCCACCGGGTCAAGAAGGATGAACGGGTCAAAAACTGTGGGTACCCGACCCGGATAATTTTTTTCGGGTACCCGTAAATTTAGGGTCGAAATTGACGGGTCGGGTCGGGTACCTGTTTGACCCAAAAATTTGAACATCCCTACTCTGTGGGACACAGATTTAAGATACTCAGCTACCAACTTACAAGCATCGAATTCACATTAGAAACGTAACAATCAACTAACATGTAGGAGAATAACCGAAGTAAAGAAATAAATGACATTGCATCTTCTATTCCAATATACATTCCGCATAACAAATCAGAATAACCAACAAAGTATCATGTCCACAATACATATATAACATCCATTGTATACCAGAGTATGCAATATACTCCCAAAAGTACGAAAACATTTGGAGGTAAACTGTACAAGTAGCTAAAAAAGTGAAGCATGCTCCCAATCTGGTGCAGCACGATCGTTGAAGCTCCTCAACGTGAGACACAAGTAGTACATAAATCGATCATGCTTGTAGATAACGGTCCACGACGGTAAGACATGAGTGGAAGCAGAAGATTTGATTTATAGATCTGATTTACCAATCATTCACTGTAGATGGAAAAGCCACATATGATTACCTTCTATTTTTCTCCCCAAACGGGGAAAATTGGTAAAGCGCCGCCTTTGCTAACCACCTCCCAAAACTTTCCTCGTAGAATCAATATAAGAAACCAAATCGAGTAATCAACCCTAATTAGTCTCATGTATTAATCGTATGACTGAAAACGAAAAATAGACTACCAACCACACATCTCAGAAAATATCGTGTGACACCCACAATCTACATCGGTGCATCGAGATCTCCGTGTCACTCAGTCAAAGCCAATTGGGGTTGTTGCCATCTAGTCTTGTACTCAAGGAATCAAGGGCACATGTCTATTCCTTGCGATCATTAACTCCAACTACCCTTGCTACTTGGAAATGTAGATCCGTAAATAGAAAGAAGTGAGCACATGAATCTCCAAATAGATCGAGGGGTAAGAGCACCATCAGAGCATTATCATGGCACGCAACCTAAAGGTATTATTACATCTATAAGATAATGCCTATCACTAAGCAAAAATCTCTACACGCAAAAAAAATTATGAAACACCAGTCCCTTACGATACATATTTATTTCTCGAGTACTCGTACTCCTTAATGAGCATATGCCGGACTATCGAGTCAGGGAAAACAATGAGGGAGAATATATATTGCAAAAAAAGTATGCAATTTTGCCATTGAGGTCCATCTTGATCTTTGTCTACTCTAGATAAGCTCAAATGCATTATGTCAAGAAGACCCATGTACACTTCTGCAAGATTTGCCATATCAGATGATTTACATAATTTTTATTTGTATTTAAAAACAATATTATAGATTTTACATACATGTGATCATCTTGATGCTTTCATTGATTACCCATGATTGATCAACTTTTGATTATGATCATTCTTAATTGGCTCATGTTTATAATCTGATCGATCACACTTGATCGACAAACTTTTGTCCATGGTCATATAATATTTAACATGCAGTTCATTGGTCATCTAGCATTAAAAAATGAGCTATCACTTTGCTGAAATGATCGATCAACTTTTTGTTATGATCGATCACCTCTAAATATGTTTAATCATCTCTGATCTTTTGAATACTATAACATAGGAATTTTCTACTTTGTTATTATCGACTGACTTAGTATCCTAACCCTATAAATTGGACCCTAGACATTTTTGTTGAGACAAACAACCTAAGAGAAACATTCTCTACTCATAAAAAGTCAGTAAGAGTGCTATAATGTGCTATATCTCAGTTCTATGTATGATTTCACGCTCTCGAGCTTTTTTCAATCCAAAGTTCTCTGGTTACTCGAGCTCTCCGTGCTCAACAATGAGCATCATCATTCTCTAGCTAATCCTCAGTTGAAAGTTCTGCGAGCTTGTGAAATCAAGTTTTATTGCTAATTTATTTTTATGTTTAATATATTATAAACATGTATCCGAGTTGCGGATCCCTTTTTATATGAGACATAAAATCTTCCTTTGAGAGTTATCCAATGAAAGGTGGTTGTACAAGAGATTGTACATAGAGTTATGCCATGGAAGATGGTGATGGTGTCGAAGGAAACTAATGTGGAGAGAAAATATAATAAGCGATTGAGAAGAAGAGGTCGAAGATGTAAAGAAAAGAAGTGCTAAAGTTACAATTTTGTATTCAATATGCACTATTTTTTACGCATTTACCAACAGTAAATGTTGGCACAGAAAATCTTGAGGATTGGTTATTAAAGATATGAAGTCATCGTTATCCCGAAAATAATCTCGCAAAAAACAAAAAATTTAGTTTTTTTCTTTCTCAAGCAGAAATAATTACAAAGAATAAGGTAGAGCAAGAGAAATTTTTTCTACTTATTTACCCATATAGCGGACATGATCGAGCTCAGAGAGGCTACAATTCCCGAAGGTCATTCAAATAATCAACAAAAAATCAATTAAGAGAAAAATAAGGGATCTCAAATGCAGACTATCTTTAGTTTTTGTGGAATTTTTCTCTTTTTATTTTTTAATTTCTTTGAATTTTCTTTTTATTGTCTGATTTTTAAATTTTTAGTGGTTTTAAATTTTTAATGAGTTTAGTTTTGCAAATAAGTAACAATATGCACAAGGTAAGAAATACACACCCGACACTTTTTTGAAATTTTAATTATATCAAAAATGATTCAAAATCTAGAAAAAAATATTTTTGGGTTTTTAAAACCTTTGCAATGTTTTTGAAAATTTTTGTAGAATTTTCAAATGTTTTTGTATTTTTCAAAAATCAAAAAGTGGGAAAATGATAAATAGTGCACAACCTGGAGTAATTTGCAACTTAAAAATATTTTAAATGCTCAAAACTCTTGTCAACTATTTTTATGCTAAAATATAGACAAATATCTACAAACAAGAACTGAAATCACTATTTTTGGATTTTTTTCTATATTTTTTATGATTTTTATAATATTTTAAGTAATTTGTATTTTTAGGGTTTTATAAATAATTAATGCATAAAATTTGGATAGAAATTAAAAGACAATAAAAATAAAACTAATCTAATTTTTTTGGAATTTTTAGAGCAACATTAAAGTTTTTATGAATTTTTGAATTTAAAATCGGGAAAAATGACATGTTTTTTATTTTTAATAATAACAAATGATGATAAAAGGTAATGAAGAAATTTTGTTAGAAAGATACTCACTTCAAAAGCATGGCATAACTTCCTGAGATTTTTTTAAACAAAGCCAATAATTATTTCAATCTGAAAAACACATGAAAATAAATAGTCTGGATCACAGGGACTGAAATGTGAATGGTTACAGTTTTTGCATGTGGCGATGGGTGCGAAAAGGATGCGGTGGGGGGCATCTACTTTCGCGAAGGGGCTCGCGGGAAGCTGGACGGTACATCACACTGTTGTAGGAGCTCGCGGGCAACAGGAGGCGTCTGTACGTTCTGCGGTGGTGGAAGTGCGAAGGGCGTCGATCTTAGCAATGGCGTGGTGCTGGGCAGTTCCAGGAGATCGAGGGGTGGCGGAGGTCGTGGACGACGGTCGACGCCGCGGAAGGTGATGCGCCGTGGTGAAAGTCAGGTTACTTGATGGAGGCTACGCCACCGGTTGTTCAAGCAAGGGCGCGACTAGTGAAGGCGGGCGGTGGAGGAGCCTCACGCGGGGGTACGACTGCTGGTTAGGGTGATCGTGGTGGTTGTGCGGCTGCCATGGTGGATGGGTCAGCGCTGCCATCGAACTTCTTTATTTTTTTTATTTTTTTAAATTTTCAAATGTAAACAGAAACAAGGAAAAAACTTTTATTTTTTTATTTTTTTTGAAAACTATAACAGAAGAAACTTTTTTATAATTTTAGTTATTTATTTTATTGTGTTTTCATTTATCTTGCAAAACAAATGTTAGAAAGAAATAATATATATTGTTTTTTATTTATAAACAAATTAGGATGTGAGCACGATGGCCTGATCCCAAAAAAGATAGAAGACATGAACGAGTGTGGTTTCGAGGAAAATGGCGGATGGAACTGGATATTCGACCATCGTGCGTGGTTGGAGGTAAGAGATTGTGCGAGGTGGAAAAGAATACGAAGAGATTGAGATGTGAAATTTAAAATCGAGTCGCTGGCGGATTGATGAATCCTCATTCATCACTCTTTATTCTTTTATTTTAGCTATTTTTCTTGGCAAAACACCATGTATATGATTGTAAATACAATAAGTTGTCAATAAGCATGCATTTGTTAATAATCAATAATTAGCATGCATTTGTGCAAAAATAAAAGAATATAGAAATAAAGAAAAAGAAGGAAATATTTAGAATAAATATTGAGTGACCTGAACCCAAGAGAGGGCCCAACATGGGCTTGATCGCCAAATAAAATAAGTAGAGAGAGATAGGACTACTCATCCTTGTACATATCCCTTATGTATGAAATAATTTATTTTCCCAAAAATAAAATAAAAATGTGTTTCTATTATCTTTTACATATCTCTAAAAATAAAACAAAAATGAGAAAAATAAAATTAAAAATAAAATAATTCTCTCTCTACCTTGTACATACCATGTATATATGTATCTATTCCTATTTATTTAATACTTGTAAATAATCAATAAAAATAAAATAAAAAGTATTTTATACTCTAAATTTTATGTTGTAAATAAAATATAAAATTAGATTATTTGTACAAAAATAAACAAAATAAAAATTAAAACAAAAATAAATAAATATTCTATATATGCACATAATATAATATAATGTATATACCTTAATTTATTTTTCAAAAAAATAAATAAAAATCACAAAAATTACTTTGAAAATAAATAAACATTTTTCATGTTGACACTATTTTTAAATAAAATCATTTTCAATTTTTAAATTAATTTCTAAGTACTTTTGACCCTGGAATTTTGTGATTGGTCCACGGGGGACTGTTGACCTTGGTCAAATGCCCCCCCCAAGGACCACTTGCGCCCGGATCCACATTTCAGCCCGATTTATCCCATTTATCCCTCGTAGATCCGTCCGTCTTTCGCTCCGATTCCACCTCTCCCCTCTTTCCCTTGGATCCACGACCCCCACGAATCCCTAGGGAAGAGAGGATATTCCTTTGTTAGCGCTCATGCTCGCTCAACCTTGCCACCTGGGACTTGCTATAAAAGGTTCACTCCATTGCCCAGCTCAGTAGGTCGCACCGCAAGCCCTCATTCTACCCTAATGAACTTCCCCTCGGTGACAGCGGCCGGAAGCACTCCTTGGTGGCCGGATTGAGGCGCTATAGTCGTTGCTCTAGGTACGTGGTCGGAGCGCCGCCACGTTCAAGCATCCCCGCCCGTCGCAGCGTAGTCGAGGCAACGACCACCTTCGCCGCATCCTCGTGGAGCTCAGGATCGTCCTTGGACCCTTAGGTAGACTCCTTATCCACCCTAGTTCCACTTTATCGCAAACCCTTCATCGGACCTCCATCGGCTCCGACCCATCGGTCGGAGCTCCATCGATCACCCCTAGCCGTTCAGATCGACTCCCCGTTCCATTGTCACCATTGTTCCATAGTCTGATCATCTCGATCTTGGCTATCCGAACCGAGATTGAGCTAGGTTCCATCCGCTATCTTCGCCGAAACCTGCCTCCGCCTCCCACCGTTGCTTCCCATTGTTGTTCATCTAATAACCCCCGCCAGAGCGAGCCTCCAAGCGAGAGCTTTTGTTTGCAGGTCAAGGAGCGCAAGATTGCCCCCCAGATCGCATCTCATCCCCCTCGCCGGAGCTATCCCAGGTCGCACCCCTCTTCCCAGAGATCCGTCTGGCGGATGCTCCATCTGCCACCGTCACCCGACGTGGATGACCATCGCGAGACGAACCCTCCCTCCTGATCATTCATCGGACGCTCGAAGCACCCCCAGTCCTCCGACGAACTTCTCCAGGGAGGAGTTCGTCTAGATGCCCTCTCCACCGTCGGATTACACCTCTTCTCCAGACTGCATCTGAACCGTCCGTGGCCTGCTCCTGTCAAGCCGTTAGATATCAGATCTAACGGCCACGTACTCACCACGTACGCCATAGTGTTAGAGCCGTTAGATGCGCAGATGTCAGCATCGTCACCGCACGTCGGTAGCCACTCATCACTCGCCACCTGTCACCCACGTGAGCCGCACGCCTCTGGCTCCGTAATTTGCGCCCTCTCCCCCTGCAGTTTCTTTATGTTCCTAGTTAATCTGTTAAATAAATTAGTACACTGTGGACTACTTGCATTTGAGCCCCTGCTATTTTCACTATTTGCGTTTTAGTCCTTCCTGTATTGTGGCACGTGCATCGTCATGTGCCTTTCTATGACATTTGTATATTTTCTCTTGGAATATATGGATGCTATGTTTTGATGAAATAGTTTCTTTATTTACATTCATACCCCTGTGCATGGTTTATTTGGACATGTCTGAATTAATTGTGAAAATTGTAGTCGGTTCCTTGGACTTTTCATGCATGTTACATTTTAGTCCCTGAAACTTGTTTTTCTTGCGATTTGGTCCCTGTGTGCTGTAAGCCTTTCATTGGTTGAATAAAATACCAAATCACATCCAAATTTCATGAAATGTGGATACGTGGCTCCTGCCACGTTGTAAAATTTTTTATGAATTTTGGGCCCATTTTGTTTTCATTTTCTATTTTTAAAAATTCAAAAACCCAAAAATTTGCTACTATCTAAATTGTAAAATCAAATAAAAATATTAAAAAACACACTAAAAATCTTTAAAATAAATTTTGGCTTGTTTTTGTTGTGTTTTGTGTTTTGTCCAAGTTTTGTTTGATTTGGATTTATAAAAACCCTAAAAATTAAACAACACTAAAAAACTTATAAAAACATTAAAAATTATTAAAAAAATCAAAAAAATGCAAAGTTAGTATTTTCTCCTTAGTTTAAATAAAATTGTCTCTTTAATTTTATAGGCTATTTATATATTTTTAGATAGCCTTTTGATTCTGGCTGCACAGTACCTTTGATTTTTATCCTTCTTTCATTTTTATAAAAATCAATTAAAAACCAGAAAAATCTGAGAAAAATGCCAAAAACAGATGAATATTCGTAAATTCCAAAATTATTTTTATTTGATTTTTTTTAGTTTTTTTAAGAAGTTAATAATTGTTTGATTGATGTTTTCTTAGCATTTTCAACCTTTTTCGTAATATTAAAAATCCAAAAAAAATAAAAAACTTAAAAATGCAGCAAAAATCTTTATTTCTGATTTCCGACTACTTCGTAGCCATTGCATTCCGTGCTCATTGTGTTCGACCCTGCTAGCTATACCAGGTAAAATATAGTAGCGAGACTGTTATTCGTTTTATTTGCTTGATTTATATTTGGTGGTCTTTCTTTTTTCTTGATTGAGCCCAGATCCGAGAGGTTGAGGTTGCAACGGTCATTGATACCTCTTTGCCTTAATCGCTCGGGTTGTTCATCACAGATCAAATCGTGATGGATTCTAAGATCTAGATAAAAATGACAAAGAAATAAAAATACGAGAAATAAAATTGAAACTGACCTAGGTCAAAAATAAGAAAATGAAGAATGTGGATCTCACCTTAGGAACGGAAAAGACCTTGATCACCTAGACGAATGCTTACTCGTTGTCACCGAACTGCTCGTAGGCTAGGCACCCTTCTGTGAAAAGAAGACTCTCAGAGATCTGGCTCCTCTCACCAAAGATTGATCAAGTTGAAAAGAGGGATAATGAGCCATATTAATAGATAAAAGAATGGAATTTGAATTTTGAATAAAGATAAGAGATAAGAGAAAAAAATGAAATGAGATAAACATAAAAACAATTAATGTTTAAAAATATTTACAAAAATTAACTATTTTTTTAATTTTCATCACTTTATTAATTTGAAAAATAAATGTTCATTTTTTGTGGTAGTTATTTAAGAAAATTAAATATATACATATACTATTTACATATATGACATTATATACGTGGTTAAATAAGGAAATTAGTTTTTTATTTTGTTTAAAATTTTTTATTTTTTATTTTAAATAATTAGTATAAAATATTTATAAATATTTACAAATACAACATGTACAAATAAATGGTAAATTTGCACAAACCACCCTAGAAAATCAACTTTTCAACTGTAATTCCAAAAATTATTAAATCATAATCATTTTAAAGTAATTTAGTTTAGAATATAATGCAAATGAGTTTGGTCCAATTTGAGTTTATATGGAGTCGGGATCGATCTTTCAATTATCTCTTAATGGCTTTTTCCGGATGTGGTTTACTTTTATTTTGTACATGATTTTATCTGGCAAATATTTTTATTATTTGGCAAATATTTTTATTTACAACTTTTATTTTGAAAATTATTTTAGTTGAGATCAATTTATGTACAAGTAAAATAGTGAAAGTTTTAAACATGTCTACACAAAATAAGTGATATTTATTTACAACACACATTTTTTGGATTTTTTGATTATGAACCCTATCTCCCCCTACTTTATTCTTGGTCGATCAAGTCAAGTCTTAACCTTTTCTTGGGATTCGGATCAGCTTGTATCTATTACATATATACATTCTTCTTTTTTTCTTTTCTTTTTTTTCCTTTCTTTCTTTCTTTATTTATTTTAAGTTAAAATAATATACAAATATACAATATTTATACACAGATGCAAGTTAGTAAGAATATGGAGTTAGTATTATATACAGGTATTTTATAAGGGATTTTAAGCTAAAATAAATGAATAAAGATGATGAAATGCAGATTCATCATCCCACTATGCTTTACCTTTGCTAGTCCATTAGCAAACACTTATTTGAAAGAATAAGTGCATAAAAGAAAAAAGAAAAATAAAAAAAATTAGGATAATATTGAGTATTAAACTTATCTTCATAAAATTGTAGTATGGAGCTCTGTCAGACCTTTAGATTATTAGTGTGGCGGAACCGTATTAGGAAATGGATTTAAAACCTAACAAACTCTATGTTCCACACGACTCCTATTCAGGTCACCTCAACAGTCAGGTCAGAACAAGTCTACACACAAATTCTTGTGACTATGAATCTTTACTTGTACGGTGTAAGTGAATTATAGCTCCCCATCTCAAAAGTAGCAAAGAAACAACCTCCCTCATCAAGGTAACTCTAGTTCCTCAATCTTGCAACTCTTTCCTCGAGGAGCAGGGATATTCCCTTCTAAGTTCAAGTACAACCAACTCAAGAAGAGGGATGGAGAAAAGAATGGATGGTAATCAGTGTAGCTACCTATTCTTGGATGCATGACCAGTGTAGCCAGGTCATCCACTGCAGGTTTACAAAAAATTGATTTTGAAGCTCGTATTATTTTTTTATTTTTTTTCTTCTTTTATCTTTGTACACTCTGGAAAGCATTTTACTTTTCAATCAAGCATGTCCACTTTTGAAGATTATGCATTTTTCCTCTTCTTTTTTTTGAAAATATATACAAGGTGCAACACGTACATAAGGAGTTTTTCCTCTTGAGAAAGTAGACTATCCCTCTTTTGAAGCATTATTGCAAACCCACATCATCATGTCTTTAGACCTCAACATCGCTCGACCAGGTTGAGATGCACTTCCCTCCCTAGAGGAAGACGAGAGGTTCCGCCTAGATGTACCACCCTCGTATGCTACCCCAAGCCAAAAGATTCTGCCTCCTCACTACCTCCTCCATGAAGAGCTACGTGTAGAGTGCTTGTCCAAGATAAGCCACGGTCTGAAAGAATCATGTGTGTGTTGTTAAATATTCTACTTAGAATACTCAAGATGACATGTGAACATAGTCTTATGGACTCAAAGAATTAAGTCACTAGGACCTGAAAGGTCTTAACTCCATTTATTATAAGGTTTCTCTGAAATTAAGTGCATTAAAGTCCAACTAATCTCCATTCTTCAACTTTATTTCAAACTTAGTTTAAATGTCAATACTATCCTGAAAAATGCACATGTAAATGCAAGAAAATATGTACAATGCAAAGAAAAGAAAATTATTTTTTATTTTTTTGAAATAAGTTTCTAATTTTGAACTTTTTATGGATTTTTGAAGAAAAATGCAGATGTGAAAAGGAAGTTTTTTTAAATTATGTAAATTTTTATAGACTTTTGGTTTTGTAATTTTTAGAGATTTTTTAGGGGAAAATGGTTAGTAAAATATATACAAGTATATACAATAAGATTTTTTTAAATTTTGTTTTTTTAGTTTTTTATACACATGAGGATTTTATGAAATTATATACATAACCCCAAAATAATCATCTTAAAAGTACGAGTTATGTCTAAAGTTTATATACAATATATACGACACCCCCTATACTTAGCTCGAACTATGTCCTCATAGTGATCAGAGAACAGCAAAGGAAGACATAACTCATGCTAAGTATAGAAAAGTAAAAAGAATCCTATGCTATAACGACTCAAAGAAAAGATAAAAAGAAGAGAAGTCGATGATCCCCCTATACTTAGGATCAAGTAATCCTAAGTATAGTAGACTGTACAAAAGGGAAAATCAACAAAGAGAATGTACGGACTCAGCGGAAAAACACAAAAAGATGATATGAATTTCATCATTCCCCCTATACTTAGGGTAGAGTATCCCTAAGTATAGGAAACAACAAGAGTGATGAACCGGACGAATATGAACAACACAAATCCTCCACCCCCCACACTTAGGATAAAGCACATCCTAAATATAGAATATATACACACAGAAAAGGGGTGAACGATAAAATAGGAGAAGGAAGAATGAAATGAAAGATTATACAAGATAAGTGGATGTACAAAGGTCAAGAAGGTTGAAAGCGGACCTTCTTGCGAGATCGTTGAGGAATGGATCTAATAAGGTGTAGGTCGATACATGTGTCATCATTAGACAAAAATCGATCAGGAATGTATCCTCAGTGGGTTCAGAGTGTGCAGGCCTAAACCGGTCAGGAGAAGTGGTGTGGTCATGTCTGGCCTAGAAAGTCTCACAAATATCAAAGTAAAAAGGTTCGATATCATTATCAGAAAAAGTAAGATCAATTCCAGCCTGGCGAGCCTCTCCTAGATCATCATCCTCATTAAAAGGCCTGAATTCATTTATAAAAGCAATAAAATCAAATTCGACCTTATCAGTATTATCTAAATCATGGTGAAAAGGAACGGACTCATCAGTGAAAGTTGTCAAAACATGTCCCTCCTGTCTAGTCTCAGAGTCTGCCTTCCGCTCTAGCGTGTCTATCATGTAGATCCTGCGAATGTCATCAATGTATCACCATGTACCAGAAGGGGGAACTCTAAGGTTTATGCTTTCTGGATATTCCTCCTTGAATAGGAATTCTCGGGTCTCAGTATCATCCATCATACAATGAAAATCTCTGGTATTATCATCAAGGTCTAAGTCCTTGGGGTTGGATAACATAGGCACACTCTCATGGGATGCAGGTCTCTGGTCAATAATGGGTGTAGTGATCAACACATCACTCCCTACATCAGAACGGAAGCGAATCTCTCATGATCCATAATCAATAACGGTTATTACATAGGCGAGGAAAGGTTGTCCCAAGATGATTGGAGGGTTCTCCACAGGGGTAGAGGCCTCCATGGGAAATACGATAAAATTATAAGTGAAGTTCATGCCCTGAATAAGAATGATAGTGTTTTCTAAATTACCTGCGGCCTCTTAATAGATCCATCAGCAAATTGAACTATCATCCTGGTTTTATTGAGAGGCTCAAGATGAAGATATTGTACCATTGAGAAGGGTATTATATTGATTAAAACACCACCGTCAAGGAGAGTTTTCTCACAAGAATTGTCAGAGATGGAACAACTCACAAAAGGTGTGGCAACGTTCCCTTTCTTAAAATGTGGACGATGAGAGATGGCGTAGGCAGTGGCCATGGTCAAGATGTGACGCTGAAATTTGCTCCTACGCTTTCTCTTCCTATGTTGAGGAGCAGATAAATCTATCATGTAAAGTGGGGCTTTAATGATCTCGTGAATAGTGACCACCACTTCGGGTTTAGTCAACATTTTTTGAAATTTTGAACCTCCTCCATACAAGGGAGGATATCAGAATCAACATATACACGAGGATTGCCAAGAACAGTCTGTACAGTGGCATCCTCGGGGTCAAGGTTGGGACAAGGCTGTGTGAAAAAATAGTTTGGCATGGGTTCCCTCTCCTCACAAAATAAATCAACAATATGTCTCCCGAATCCTTTTTAGATTTTTTTTAATTTTTCTCAGTTTTTGTATTTTGGACGATTGTAAGCTCTCATAATTATCCTTAAGTGAATTCATATCCTCAAATAGTGGATCAGCATTCTGACTCTTATTGATGTTAAATAGATTGGTAATCTTATAATTCATATGCTCCAACATATGATTCAAGTTCTCAAGTGTGGACAACATGAAAGGTGACTCCAAAATCCCTGGATCGGGTGAGTGGAATAAGGGTGGGTAAGAATCAAAGTCCTCCGACTCCTGAAATAATGGATTAGGCGGATATGCACAAAAATCAGGAGGAAGGACAACCTGGAAAAAGGAAGGTGGATGGACTGGGGGTAAGAAGGATCCACGAAGATCGGATTAAAATAACTCCAGCCGGCCATCTCCGAAATAAGAGAAAATGATTGGGAGAGTACGAGGGTCAAGTCAAAAGGTGTGAAGAAAAAGGCACAAATGCGCAGAAGGATCTAGTATACACACAAGCAATAAAACACAATTCAAACCCCCAATTCACCAACTCAACGCAATGAAGATCATAAAATCCGGTCTCTTATCTTGTCAATTTTAGAGTTGGGTGATCAAACACAAAGTTGTACAAACACTTAGACTGACTTATGAGATTGGAGCACTAACCTTAGTGTGTACTCGAGAAATTTAAAACGAATACAGTGACGGGGTTACTCTCTCCAAAACAATGATTTTTCATTACATTTATTTTAGAGTCGAGTTTTCTTTAGCATCCCCAAATTTTAGGCAGTTGTCACTTGATTTAAATATTTTCAATAAATCGTCTACCGAGTGTCTAATTTCATTTTTAACTTATGTGAGTGAAAACAAGGAAGGAGATCGGAAATTCTAATGCACGATTAAAAACAATGATGCATGCAAGGGGTTGGAGATGCGTACCTTGTCTCCATCACTCTACATGTAGGGCGATCCATGTAGAATTTAAATATAGAAAATTAAATTAATCTATATGTTGTATGTGAACTGTCCTAGATGATAGCTTCTATTAAAGGGCAAGAACCAATTAAATTTGACTAAGTCCAATTATTCTATATTTTATAGGTACATGAATTCTTGTTTAGGATGTTTGGACCTAATTAATTACTCGATTCAAGTAAATTAAATAAAGCAATCAATAAGTAGCTCACGAAATCTACGTGAAACAAAGAAAATAAAGGCCATGAAAACAAATCCAGTGAGGTCCCTCAAGTGCACCTGCAGTTGGCGAAACAGACCCTGCAACAAATGAATGTCCATTTACAAGAGTTCAACTGCTAAAATAAATAAATAAAAACTATCTATGCTCCAAATGATAGTCTCTCTCAAAATCTTCTCCTCCTCCTACGTTCTATTGCATCTTCGAGATGAATCAAGCTGCCTCCACTTTACTTGGGTGCTTCAGCTCTCCTAGGATCACCTCCTTCGCTATGTGGACCCTCGCAAGAAAAAGAAAATAGAGAATGTGTAAGAAACACAATTATAAAAATATGAGCACAAATAATGAAATAAATGCAGTGGATATGAACAAATGGAGTAAATGCGAAAAGATATAAACAACCAAGAGTAGTAGGTCAAAAGAGAAACCTAACTACCCTCTCCATGCCTCCTCGGCAACGGCACCATTTTGTTGACACAGAAAATCTCGAGGATTAGTTATTAATGATATGAAGTCGTCGTTATCCCAAAAATAATCCGCGACAAACAAAAAATTTATTTTTTTCTTTCTCAAGCTAAAATAATTACAAAGAATAAGGTGGAGGAAGAGAAAATTTTACTACTTATTTACCTATATAGTGGACAGGATCGAACTCAGGGAGGCTACAATCCCCGAGGGTTATTCAAATAATCGACAAAAAATAAATTACGAGAAAAGAAGAGATCTCAATCTCTTAAATGCAGACTATATTTGGTTTTTTTAGAATTTTTCTCATTTTAATTTTTTTTTAAAATTTTTAATTTCTATTTTCTATTTTCTTATTTTCAATTTTTTAGTGATTTTAGTTTTGTAAATTTTAATTTTCAAATAAGGAACACTATGCACAAGGTAAGAAATACGTACCCATACTCTTTTTGTAATTTTCAATTATGTAAAAAATGCTCAGAAAAATCTAAAAAAATTAGGGGTTTTAAAAGCTTTGAAATGTTTTTGAAAATTTTTGTAAAATTTCAAATATTTTATATTTTTCTAAAAATCAAACAATGGCAAAAATGATAACTAGTGCACAACCTGGAGTAATTTGCAACTTAAAAAAATTAACACCCAAACTCCTATCAATTATTTTTATGCTAAAATATAGTCAAATATCTACACATAGGAACCGAAATCACTATTTTTGATTTTTTTTTCTATAATTTTATTTGATTTTTAAAAGATTTTGAGTAATTTGTAATTTTTGGGGTTTTATAAATAATTGGTGCATGAAATTTGGTTAGAAATTAAAGGACAATAAATAAAACTAATCTAGTTTTTTGGAATTTTTAGAGTAATATTAAATTTTTTATGAAATTTTGAATTTCAAATAAGGAAAATGACATGTTTTTTATAACAACAAATGATGATAAAAGGTAATGAACAAATCATGCTAGAAAAATACACACTTCAAGAGTATGGCATAATTTTCTGAGAATTTTTTAAACAAAGAAAATAATTATTTCAATCAGAAAAGAACAAGAAAATAATAGTCTGGATCACAGGGACTGAAATGTGAATGGTTATAGTTTTTGCATGAAAAATATAATAAAAATAAACTCGCATTTAGAAAGTGAAAATTACCCTGGATAACGCGTGCATCGCACGTGCTTGAGGCCATGTGGGTCTTCTTTGCAATATGCACAACTTCCCGGGGATAATTGCATTTTTCCAAAAAAAATTATTTTTAAACTAGGGTTCCCTTTTTTTCTTTATTGTTGTTCTTCACAATGAGGACGGTCAAGGGCAATGCTTCCCCTTGCCTTCTTCTCTAATCAAGGGGACGGGAGGCATTTGGACGGTCTGCGGTCGTGGAAGTGGGAAGGGTGTCGGTCGTGGCGATTGCATGGTCCTGGGCAGTTACAGGAGATGGGGGGTTGGCAGAGGTCGTGGAGGATGGTCGACGCCGCGGAAGATGATACATCGTAGTGGAAGTAGGGTTGCTTGATGGTGGCTGGGTCGGCACTGCCGCCCAACTTCTTTATTTTTTACTTTTTTTAATTTTAAAATGTAAAAGGAAACAAGGAAAGAAACTTTTATTTTTTTAGGAAAAATGTAATAGAGGAAAACTTTTTTATATAATTCTATTTATTTATTTTTTGTATTTTTTATTTATCCTTCAAAACAAATGTTAGAAAGAAAGAATTTTTTATTTTTTATTTATAAACAAATGAGGATGTTAGCATGACAACTCGATCTCAAAAACAAAACAGAAGACGCGAATGAGTGCGGTTCCGAGGACAATGGCAGATGGGATCGGATCTCCGACCACCGTACATGTTCGGAGGTGAGAGATCGTGCGAGGTAGAAAAGAACGCGAATAGATCGAGATGTGAAATGAAAAATCGAGTCGATGGCGGATCAATCATGATGGATTCTAAGATATAGATAAAAAATGACAATGAAATAAAAATGTGAGAAATAAAACTAAGATTGACCTAGGTCAAAATAAGAAAAAGAAAAGTGTGGATCTCACCTTAGGAGGAAAAAGACTTGATCACCTCAACGAAGGCCGACTCGTTGTCACCGGATGGCTCGGAGGCTAGGCACTCTTCTACGACAGGAAGAGTCGCGGAGATCAGGCTCCTCTCACCAAAGATTGATAAAGTTGAAAAAGAGGGATAAGGAGCTATATTAATATATAGAAGAATGGAATTCGAATTTTGAATAAAGATAAGAGATAAGAGAAAAAATTGAAATTAGATAAAGATAAAAAAGTAATCAGTATTTAAAAATATTTAAAAATTTAACTATTTTTTATTTTTGTTACTTTATCAATTTTAAAAATAGATAATTTTTTTATTTTTTGTGGTAGTTATTTAAGAAAATTAACTATTTACATATACTATATACATATATGACATTATATATATGGTTAAATAAGGAGATTGGTTTCTTTATTTTGTTTTAAAATTTTTATTTTTATTTTAAATAATTAGTAAAAAATATTTACAAATATTTACAAATACAACGTGTACAAATAAATGGTAAAATTGCATAAACCACCCTAAAAAATCGTCTTTTCAACCATAACTCCAAAACTTATGAAATCACATTCATTTTAAAGATAATTTAATTTAGAATATAATGGAAGTGAGTTTGATTTAATTTGACTTCTTATGTAGTCGGAATTGATCTTTCAATTATCGCTTAATGACTTTTTCTGGATGTGGTTACTTTTATTTTGTACATGATTTTATTTGGCAAATATTTGTATTATTTAGCAAATATTTTTATTTACAACTTATATTTTTAAAATTATTTTAGTTGAGGTCAATTTATGTATAAATAAAATAGTATTAGTTTTATACATATTTACACAAAAATAAGTAAAATTTATTTACAACACACATTTTTTGGATTTTCTGATTATGGACCCTATCTCCCCCTACTTTATTCTTGGTCGATCAAGTCAAGTCTTGACCTTCTCTCGGGGTTCGGGTCAGCTTGTATATACAATCTTCTTCTTTCTTTTCTCTTCTTTTCTTTATTTTCCCTTTCTTTCTTTATTTATTTTAGGTTAAAATAATGTACAAATATACAATATTTACACACAGATGCAAGTTAGTAAGAATATGGAGTTAGTATTATATACATGTATATTATAAGGAATTTCAAGTTAACGTAAATGAATAAAGATGGTAAAATGCAGATTCATTAGTAAATCGATGCAGGATAGTTTTAATAAATATTACATCATATGGATATTTCTTTTAACACGAACTTAGTTTTCAGGGCATTTCATATGGATATTTCTTTTAACAACAAATTAGTTTCCATAGTATTATTCTTAAATGTGAAATTGTAGCACCATATTCGTAATTTATAAGTATTTTTCTTTTTATTGTTTTTTCCCATTTAACTTAATTTCTACAAATATTTGCAGGTAGTACCTCAATTAATATATTTTGTTTGCATGACTATACATACACATAAATATCCACATTATTTTTAAAAAATCAATATGAATATTCACTAAAAACTATAAAAATGTATTTTGTGTATAAATTCTATTAGAAAAATAATAGTAATTTAGTATTGTTTATGCAGAAATTTTTCAATTTTAGATAGACAATTAATAGTGATAAAAAACACAAAGTAATGTTAGTTGCAAAAAGCCAGATGTCCTGAAGTCAGATTTCGCTGCTCCTATGCATGAGCTTGATGGCTATCAGGCTCTCAGATTCAATCACTCCCAGCCAGCGACTGCCTCTTGACGCTAGCAAGAGAACAACATGGAATGTCTATTGGCCATCGTCATCGTAGGGAAAACAAAGTAAAGTTGAGACGTCGCGAATCCACAATGAGCACATGAAAAATCACCCTGACTAGATTGCTCTAGAAGGAGAAACTATCGTTGTTGTATCGGTCAGATAAGATTCACAGAAAATTTTATGTTTTGTTATTTATACTCCTAAACTAAATATCTATAGTGTTATACTGGAGTGTCGAACTCAGGGAGGCAAACTATGGAAAACTAAAGTAAAATATTAGAGAATCAAAGGTATAAGGGTTTCCTATTTATTTATTTATTTTTAAAGATTTTCTAAATTTTTATTGGATTTTATGAATTTTAATTATTTTTGTTCTTTTAATATACCTATGGTGAAAAATATATGTATTTAGTTCTATATTTGATTTTTAATTTGAAATTTTTATATTTTTATTTTCGTTTCCTATTTTATGAACTTTTTAGAAGCTTTTAGAATTTTTATGGATTTTGAATTTATTTTTAAATTTGTAAACTATTTTTTATTGATAACATAGATTTATTTTTTATTTTAAAAGTAGTAAACAATAAGAAAATATTTTCTTTTATTTTTATCAAAAAGTAGATGAAATTATCTTCAAAATGAGTTATTGTGCATATTTTCTGATTTTTGAAATCTTAGTTATGTATTTATGAAGTTTTGATATATTTTGATTTTTATTGATTTTAATATTCAATTTTTTATCTGTAGTTTAATATGTAAAAAATGTAGTAAAAAACTGGATATATTTTTGTAGTATTTTTAAAGGTGTTTTTTATATCTTTTATGTATTTTAAAGTTGGTTATATTTTTTATATTTTAAATGATTTATTAAAAATAGAAAATATTTTTATTTTTAAAAATATGAGTTAATATTATATAGAGTATAATACAAAGTATTAATACGTATTTTTATTTTGTTTTAATATCTTGTATTTTATTTAATGTGTAGTATAATATGCAAATTATTTAAGATATTGTAAAGGGATGTTTTTGTAATTTTATGAAATGATAGGGGTGTTTGTGAAAAATTAAAACACACAAGGGGTATCACACAAAAATCCTAGGTAGTGTACGTTCCTGAGTGGCAGACCTGTTTGTGAATATCAGAAACTCTGGGGGGTTTGCATAAAAAGCCCAAAATATATCGGGCCACATGTAGAGTACGTGCACGGCTTAAGCGATGGGAAGGTAGACTTGGTCTAGTGCAGACATGTGGATTGATATCGTGAGCTTGTGAAGGATATGGGATAATCCTCAAGCGCACCACGAAAGCGTGAGCATCGTATCGAATACGACGAAGAACGACTAGTAGAACTAGTTGTACAATGCAGCGGAATTTAAAAAATTTTCATATGATGCAACCACATGATCCAAGAATGATTCATGGATTGTTTCATCTATAACCACATCAAGTATATAGGAATACCTCTTATAGCGTGGTTTATCGAGTCTCTACAAAAAGAGACCTCCTATCTCAAGTCTGATCGTTGGATAAGATGCTTGCGAGCGCAGGGATGGGTCATGTGATCCTCGCAATCCAACGAGCCGATCCAAGCATGTTGAACTCTTGATCCCGTCGTACGAGATCGAACACCTTCTTTGTGAGTGAAGCACTCCAAAGAAGATGGAGAATCGAAGAACGTCGAGGCAGCAGCGCGGTGGCGAAGTGTCGACGAGCTTTCTCCTCTAGGGTTTGGTGGATGGCCACCAATGGAGAGGAGAGAAGGGGTGAGTGTCGAATAAGAGAGAGAGAGAGATGTCTCTCAATTGCATGACCCTAGAGAGCATGATATGCCTCCCTATTTATAGGGTTTTGGGATCCATGGATCACAATCTATGGAATACATAAAATCAATGGATGAGATTGATTTATGTTTAATCCAATGGTTAAGATTGTTGTTGGTAAAATCCAACAATTAATAATTTAATTTAGATTAAATATATTTAATAAACCAAATACAATTCCATCCTAAATTAAATCAAACATATAAGGATATAATCATAATGGAGATAACATCTCCCCATGAAATATGGTAGACGGCCACCAATTCCATATAGGACTTGGTTGCCGTCCACTTATTTCCATGTGGAGGCAATCTCATGAAATCTCATGAGATTGCATAACTCCATGAAAATCTCCATTATTTTTCCAACAATTTTTGTTGTGATTTATTCTACAAAAATAATTCATAATTAATTTTGAGAATTTGCAATCTTGCCATTGGAAATTTGTGAATCACATTAACAACCCAAAACAAAATATAATTTCATTTTCAATTAATTACACAATGTGTATCCAATACACATCAATAACTAATTAACAAATATAAATTATAATTATCTCTCTCTAATACATTATAAATCAAATTTATAATATATTATGAATAATTGGATATTACTATCCATATTATTCTTATCCACAATAATTAAATCACATTTAATTATATTGGATAACTTCCACATGCATCAAGATAATTAAATCACATTTAATTATCATTCTCTTAATGCTTTGATATAATTCGACTACGGAATTATTCTTGAACACTTTCAAGAGTAATGCGATTTCTTCGCAGAAACTTGGAGATAAGGACATGGCGATTGTATTGTTCTACGTATAGTGACTTGGATATTGAGATCATATCTCAAATCCAGATCTCTTGGACCTCCCACAGATTCTTCATTAAATAATGGCCACAAACCTAAATCTTCTCATTGCATCTGAATCTTATTCAGATTAATGTCCAATACATGGACTAAGATTAGGTCACTTCTCTACTGAGAGGAGTCACTAAAATCCAAACCTGTTTCATCACTCCCTCGGAATGGAAGCGTCATGGTTATACAATCGTTTATGATCACATCACCCTCAGGTATTTCCAACACCTGTACATCATGCATACTGGGAGACCTATGATCATCCTGAAGATATAGATCAATTTTACACTGTCATCTTCAGGATTTGATCACCAAGTTTCTCAATCTTGGTCATTGGGAATTGGTATAGATCATATGCTTTCCCAAAAGCATATATCTTACCTTCAAATTCGTGTCATGCTTCCAAAGCATGATGACCATGCATGGAATTTGATTAGTTCCAATACCTCACGAGTGAGCTCATGTCTTTCAGGTTCACATGTGAACCTGTATGATCCCCTTGAGAGATCGTATTACTCATATGTCCTTACATGCACACCAGCTCGCCGGTGTATAGACCTTGGTTAGGTCATGAACCTATTGGTCTACCAAATGTACACACTCAGACATATAACAATACATCTGTCTCTGGTCAGAGGATGCATGCCTATGCTGTGACAGTATTCAACATAGGTCTTTGGTTATCTCGATCTCATTAAGTCAACTCATTGACTCAACTAATCTGACACCACTGAATCACTATTCAAATGTAGAGGACTTGCATCAAGAGGTCGGCCAGATATCAGCCAAATGAGAAAGAATTGCCATCTCCTACTCAGGCTGGAGATCATCACTTAACAATCATTTGATGATGCTTGATGAGTCCTCTATATAACTCCTTAAATATTCATCTAAGCATCAACCTCTATGATTCAATCAATGAATCAACAGTTGTATGATTGTCACGCTGGCCATGGTACATAACCCTTATTGTACAGAGGGACTTATAGTGCATTCATTCATTTAATCTCAGAAAGGGAGCAAAAAAATCAATATTTTTTATTGATAAATCATTTATTACAATAACATTTATTGCAGGAATGGTTCACCTCAAGCTCACATTGCTAATAATCTCCCACTAGCCCTTAGAACCATTCAAGAACAATCCTTAAACCCATACTCATTACATGTTGGTCAAAAACCTTCTGTATCAGAGGTTTGGTAAGAGGATCAGCAACATTGTCGACAGAGGCCACCTTGGTGATGATGATGTCACCACGCTTTTGAATCTCCCGAATGATGTGGTATTTCCTTTCTACGTGCTTGCTCTTTTGATGCCATATGGGTTCTTTTGCATGGGCAATGGCTCCCATGTTATCGCATAGTAGCAGGATGAGAGTATCATAGGAAACTATGCCAAGCTTCAGGATGAACTTGTGCAACCACACCGCCTCCTTTGTAGCATCTGATGCGGCAATGTACTCGACTTCTGTTGTTGAATTTATTGTAGTATCATGCTTCTTGCTTTTCCAGCTCACAACACCACCGTTCAACAGGAATATAAACCCTGATATCAACTTTCGATCATCAATATCTGATTGGAAGTCAGAATATGTATTTCCCAAGACTTGGATATCGCCATCTCCATAGACCAAGATGTAATCTTGCGTCCGTCTTAGATATTTTAATATGTTCTTTACTACATTCTAATGTTGCTCTCCATAGAAGGATTGGTAACGACTTACCACTCCCACTGCATGGTAGATATCTCGCCTTGTACACATCATGGCGTACATTAAGCTTCCTGCAGCCGATGCATAGGCGCATCCATCCATGGCTTTCTTTTCCTCAACAGTTTGAGGAGCCATCCCTTTAGACATGTGGATACCATGCCTTAAGGGGAGGAAACCTTTCTTGTAACTATCCATATGGAATCATTCAAGAATCTTCTTAATGTACCCATGTTGTGATAATCCCAATATCCTCTTTCTCGATTTCTGAACAACTTCAGACCTAAGATGTAAGAGGCTTCTCCAAGATCTTTCATCTCAAAGGTATAGGATAGCCAAATTTTCACACTGGTAATCATCCATGTATCATTCCTAATGATAAGGATGTCATCTACGTAAAGCACGATGAACACGATGGTGCTCCCACTAAGGTTCTTGTACACACAAGGTTCATCGGGATTCTGCACAAAATCATAACTCTTTATGGTTTCATCAAATATGATGTTCTAGCTACGAGAAGCTTGCTTGAGCCCATAGATGGATTTCTTCAGCTTGCATACTTTGCCATCCTCAGTTGTGAATCCCTGGGGCTGCTCCATATAGATATCTTCCTCGAGGCGTCCATTGAGGAAAGCCGTTTTGACGTCCATCTGCCAGATATCGTAGTCAAGATATGTAGCTATAGCTAGCAGTGTCCTGTTGGATTTAAGCATAGCCACAGGAGAGAATGTCTCATCATAGTCGATGCCTTCTCTCTGTGTGTATCCCTTGGCAACAAGCCGTGCCTTGAAAGTCTCTACTTCCACATCAGGTTCCCTTTTTCTCTTGAAGACCCATTTACACCCAATGGGTTTTACCCCTTTAGGTAGATCCTCTAGGGTCCATACACCATTCTTATGCACGGAGTCAATTTCTGACTTCATTGCTAGCTTCCATCTATCCATGTCATGATCCGCGAGTGCTTCATCAAATGAAGAAGGATCATTATCAATTTCACTTGACACATGGAATCCATACCTTTCACGTGGTGCAACCACCGTCGAACTTCTTCGAAGAGGTATGTGTGTTTCATATTTATTTATCTCTTCAGTTTCTGGTCCAAGAAGTTTAGAATCCTCAGGGGATTCAATGAGTTCCTCTACTTCATTTTTGTCTTGACCCTTAAGGAAATCGTCCTTCAGAAATTTCACATCTCTAGAGACAAAAACATTTTGGGTCTCAGGGTCATAGAGCTGGTATCCAATATCATCTTTAACATACCCATTGAAGTAACACTCACGAGTACGAGATTCTATCTTACTTGCGTCCACGTTCTTCGCATCTACCAAGCAACCCCAAAACCTCAAGTGATTAACACTAGGTTTGGTTCCATAGCAGAGCTAATGAGGAGTCTTAGGTACATATTTGCTAGGAATCTTATTCAGGATATATATTTCAGTCTCTACTGCATATCCCCAGAAACTAAGTGGTAAATGTGCTTTTGCTCATCATTGAATGGACCATATCCATGATGGTCCTATTGTGTCTTTCATCAACACCATTAAGTTGGGGAGTTCCAGGAGGAGTGAGATTGAATACAATTTCATTCTCTTTAAGATATTCCTTGAATTCATCTGAGAGGTACTCGCCACCTCGATCAGATCGAATCCGTTTAATCTTCCTATCGGTTTGGTTCTCAACCAAAGCCTTGAATTCTTTGAAATTTTCAAAGGTTTCATATTTATGACGTAATAGGAAGATAAACCCGTATCGCCAATGATCATCAATAAACGTCAAATAATATCGATATCCATTTCGAGTCGTGCAACTGAAGGGATCACATATATCGGTATGTATTAAGTCAATAATACCTTCGCATCTTGTAACGTTGTTACGGAAAGACATCCTAGTCAGTTTACCTCGAATACAATGTTCACAGGTAAGTAAAGATTGAACCTGTAGAAAATCTAAAGGTCCATCTTTTATCAATCTTTTGATCCTATCAACAGACAAATGACCAAGCCTTTGATGTCAAATCATATTCGAATGATTTTTATTCTCCATGGATCTTTTAGGGTTTTTATTAGTGGTTGTAACATTCATGACATGATCGTCAATGCACAATTCAATAGAGTCCAGCAGAAGTCAAAATACCATCTGTAATATATTTATCATAATGATTTATGACTAATTTATTACAGAAAAGGAATGAATATCCACTTCTAACAAGCTTAGATAAAGATATTAAATTCCTTCTGACTTCAGGTACATAAAAGACACTCTTTAATGATAGTTGACAGGTCCCGACGGCGACTGCTACAACACTTGCATTAGATCTCATCTGGATGACTATCTCTCCTTCCTCTAGATTCCTAGTTTCCTAAAACAAATGCAACAAATTGCATACATGAACAGAAGCACCAGAATCTACGACCCAACTTCCTTCTCGTTCAATGAGATAACTAGTTTCAATAATGAAAGTAGATTTCATACCTGATTGGGCTTTACCTTTGTCGACCGACTTCAGGTATTCCAGGCAGTTACGCCTCTAGTGCCCCGAATTCTTGCAGTGGTGAAAAACATCGATTTTCTTTGACGCTATCAGTGTGGATGCATCAGAAGATAAGCCAACACCTTGACTCTTCTTCTTTCTCTTCTGGGATGGGCCCTTTCGAGAACCTTGCTTCCGACCGCGCTTCCCTATGACCTTTGCAACCATTGCACTGCCAGCGGGACCATCTTTCTTCATTACATCTTCTGTAGACTTTAATGCAGCAAGAAGTCCAGCATTATTCATGTCCAACTTGTTCATGTAGAATGAAACCACAAAATTATTGAAGGACTTGGGCAAAGATAACAGAATGAAATCAGCTTGAATGTCTGCATCCATATTTGTCCCAAGAGTCTCCAGCTCAAACAAGTACCCAAACATTTTGAGTACATGCTCTCGGACTGAAGTTCCTTCCTGCATCTTGCAGCGAACGATTTCTTTCATAATGTTATAACGCTGGGTGCGCTTAATGTCACCAAACATATCTTTCAGATTCTGCATTATTTCCTGGCATCTGCTCATCTCTACATGTTGCCTCTGAAGAACATTGGAGAGAGGATCCATGATATAACATCTGGCCAAGATATGATCTTCATCATACTTTTCATTGTATTGCTTTTCTTTCTTCGATTTAGAGCTTTCATGCTTGTCTTCCGTGAGCACATAACGTATGCGCTCAGCCGAGAGAACAAGCTCCAAATTACATATCCAATCTGAGTAATTTGGTCCAGTCAACTGGTTGACCTCCAGAAGCCTGCTTAGTGGGTTCATAGACTTCATTTTCTGAAATTAAGAATGCACTATATTAGAACATATAATCATACATTCATATTTATGATATTTGATTAAGGCATTTTAAATCAAATTGGTCTTGCTTTGTCAACTTTGAAACTTTAGTCCCTTAATCACTTTCAAAGTAAGAGATATACTTACTGCTATATCTCAAGCAAGAACTGGATCTCCTCTTTATCTTTGTCATATCCCAATAATATAAGAACCTATGACACCAATAAAGAGAAGCTGTAACACATTCCGCCTTGCAAGTCCAACTTGCATTTCCCAATTCGGTCTTTAACACCCGTACCCACCACCCCTAAGGTGATGTTGACCCATCGTTAATTCAACCAACCGTCAACAGGAATACAACTCGCTATGCGCAATCCAATATTGCCCCAATAATATGAGGACCCGATATTGGGTTCACTACGCATACCCCTTACTCTTTCGAGAAGCGAGGAGCCCGATCCGAATGTATCATATGCAGGAACTATCACTTCAAACAAGCATCTCCTACATACAATATCCGACGACGGAATCCTTCGCCTTGACGGGAGACCATGCATGTCACTTATGTGATCCTCCACCTCATATTCAAATTTTAATTAATTATTATGAATCATATTCATATAACTAATTCTTCCAAGGGAAATACACATATATTCATAATAGGTTGTTTTTAATCGGATATAATTAACTTAATCCCATTAAATTAATTATCAATCTAATTTAATCAACAAACTTGATTGTCTTTACTTGAATACATATATGGTATTATCTCAAAGTACGTTTTAATTCGAATTTTAATAATTAGAAAAAAATACACCTTGATTTCTCCGACATTATCGAGTCCTTACTCGCTGTCATGGCCAGTACCGACGAGAGTAGGACGGACCGCAACCGATGCGACCCGCTACCCCAACGCTCCCTGACTAGACACCATATCCACCTCAGGAAAGGATAATGCCAAATAGATCAATATTTACTTGAGATGATCATCGGTTCTTCAACCGAAATTATACCATATAGTAATAATCAAAATTTTTTTATTTATAAAGAAATTTGCTAGACAAATTCCCAATCTTATTCAAGCAAGTTGTTTGTTGATTGTATTTCCAATTATGATATAGATCAAATCTAATCAATTTATTGGTTGATGCCATGTCAATTAAGGAAATAATCATCGCTAAATATTTCTCAAATATTTTCCATAATTATCTTATGAAATTAATAATTAATTTCACTAATTGACAATCAAATGATTCTTGATTAGGAATGTAATTTCAGCAATGACCCCTACTTACTAAAATTAACATATCTCAATCAAATCAAACCCAAATTATACAAAATCAGTTTTCAAAGATTGCTAATTTGATTCATGGCAGAATCCAAGTGATATTTCATGCATTTCTAGGCGGATCAAAATCATAATTAACTCATTAATCATGTTAAGATTCGCAATTCCCGTAACAGTGAATACATGCTCATTAAAATAACCATACCTCGAGCAAACAGAATCCAAATTATGTAAACTCGGATCCTATGGTTTCCTTATTTAATGGAGTACAAAAATCAAGTGATTAATTATATTTAAACATTTTAAACAAGGACTAATTTATTTACTAAACAGATGTGCAAAAATGAAATGCGACAAACTTTCGCAACCTTAACGAACCCAAGTCATCCTAGGTTTACGGATCGTATCCAAAACCTTCGACCTAAGGCTCTGATACCACTTGAAGGATATGGGATAATCCTCAAGTGCATCACGGAAGCGTGAGCATCGTATCGAATACGACGAAGAACTACTAGTCGAACTAGTTGTTCTATGCAGCGGAATTTAAAAATTTTTCATATGATGAAACCACATGATCCAAGAATGATTCATGAATCGTTTCATCTATAATCACATCAAGTATATAGGAATACCTCTTGTAGAGTGGTTGATCGAGTCTCTACAAAAAGAGACCTCATGTCTCAAGTCCGATCGTTGGAGAAGACACTTGTAAGCGCGAGGATGAGTCGCGTGATCCTCGCAATCCAACGAGTTGATCCAAGCACGGTGAACTCCTGATCTCGTCGTACGAGATCGAACACCTTCTTCATGAGTGAAGCACTCCAAAGAATATGGAGAACCGAAGAACGTCGAGGCGGCGGCGTGGTGGCGAAGCGTCTACGAGCTTTCTCCTCTATTGTTTGGTGGACAGCCACCAATGGAGAGGAGAGAAGGGGTGACGTGTGGAATAAGAGAGAGAGAGAGATGTATCTCAATTTCATGACCCTAGAGAGCATGGTGTGTTTCTCTATTTATAGGTTTTTGGTATCCATGGATCACGGTCCATGGAATACATAAAATCAATGGATGAGATTGATTTATGTTTAATCGAATGGTCAAGATTGTTGTTGGTAAAAGACAACAACTAATAATTTAATTTAGATTAAATATATTTGATAAATCAATTACAATTCAATCCTAAATTAAATCAAACATACAAGGAGATAATCATCATGGATATACCATCTCCCCATGAAATATGGTGGACAACCACCAATTCCATATAGGACTTGATAGCCGTCCACTTGTTTCCATGTGGAGGCAATCTCATGAAATCTCATGAGATTGTATATCTCCATGAAAATCTCCATTATTTTCCAACAACTTTGTTGTGATTTATTCTACAAAAATAATTCATAATTAATTTTGATAATATTGCAATATTGCCATTGGAAATTTGTGAATCACATTCACAACCAAAAATAAAATATATTTTATATTTTCAATTAATTACACAATGTGTATGCAATACACATCAATAATTAATTATTAAATATACATTATAATTATCTCTCTCTAATACATTATAAATCACATTTATAATATATTATGAATAATTGGATATTTCTATCCATATTATTCTTATCCACAATAATTAAATAACATTTAATTATATTGGATAACTTCCACATGCATCAAGATAATTAAATCACATTTAATTATCATTCTCTTAATGCTTTGATATAATTCAACTATGGAATTATTTTTGAACACTTTCAAGAATAATGCGATTTCTCCGCAGATACTTGGAGATAAGGATAGAGGGATTATGTTGTTCCACATATAGTGACTTGGATATTGAGATCATATCTCAAATCCAGATCTCATGGACCTCCCACATATGCTTGATTAAATCAAGACCGCAAACCTAATCTTCTCATTGTATCTGATTCAGATCAACGTCTAATACATGGACTAAGATTAGGTCACTTCTCTGCTGAGAGGAGTCACTAAAATCCAAACCTGTTTCATCACTCCCTCAGAATGGAAGCGTCTTGGTTATACAATCATTTATGATCACATCACCCTCAGGTATTCCCAACACCTGTACATCGTGTATACTGGAAGACCTATGATCATCCTGAAGATATAGATCAATTTTACACTGTCATCTTCAGGATTTGATCACCAAGTTTCTCAATTTTGGTCATTGGGAATTGGTATAAGATCATATGCTTTCCCAAAACATATATTTTACCTTCAAATTCATATCATGCTTCCAAAGCATGACGACCGTGCATGGAATTTGATCAGTCTCAATACCTCATGAGTGAGCTCATGTCTTCCGGTTCACTTGTGAACCTGTATGATCCCTTTGAGAGATCATATTACTCATATTTCCTTACATGTACACCATCTCGCCTGTGTATAGACCTTGGTTAAGTCATAAACCTATTGGTCTGCCAAATGTACACACTCAGACATATAGAAACACATCTATCTCTGGTCAGAGGATGCATGCCTCTGTTGTGACAGTATTCAACATAGGTCTTTGGTTATCTTGATCTCGTTAAGTCAACTCATTGACTCAACTAATCTGACACCTCTGAATCACTATTCCCATGCAGAGGACCTGCATCAAGAGGTCGGTCAGATATCAACCAAATGAGAAAGGATTTCCATCTTCTACTCAGGCTAGAGATCATTACTTAACAATCATTTGATGATGCTTGATGATTCATCTATCTAACTCCTTAGATATTCATCCAAGCTTCAACCTCTATGATTCAATCAATGAATCAACAGTTGTATGATTATCAAGCTGGTCATGGTACATAATTCTTATTGTACAGAGGGACCTTATAGTGCATTCATTCATTTAATCTCAGAGAGGGAGTGAAAAACAATCAATAACTTTTATTGATAAATCATTTATTACAATAACGTTTATTGCAGGAATGGTTCGCCTCAGGCTCACATGGCTAACAGCTTGAACGAGTCCGATCAAGCGGCTTCTATTGTTGTTGTGTTGTGGCCGTGTTGTGGACTTGATGCGTGGTGGAATGATAACCATTAGATACAGTCCAATTGTTCGGATTGTATATGATTTGTATAATGCTTCTTTCTTCCCCAAATGTGAGACACAATAGTTCTAATCTCGGTCTCAAGTAGTGGTTGTCAGATCGACGACGGTTCTCGACTTCAAGATGGGTCCAAGCGGTGCTCTAGCATCTCAGATGAAGCTCTTAACAACGGATTTCTTCATGGGTGCGACGATGGTGGCGATGGATGCACTAGGCAAAAGTTGTTCGTGTGTACTGGAATCGATGCTCAGCTTGGATTCTCGCTCTATGTGATGATCACGATTCTCCGTCTTTAGATGTCCAATTATCAAACCACAGGTGATATTTGTACTCTTCAATGTACATGTATAATGGATGACCTGCGAATGTAAACAAAGCTCGAGGAATGCCTACCTCGACCGGCGATTACGCATAAAAAGATGTAAACATCGTTGGGGATCCCTAATGGATGAAGGGATGGGATCAATCTCAGATCTCAAACAGATCTGAGGGGATTAGATATGAATGAAGCATGAAGAAATGAAGATAACTACAAGGGAGATGATTGAAAGTCGGATTGTGAACGAAGTTTGATTTTGGCTTGAAGATGAATTGTACCAAAACCAGAAAATAGATGGATCGAGAGAATAAGAGAGGAGATTGAGGAGAGAAGTGAAGATAAAATTGAGGAGAGGAAAGACAAAGATGAACAGACGTGGAATGCAAATGTAGGAGGGTCGACGCCCAGGATTCAGGAGCAGGATTCCAGATGATCTTCCCTCGACTGCAACGACGACGAGAGGCTTGACGTACAACGGAGCAGAGCTTCAATACCGGTGGATGATCACACCGACCTCTCCCTCTCGCTCACTCGATGTGGATCAAACGAAGGTGACACCTCCGGTCTCCCTCTCTCCGGAGCTCACATGATGAGGGTGGATCGAATGGCGGATGGCTCTCAGAATCAGAGGTCAGTGCTTTAAATGGGGGAGGTTTCGTGGGGAGTACGGTCGGGGTTGTGGTCACTGGTGGAGGAGGGTAGGACATCGAGGCAGGTGGAGAAACGACCCAGTGGTTGGGTTGTTGGGAAGAAGGAGCAGGAGAAGGAGGGGAAGAAGGAGCATCGGGCGGCGGAGGGGGAAAGAAGAGTAATCGAGGAGAGAGGAAGAAGAAAGGATGGGAGAAAGAAAAATAATAATTAAATTAATCAATCAATTAATTAAATTAACTAAGTAATTAGAATAATAAATAAATAGATAATTAAATTGAATAAATAAATAGTTAAATAAATAAATAATTTAAATAAAAAACCAAAATTTATTAATTAAATTAGATTTTTATTTATTTAAACATAATAATAAAATATTAATTAAGTATAAAAATATAACAAATACATATATTAAAAATAATATTAAGATACATTGTACAATTTATACCAATAGGGTCTCAATATCTACATTTTACGTATTAACTCTGATTTTACTGAAATCAGTTTCATTTGATAGACAATTCTATAAAGTGAACTTTAAAAGTGAGTATGCCTAATTTGGACCCATAAGGTCGAGTTATGAGTCCGGAAGTTTAGGATCACGATTTTGTGGCTTTGATCTTTATTAGCATTTTATTTTAAGTTATATTTTTATGTTTTCTACTGATTTTTATAAACATATTAGAAAAAGAATTAAGTCAAAAAGAGTTAAGAAATAATTAATTAGAAAATAGGGACATTGTACACATAGTACATATAGACGAATGGGCCCAAATGTCAAAACTCGCTTATTTTATTCTAATATTTTTTATATTTAATAAATAATATTAGTTATAAAACGAAGTTTAAAAGTAAATTTGGTCAATTGGAGTTTTCTATAATAGTTATGAACCTTGCAAGTTGACCTTTATGGTTTTTTATTCATCATAATTAATTCTTTATTTATTAAATATTTTTTTGATATTTTTATAAAATAATATATATTATTATAAACAATTTCATGAAGAATTTTTTTTAATTGAGGTGATCTTGGTGATAAATAAAATAACTGAAATTTATAAAATGTGAAAAAATTTGTAAAATGTACATTCATGATCTTGGTTTCTAACATTTTTATAAATTAGGATCCTTATCTCCTCTATTTATTTATTTTGTCGACCACTTATATATCCACCTGGTCTCGGGGTTAGGATCAACCCATATATTACATATCTACACCATTCTTTTATTTTATTTTCCTTTTTATATTTATATTTTTATTTTAAATAAAATAGACGTTAAATATATATTACTAATAAATATGTTAGAATATTTATTAGTGAGAATTAGTGAATATTTACATGCATTTTACCAAGAATTTTAGTCAAAATGAAAGAATAAAAGCGATGAATCATGGATTCATCAGCGTTCAAGTGGTGAAAAGTCGATGGAGGTGGAGAAATGAAAGAATGTTGTTTCTTGTTGTGTCTAAATGGTAGAGAGTACAATAATTTATATAGAGAAATCCCAATTAACATGGAGCCTAAAGGAACCATTTTTTCACTCAAAAATATTAAGGGATGAACTAGTTTCCATAGTCTCATTGTTCACACCCAACATTACCGAGAAGATCTGTTTAATGCTCAAACAACTATCTAAACGGTCAATGAATCTTGATGTAAAAGAGGGAAAATGATTGTTCAACTGTGTTTAACGGATCTCGTTTTCGAGACATAAATGGGCTAGGAACTTATGCGTAAAATAGAATTTATTTAAAAATTAAATTCACAATCATGAGTGAGACGAGGCGAGCGCACACGTGTGTTAGATGCATACATGCCCAACGACCTTAAATTCACATGCATATGAAAAGCCCACATGGTTTAATCTCAAAATCTTCCTCTTAAATAGTTCATGTGATACTGAAAAAAGCAGTAGATCTTTGTGAAATACATAGAGATACAACAAATTCGTCGGTCAAAATCCATATCCCATTAAAAAGTGAAAGTACATATTTATAACAAAAGGCAGAAAGACGTGGATGGATAGGGATATCAGATGTCTGTAAACAGTTAGAATTCTACCATAATCCAAAGGGACCATTCGACGACGGGTCGCTTTTGATGTCTCTCCTCTCCTCTCGTCTCCTCGGTGGTCTTTTTGGCTCCACCCCCAACATGGAACCTTCCAATCACGTGGGATTTCCCAATCGCACCCCTATCAATCTTCCAAAAAGCACTCCTGTCCACACCAATCACGCCACGCCACCTGTGGATTCCGCTGCCTCGCCTCTGCGCCATATATTGCACACCCCATCCCGCTGCTCCTCCCGTCTCTCTCTCTCCTTTCGTGTGTGAGTTTGCAGCGAAGGCATCCACGAGGGGTGGGAGAGGGGCATAGGATAACACCACTCCCCCCTTCACCACCTCGGCTTCCTCCCCGTTCAGGGAAGATCCCCCCTTTTGCCTTTTGGCGATCCGGATTCGGAACCCTAATCTGCGATTTGAAGTTCTGGTTTGTGCAATGGGGGATTTCGGCGGGAGAGTGGAGGTTGAGGCTCCTGAGGGGGTATCTGTTTGCAAGGAGAAGGAGAAGGTCATCATCGACACGGATCCTGGGATCGGTATATATGCCACCGTGCATGTTTTAATTATTATTTATTGATGGATGCTGTGGCTTACTGTTGCTTTGCACTTCTTTACGGTGTGGGGTTCTGTTGGGTATCTCAAATTTGCTTCCTTTTCCTTTTGGAATCCCCAAAGTGGGTTCCTTTCGTTTGCTTTTTGTTGATTGTGCTGCTGTTTTTATTTGAGTGATGTAATGTCTTGGATGTTCTTGTCCTTTCGAGATTTTTATTTAATTCTTGATTCTTTTTGTTCGGATTCTGATGTCCTATTATTGTTTTACACCTCTAGGAAATGATATTAATTGTTTTTTAGTCGGCAATCAACTGGATTTATTTATTTATTTGGATAGGAAGATAATTATACGAATGCATCTTCGAATCAATGCTATTTTTTATGAGTTATGTTTCCCCTGTAATTATCCATACACCATTGTTCCTTTTTGAGATTCATGAGGATGTGTTTTTTGGCGAGATAATTTTCTAAATAGATGTTAGCATGTGATTTGTAGTCATTTCTTGGCCGTGGGATATAATCAAGCGAGGGACTGAATGAGGTTAGATTTGATTTCTGTTTTTAATGGAAATAAAATATTTCTTGTTGGTTCTATCGGATATGAGTGATAATAGTGCCTCTATCAGATATTGCAATATCTTGTGCTCTTCCATTTTTTTGGATATCAGTTGTGCCCCAATTTCTTGCCGTTTTATCACTTGTGTCCCTTGTGTTAGTTGCTGTCCATCCCCAACGCAAACAGACGTTAACTAATTTTTTTAAAAAAGGTTCAAAGGAACTTCTCCCCCCCTCTCCCTTGCTCCTCTACCTTCCCCCTTTGACGCCCCCTTCTCCCCCGTTGCTCATCCTCCACGCCCCCTCCTCCACCTCTACCCGCTGCTCCTCCCCAGCCTTCTCCTACTGCTCCTCCCCCGCGATCCCTCCCCCTCCTCCGCCTGCTGCTCCTCCCCAACCTCCTCCGTCGTATGCACCTCCCTAGCCTCCTCCGTCGTCTGCACCTCCCTAGCCTCCTCCGCCTGTTGCTCCTTCCCCATACCCTTCCTCCTCTGCCCGTTGCTCTGCCCCCACATCCCCTTCTCCTCCGTTCGCTGCTCCTCCCCCACACACTCCCCCATTCGTTGCTCCTCCCTCACGCACCCATCCTCCTCCTCCGCCCGCTGCTCCTCCCCAACCTTCTTCACCCGATCTCTACGGGTGCTGGAGGATAGAACCCCCGCCCGATGCCTTGAGGAGTTGCTGCGATGAAGGCTGAGGTGCCGTTGGGAATATGTACTGGAAACGATCGCTCCTTGTTTTGCTGCTATGTGGTTACAACTAATGGAGGTTGGCGAGCCTACATCGAACAAGAGAGCGGGATGTTGTGAGGGTATGACCCTTCGTCTACTTGAGAGAAGGTGCATGGGTTGCCGGTGTGGTGGAGCTGTGAGTGCTGGATAGATCTTGTTTCCTCGAGAAGCAGCTCCAGTTGATATCTACAAAGGGCTGGTGGTTTGATGGGGTTCCAAATGCTGCGATGAAGATGCTTTGCTTGAGATCTGGAGACACACTGGTGAGGGGGCGCCAGAGGATGGGGCAGGAGGAGTAGGGGGGCAGAGGAGGCTGGGGAGTGGAAGGAGGAGCATGGAGAGTTTTTTGGACAGTTATGCCTCTCCTAACCTCACCATGGTTTGAAAAATCATAGTTAAGTTTAACTCATTTACGCTAAGGTAACAGAGAGTCACAAGTGGTAAAACGATAAGAAGTCGAAGGCACAACTGATATTTCAAAAAAAAAGAGGGGCATACATGATATTACAATAGCTCAGAGGGCACAACTGATAAAAACCTAAAACGATATATGAGTAGTGGCAACATGTATTTGATTTTTGCTGTGATTCTCACGAAGCTTTCAGCATTTCTTCGGAGGTCACTTTATTGGTGGATATTATTTAACAAAACACTCGACTAAACACCCATTTTTATTTTGAAATTCATCTGTTTTTTTAAATTATTTTATATTCATTAAAAGTTGTAAGCATTGGCGTCTTGTGAATTGCTTGTTCTTTTCCTTGTATTTTATTGTTTTCTTACGTTCTCCCTGATGGAAATAGCTGCTAAATGGCAATCCCGGGGTTGATCCTCTGTAATGGCAAAGATAAGTGTAAGGAACAGATGTGCAATCGTGTCCCTTTTTCCTGCTTGTGCCACCTAGTAAACTGCTTGTAGAATAGAAGTTAATTGGTATCTTTTAATCTTATGAATAGATTTGCCTTTCAAACTAAGGTTTCCAGTACCTTTATTTGGTGTATTTGATTACGTGACTGGAATTTTGACTTCTAATCAATATACTGGATAAAAGCTTCTTTTAGCTTAACTAGTTTTTTCTTGTCAGAGAAAACTCATGTTTTGTGACTTCTAAAATACAACTATCATGTATTGCTACTTTAATTGTTTTACACTCCAAAATCATGTTTCCTATCTTTTCAAAAAAAATGCTCTGTTTCTATGATTAAAATATTTTATACAGTTTGTTTCGATGGATGTTAATGTCTATTACATAGGCTCCAAATCAACAATCCATACATGACTAGAGGGAGGGAGGTTGCTTGATGCATATAGATATAAATGATCCAATGGGAGCAACAATTTCCAGGAGCATTTGGAACATTTCGTTTCTCAACAGAAGAACCATTCTATTTAGGTTCGTCATAGTTTTGGGTGAGCACGAGCGGATATCCGAGCCGAGACGACCTTGGAAGTCTTTTTGAGGGGATCCACCGCCGCAACTATATATCACATATATTATCTCATGGGCTACTAATTATATATTAAAGAAAGAGCACGCAGCCTATAATCTAGTTGGGGGAAAAAGGACGTTTCTTCCTTTCCTATCCGTCCCGACTGGCAGGGTCTCCTCAACTTCCCCGCCTGATCTGTATGAGACAGAAACTCATCCCATGTACAGTTCGGAGACCGAACCCCACCCCAGCAGTAATGGTGCGGCTTAGGTCAACTAATACGAATAAGATACAGTTAACTCAATGATTGCCTTTGGGTTCCGAACTCCATATGGGGAAGGAGTGTTGCTGTTTGCAAGATCTCGACCATTTACATGGACCCACTTCTCAGTTCTCATTCCATTTGTGGGAATTTGATGATTTATAAACCGTCTATCCCAGTAGTATGATTTTGGAATATTTGAAAACTTTGAGACAATTCTCTATGTATTTATTTTGTGGCTGTCTTCACTACAGGGTAGTTTGATCTGTATTTACAGTGGGATATTTTGGGGAAAACTTGTTAGTAGATCAAAATATCTCATATGAAGGTTTTAGGCAGTTATGATTTAAGATATGAAAATAAAAAATATTATTTTAACCTTACCTTATAGAGAATGTGTGGTAGAATCTTCAAATTTCAAAAGCAAGACGTTTTTTTATCAGCATTCCTATAGTTCTGATCTGTGTTTTGGCTAATTGATAATGGCATGGGCGTCTTTTTTCCCATTGTGGACAGCCAGGAATAGAGATCCTCAGTCTGGGACATAAAATTTAATTGTTATTAAACATCAGGACAAATATGACATTATCTGCACCAATTTCCTCAACTAGTTATCTAATATCCACTTAGTTAGGTAGAGATCAATGAAATCTGTAGGTGAATTTCAGTACAGAAATTGGTGAATTAAATACAAAGACCTTTTTATCTTTGTAGAGTTGGTGCAAATATTGCGCATATTTGATATTTTATATCCTTGATCAGTCGCAAAATGCATGAGTTAGAGAGCTAGCATTAAGAGCAATCATATGGCATCTCTTGCACTTTATTACATAAAGAGTATTATCCATGCATGTGGGATATTTTCTATGATGGAGAAAATGACTAGTTTTTAGGGGAGAGAGTATTTCATAAAGAAAAAGTTTCAGTGAAAATCGTGACTTTGAGATCAGTTCATACACTAAGGCTAAGATGAATCTTTTTCATTCTTCTAGAAGGATGTAGGAAAAATATTTTTCAAGATATGTAAGTAGTGCAGCAGTTAAGTTTTGTCTTTGCCTCCTAATGTTTTTGGTCCAGGCAACATTTGAAATCAATTGGATATCTTTGGAGAGATGACACAGTTGTATTACACATAATGTATAAAGGACATCAATTATTTGTCCTTGTCAAAAATTAGATGATAAAAATGATTACGAATACAATTTAACTCCAGTTATGATTTTGATTGCAATGCCTGGATGCTTGACTTGCAGTACTGTTATGTTCTCCAAGGTTAATTTCTTTTGTTATTTCAATTTACTTCATTTTAATAACCTTTGCACTTTACATCCCCTCTCTTTTGATTTTTGATTTTGCCAGATGTTCTTAAAAATGTTTTAACTGCATTATGACTTCAACCAAATTTATTAACAGATGACAGCATGACTATTTTGATGGCTTTCCAATCGCCTGAGCTGGATATTCTCGGTTTGACAACTGTGTTCGGTAATGCTTATACTGAAGTTTCCACTCGCAATGCATTACTTTTGGTTAGTGCCATTTTTAGTATGAAATGTGTCAGACTTAATCCATCTTTCATTTATTTGTGATTTTTTTCTTTCTGTTTGTTGCCTTGTATATTTTATTGTAGTAACTTCTCTCAATTTGTAAAGGATAGTGTGAGATTGCCGGCCGTCCTGATGTACCTGTTGCAGAGGGCAACCATGGGCCTTTAAAGGTCTGTAACATTTACTTCTCTTTATAATGTTATGCTGGTCAGTTTTTAGGTTTTCTGTGACTAGTGGGAAATTAGTATAATATTCTTGTATCTCAGACATTTGAAATATTGTGTATATATTGAAGGGTTTTTTGCCTTAATCTGTTGTCACCTTATTTATGACCTGAGAATGCTAATGTCCACCAGGGAGGGATACCACGATCTGCTGACTTTATTCATGGCTCTGATGGACTGGGAAACATATTCTTACCGCCTCCTGTTGGAAACAAAATCGAAAAAAGTGCATCGGAATTTTTAGTTGAAAAGGTTAATGAGTACCCAGGTGAAGTATCCATTCTTGCATTGGGACCACTGACAAATTTAGCTTTGGTGAGTATGCCAATCGGTTCCAGGTTTTTTCTTATTAATTTTATTGCTTAAATAAAGATTTGCATTATCATTATATTAATTTGGTATATCTATCTTAGAAAGGAGTCCTAGTCATTAGTCTTTTTGGTTCATCTTTCCAGGCAATACGACGGGACTCATCTTTTGCATCAAAGGTGAAAAAAATTGTTATCCTTGGTGGAGCATTCTTTTCATCTGGGAATGTGAATCCTGCAGCTGAAGCAAATGTAAGAGTTAGTCGAGTTGGTTCATTGGCATCTTGCACCACAGTTAAACATCAAATTTTACAGTTCATGCATCTAACAATGTGCAAAAAGTTTTATAAGCTCATTTTCTGTCTTGTTTTTCTGTTTCCTTAAATTTTTAATGACAACGAACAGGAAATGCTTAGGTTTCAGACATATACAATCCATAAGTTAGATACTCAAACTACTTGGGACATTGAGAGAATCATGGACCTGTTTAAACTTCTTTTATAGAGTATCCTGTACAATAATTTTCCATTCCCTGTGTTGCAAGTGGATTGAGTAATTTACTAGATAGTATCAACGACCAAATGTGCCTATAATAAACTACTTTTTTATTTGCACCGTTTCTACTGTATATAGTTGTCTTTTTAAAGGAAAAAGGGTGTGATGTCTCAAAGACGGACACCCTTGGATTTTAGTTGTTAAAATCAACCAAGTCCACATAAATGATATAGTGGTTGTGCATTTGGGTTCCCATCCTTAAGATCGAAGTTCCAAGTTTTACAACTGCACATTCTCAAAACAATAATTATTGATTATATTGACACTGCTATATAATTTAAAATTTCATGTTATAATCAAAGTGATGGCCCCAAATATTGATTTCTTGTTGTTTTGCCAAGATTGAAAAGGATTTTTTTGGGAACTTCGTCTTATATGGCCTGAAGTTTTGGAAATTGTATAAAAAAATTTTATCCAGAAATCATTGTTTCAATGTTCTTAAGTTAACTAATGTAGAAACACACATTTATTTACGAAAATAAAGGTGCATTTAGGAGGTTTGACTTATACCATACAATTCACCACATATTGAAATGTTGATCTACGTCCTATAAAGTAAACTATCCTAATATACAAGTTTCATTATAAGAATTCATAAAATAAACAAAATATTTAAAGGATACTAGGTGGTATATGCTTATCTGATATACATGATAATTATAAGTTTTTGGAAATTTGGAATAGATCCATGTATCACACATGCTACTCATAAATGTGCCTTAAAGATTCTCCATGTTTTAACTATGTTAGTAATTTCATGTCGTGCAATAATAATTTGGTTTCCATGTTCATGACTCCCTTCATTAAAGTGGGACAAAGCCCCATTTGAAATCGGGATCTTGCTACCTAGTCAGTAAGGGGGTTGTTATCAAAGATGCACAAGTCTAGTCTTAGAGATGTACAAGATATTTCTATACTAAGAACGGTAACCTAAGCTAATGTAGGATGGCTGCTAATAGTTGTTTGCAAATTGCAATTTAGTGATATATGAGACCACATAGAAAATTTAGATCTCAAACTTCTTATTTCAGATCAAGAGGATTCATTAAAATAGTAAAAACAACTTTCTCCAAAAAAATACAAAAAAGATATGGCAAAATGTGGAGTACTTTCTCTGATTTTGGGTAAACATGGGGAATTTACTAAGCTATATCTACATTTTGCCAAGATAATCATCGGGGATATATCTGGTGAATTCTGGTAACCAAAAACATGGTGGCATCTAAATTACGAGCCGGGAAAAACAAAACTACGAGTGAAATTATGCCCAATCTTGTCGAAATTTAAGGACATGGTTGAAGTCAAAGTGAATACCACCAGCCAAATCTTTTCATGTCACTTTTTAGTGATATCTCCTAAATTTGGCTCCTGTGTTGTGAAATATCAATTATTTTGCAGGATACCAGCCACTAGCTTCTAGAAATTTCTTAATAGGGCTCGATTTTAATTTATATACACAGGCACACTGCGTGGTCCAGATGAGGGCTTAACCCTTCCAGTGCATGGTTGCAAAACGGTTGTGTAAGGTCATCGGAGATCCTGCATGCTAACAATACATAAACATTGATTAGACAAGTTTTTCTTTCAACCTCTGGATGGAACGATGATAACCTTTTTTATTCTCAGGTTTAAATGTCATATGTGATATGCTAGTAGTTAACAAAATTTATGGCATTTCAAAACTTGTCATCCCAGACTTAAATGAGTGGTGGTGATTTCTTTTAACACAAGGACATGACAATTCAGATTTATGGAGATCCTGAAGCAGCTGATATTGTCTTCACTTGTGGAGCTGATATAGTAGTTGTTGGAATAAACATCACAACCCAGGTCAAACTTACTGGTCAGTGTCTTGTTTTATGCTGTTGCTGCTGCATCATATTCTCAGGATTTTGTCATATTCCATATTAATTCCATTATTTCTTGTTTTAGACATGGACCTTGAGGAAATAAAATGTTCTAATGGGAGGTACGCAGAGCTCATATGTCGAATGTGCAAATTTTACAGAGATTGGCATGTTCAGTCGGATGGTGTCTATGGTAATTTCATTTCTCTACTTCGTTTTTATGGATTAACTATGAAGCATCATATGTAATTTACATAATTTTCACTTGATTACATTTTTATTCCAGGAATATTTCTCCACGATCCCGTCAGCTTTGCAGCCCTTGTACGGCCCGACTTCTTTACTTTCAAGAAGGGTGTTGTGAGGGTCGAGACACAGGGCATCTGTATAGGACATACATTAATTGATCAAGGCCTAAAGAAGTATGTAAAAAGTTATGGAAACCTTATTGGTTTATTTTATTAAAAAGTCATAAGCTATAGAATCTCAAATCAAGCCCCAAATTTGGTCTTTGTTTTCTAGACATGAATGCCCATCTGAAGAATTCAATTTTAAACAAAATCTGTCATCAACTTAAGGGACTTTTTTAACTAAAATTTGGAGTGCCACCAAAATCTCTATTTACTAATCTGGATGAGCATTCTGATGGGTATCTAGCTTTCAACTGAAGTTGGATCTAAAGAGAGAAGGGGACTCCAGTTAGTTTAAACAAGCATAGACTAAATATGCAAACATGGATGCATTATTGTAATTTTGATGATGAAATCGTATTTGGCTAGTTAATCAAAATTTTTTATGCTGACTAACATTTAAGAACTGAAATCCACTGTGATGTTTAGTGGTGGGTTTGCATTCCCTAAAGATCAGAGTTCAAATTTTACTTGTTTCGTAGAAAGAAAAATCCCTGATTCTGGTATTACTTATCCTTCGAGAAGTATGCCGAGTTTGTAAATCTTTCCTCATGCGATTACTAAGTTTACAATGTTGTTATACTGTAGAGTTAACTCCTTATTTAGTCATTTTTTATTTGTGTCAGTCCTAATCTTCTAATTTTTGCGTAGGTGGAATTCCAGTAACCCTTGGTCAGGTTACAAGCCTATCTCAGTAGCATGGACAGTTGATGTTCCTGGGGTCCTTGACTTTATTAAAGCGATGCTCATGAAGATGTGAATTCCTGGGAGATTTGTGTAGATTGATTTCAGCTCGTTCAGTAGCGGTATCTATTTCCATAAATTTAAAGACTCGAACCTTATTCCACTGAAATTTATTCGCTGATTTGTAGAGGAAGGATTCAATAATTGATAACTGATCTGCTTATTATCATCAATGTAAATTTCACGTCATTTCAGTGCCAATATAGTGAAAGTTCTTAGGATAAACTTGGCATTTTCAATGTGTTTGTAAGTTCCATAATTTTAGAAGAAGATTGAAGAGCTTTGCTCCGCACTACTGGTGAAAATCTGATGGCAAGAACTTCCAAAATTTTGGTACATAAATCTATTTGGTTTAGTTATCCAGTGGATAGAACTGAATCGGGGCATGACTCAACATCTGCAGAAAAGTTCCCTTGATATCCTGCTTAGATTGGAAAAGTTCATCATTTTTAGAAGTTTTCTCCATGTTTTCAAATCTCTCCATACAACACGATAGACTGTGATAGTTGGCATTTTTCGTTCATGTTCGAATGATAATGAGTTTTTCCAGTTTTGTCTCTTAGTGTAGCTACACCAATCTTTTACCTGGTGCTCATTCTGAATATGATATTTTGTGACGACACATCAAGCCTTTTAATTATGTCTCAGTACTGTGTAAATACGAAAGGTTTCTCTTTGATTGACCTACACCATTTCCATGTATGCCATTGTGAAATATTGATTGTAAGCATATACAACATTTTTCTATGGAAGTAGCGTGCTTCAAGGTTTTGCTTCTCCACATCATGAACATGCTTGACACTGAACTTGCATTCTATAATTGTAAGAACTTTTTCATTTTTGCAAGTCCCATATGCTTAATATTTTTAGTGGCTTCATCACATCCATTATGACAAAGACGTGCAAAGAAAATGTACCAAGAGACCTCTCCTGCGTGTTCTTCGTTGGTTCACACATGCACATGCACACACACTATACATGCATATAAGGCAGGGTGTAGGAATCATTGACAACCACAACAACATAATACCATCAGCAAAACCAGTCATGAACTATCGTTAACACCCACCTTCCTCTGACTCACCTCAGTTTCAGAAGCAGACATACCCCAGGGTATCTACATCTGGTCCCTTTGATATTCAGCATCTCGCTAAGATGATGCAACTGTACCAGGTTGAGCGGCAAGAGTAGAAAGAATTCTTGAGTAGAGTCGCACAATAGCTAGTAGAGTTGACCAAGCTTAAGATGGCCATTCCCACAAATGGTCAAGTGAATCCCAACAACTAGAAGCGCCGACCGAATCATGGTAAGGTATATCTTACAAATGGCACAACAATGCCACCCTACTACATGATTTGTTTAATCAAATTTCTCTCGAGAGTGGTAGTATTATTCAAACTCCTGATCGGGCATCAAAGGACGTAGTTGTAGATGAGCATATGAAGGAGTCGGATGAGGAGGATTACAACCACCGTCAGAAAGAAAAAAAATTGAAACCTCAAAAATCACAAAAAAAACAACAAAAACATAGTCAAGGGAGTTGCGGAGTCGGAAGAAACATGTAAGCTAGCTAGGAAGAGCCCATACTTGGACCTACTACAGATGATGCATGTCACCGAAGACCTGCAACTTTTATTTCCACAATTTCCTTCCAATAATATAAATACTAAATTTGATTATTTGAATGAGACTGAACATGTTTTTGATGTTGTTTCAACTCATTAAATGATCCTTTTTTTCAATGCCTTATTGGTTGGAAATATGAAAAATATTTGAAAAAAAGACGACTCTAAGATGGAGAGCTTGTACAAGGACAACACCATGACCATGATCCCTCTCTACCACGTGTTGGTACACATCTCTGGATGAAGTACCTAAAGGCCAAGTGTACTCCTTAGAGGAAGAACATGAAAAGAATGATATAATCTAAAACCCATATGTTGCCCAATGCTACTTCATGTGATGTAAAGAACATTCTTCCAACAAAGAAGAAAGATTCAAGGGCACATTACACTTGCATTGACATATTCCAAGCCGTTTTCAACCGCACTCCACTAGATAATAGTTCCTCTATTAACCTTATGCCTTCTACACTGCTATATAAGCATGATCTTCAATCTCTTAACAAGTCAATAACGATCCTTCAATTTAATGATAGACCTGTTAAGAGATCTAAAGGAGTTTTGAGGAACGTTATCGTAACTGTAGAGGGTCTACAATCCTAGTAGACTTCACTTTCATAGACATGGATAACCCAAAACACATACACTATTCCATGATCATACTCGGAGGCCCTTCATATGTACCATGAGGGTCTTGTTTAACCATGAGAATGGGAAAGTAATCTTTCACATCTAGAGTGAGAGCGTACAAGTAGATATGGACACTCCATAGATACCTGACTCAAGTTGAGGTTAGAGTATTCGAGTTCATATGCTTGTCACCATAAGAATGCATTAGAGCAGTCTCAACTACTCAATGAGGATTCAGAGGATTCTCTCTCATCTATAGAGGATAGTCTAGATGTCACAGTCTGCGAGGTTATGTGGGTCGAGATTGACAACATGGATTAGTTTACACAAGATGGATGCATCATATCACTCACTTTAGATGACTATGTGGACAACACATGCCTATGGAACTTGTTTCACTCAAGTCATTCTGAAGGAGAGCAAGATATAGAGTCAATTGATGTAGTTTCTTCTTATCTTGATAATTTTTGCAATTCAACTCTAGAGCAGTATATAGAGGTGGCAGAGATACATCAGAGTACACATTCCACCACTAACACAAACACTGGACAAATAAAACCATATCTTACAAATTCTTCATCTCTACCCGAGCTCAAGACACTTTTACGAAAATTAAAGTATGTATTCCTTACGGGCCCAAATAAATGATTTTCAATCATCATTGGTTCTTGATCTACCAAGGAGTGTGAGTCTAGCTTACTAGAGATCCTGGAGAAGAACCGTAAGGTGATAGGCCGGGGCATTTAAGGTATCTCAGGGAATAGTCATGCTGAGTTCACACCATATCTAATTGAATGATGATGCCGAACCATCTCGCGAGTTCCAACATAGGATACAACCAGATATTTTGGAGGTTGTGCAGAAGAAGATATAGAAGTGGTGTGAGGAGGGATTCATTTATCCCATCTCCAATTCCAAGTGGGTTCCCCTCCTTTATCTAAGTTCCAAAAAAATCGGGGACCCAAATTATCACCAATTATAACGAAGAGGAGATTATGATAACGAGTCGATGCTGATCATAGATGCATGAATGTCGCGACAACGAAGAATCCCTTCCCCTTACCTTTTTTCATCCAAATAGTCGAAAGGCTGGAGGGGAATAGTACTTTTTCCTGGATAGTTACTTAGGCTATAATCAAATAACATCACTCTAAAGATTAGGAGAAAATGTTGTCCACCTGCCTGTTTAACTCTTACGTACACTGATGCATCACCTTTGGGTTATGCAACATACTTATTTGTTGACATGATTTGTGACTTCTTAGAGGTATCGATGGATGATTTCTTGATCTATATTGATTCTTTCGACTCATGTCTTAGGCACCTAGATCTTGTTCTGGCTAAGTACTACTAGGTAAATTTTGTCTCTTGTGGGAGAATACTCACTTTATGAATGGTGTTGCAGGCATTGTATCATGGCATATCATCTCCAATGGAGGAATGTGAATTGATCTTACCAAAATGGATGTGATCAATAAACTAGAACCACCTACCAACCTCAAGGTGTGATCTTTCCTCGGACATGTCAATTTGAATCGATCATTTGTGATTTTAATAATATTACTCGACTGCTAACTGAGATCTTATGTAAAGACATCTAGCTTGTTGTAAATCACAAGTGTCTTTAATATTTTGAGAATTTAAAGAAAATGTTCAGGGATGTCATGTACTGCATTCACTCAACTTGTCTCTCCCATTTGAGATCATGACGTAGGCATCACATTTTTTTGTATGTGCTATACTAGGATAAGGAGGGAGGATGTCCCATTTGCAACTCACTATGCAAGAAAAATAATTGGCTATTCTCAATGTAACTACAAGATCATTGAGAAAGAGATGATTTTTGTAGTCTTCGCTTTGAATAAATTTACGTCTCACTTCTTAGGATCCAAGGTGACCGTATTCACTGACCACTAGGATATGTGCTACCTTATGGAGAAGAAGGATGCAAGAGTATGCCATTTAAGATTGGTATTACTCCTTAAGGAATTCAATTTGGAGTTCAAGGACAAACCTGGAGTGAAGAATGTGGTTGCCAACCATCTTTCTAGAATTGAGTAATGGTAGGCCCTTGAAGATGACACACCATTTCAAGATTCATTTCTGAACAAGTTGGTACTTGCTACTGACTTGCCCCCATGGTACATCAAACTTTTAAACTATCTTATCTTTACAAAAAGTTCCACATGATTGGAATAAAGGCTGCATTGGTCGACTCAAGTCGGAAGCAATGAATTACCACTAGAAGATCCATTCCTTTTTCTGTGAGAAGAGGTTTTTTCCTTAGGAGGAATATCACAATGTACTCACACTTTGCTGTACCATGGAATAGAAGGATACCATCCTGGGGAGAGTAAAACACATAAGGTACTCCAATGCAGTTTATGGTTTCACTTTGTTCAAAGATTCCTATGCCTTTCCAAGTTCCAACGACGTGCGCTATTTATCAGTGAATGGGAGTAAATGTAGTTACAAAAGATGTAATGTTGATGAAACCAGTCATCATCTGTGATGTCTTCAATGCACATCATTTCATGGTCTTGTTATCCTTTAGCCTTAGATTAAGTTTCAAGGTGGGTGGAGGCTATTACTGCTTGAACATCAAACAACAAAACTGTTTGCAAGTTCCCGTGAGAGAATATTATCTCTCAATTCGAGATCCCACAGATCTTGATATTTTATTGGGGTGTAGGCCCTTTGTTAGTCACATGGTGAAGAAATTAGTGAAAAACTACGACATCGAATACCATATCACAAGTTCAAACAATCCACAAAGTAACGACATGGTGGAGGTGTTGAATGTGGAAGTTAAAACGATATTAGAAGCATTGAAGTATTGAGATATTAGAAATGTCACATGGTGAACAACCTTTCTTAGTGAACGAGCAAATACTTAAGCACTATGTGGAACAAACAAAGCATCCAACCCGAGTTTAAGAGATCTATTTCGTGCACTAATTCCTTTAATATTTCAGTACATCGTGCATGAAGGCCTTGTAGGCTCACCTTCATCTTGAAGGAGTATTCACACTAACCCACTGACGATGTTTCTCTTCTATATTTGTTCTTTTGTTTTGTACATTCTATTACTACCACATTGGTGCCCAACCTTGATATCACTCTAAAAAATAGGATACTAAATCATAAGTGTAGAGGGGTCAATGCTCTCGGCCCTCTTCTATTCATTCATTCATCCCTTGTCCTCGACTGCCTCGTAAGTTGTAAACTTCTATTATTTTGATTCTTTTTCTCCCTTACGCTTAGTACGAGTTATGTCTTACTTTCTCTCTGTACTATGAGGATATCACATGTTAAGTATATGGGGTGTTGTAAGTACATATATACATTATACGTAACTCGTACTTCCAAGTAGTTTTTGTATATAATACTCAATAAAAATATATACGGTAATACTTCTAAAGTACATATAATAATGTACATTCTTTAATTTATGTAAAATCATGTAAAATAATTAAATCTTACTGTAAACTTGAACATAATATCCTTTGTTGTAAAAATTATTGTAAAATTTATGTTACACTAAAAAATTCAAAAGTTTTACAAGCAGCAACAAAAATACAACTAATTCTTGACACTTTCACATGCAAACGAGACTTATTGTACATCAGGTCACCTAATTTGAAGATAAGAACTTCGAGAATCATCACTCTTATTCAAGAGTGCTTAGTACTTAAAGCAATGAAGGTCTCTTGATCGAGGATATACATTTTATATCGTTTAGAATCTCTAAGCTTTAGAAAGAATATCCCTGATGTTTAACTTTGTATGACTGCATGTACCTAGTGACGAGTTCACAATTTCGCCTAATGACCATGGATGTGAGACCATAGCCTAAAATATGATTTTATGATTCTATGTCCCATCTTATCCTATGTCCCATTTGTTTGTTTTATAACCTAAGAACATGGATCAACATGTGTCAACTTGGTAAGTGAACCATATTCCAAAAGTTCCTTAAAAAGTTCAAAAATTCAAAAATTGGCATTCACGTTGTATTGGCTCTATTAGGCTAATTACATTTGGAATGTTAAGGTAAGATTCTCTTGGCAGCATTGAAAAAGAATTAAAAGTTTGGAGGATGGGGAATTACTGTTTTCTCCTCTTTCAATATTTGAAAAAATTTCCCGGTGAAAGAAAATCAAAGGCCCGTTATGGAGAAGGTTAATATGTAGCAAATAGACCACAATAGGTTCTGAAAGTAATATAACACCATCTTCCACATTTACCAAAGCTTCTATAGGCATAGGATGTACTCATTATTGGGCTTAATTATGTAATTGGTAATAATGAGCAGGCCTTTTTTTTTGGGTACTTCAAACTTGAATATGACTTCGACTCGGAGAGTTTGGGTAATGTTTGGTAACTGGGTTGGGTTGGATTCTGTGAATAGTAGTTGTTTGGATGGTTAGAAAGATTGAAAAATGTTGGAGTGGGGAATGTGATGGAGTGTCACATTAGTTTGTGATATAATACCAACGTAGGAATGCAAAGGGTAAACCAAGTTACCTCGGAGTAACCTTGTAACCAAACGAGCCCTTTATATCCAAAGGCGTACAACTTTACAAGGATAGAAACATCTCTATTACGAAAGCTCTAAAACATAAATATGTCGGCTGCCATTGGGCTAAAGCACTCATGAATAAAGTCATCGAAGTTCATTCTAGACGAGGGGACGCCGTTTGGAAAATATACTCGGAATGAATGTGACCGATGATGGACCATCCTTTATATTCTTGGGTAAAATTACATTTGTTAAAAAAGTGTGCCATCTCTTCTTTGGCGACCTTCAATGGCGGGTGGTGTCCCTACTTATCAAACTCCGTGACATAGGTCTGCAGTCAGCTATTGAGGTTTCTTCATATACTTCCGTAGCATTCTGAGCGTAATCTTGAGTGCTCAAAGATCACATTTTACGAGATAGTATGGTACACGATATGGATTCTGATTTTCTATATGATTTGGAGTACCTACGCATCCCACTTCCATATCTCGATCTTACCTACTTTGCTAACAAGGATATCGTCCCCCCTAAATTTCAGAAAGCTTTGGCAAGTTCCCTTTTTAGCAAATTGTTAAAGACATGGAGGTTAAGTTTGGCATGACTTTTATACAAAAGGTATTTTTTTGCAGTTTATAAACTGATCATGCTCAAGATTTCCTTCTTGGTATTCCTATTAATGCCATTGGAATGCATATGTCATCTATTGAGTACCATAATATTCTCAAATCTCGCCTTATGATTCATCTATTTCCAACTAATGAGGCATGCCTACTATGCTGCAAATCCTGCCTTTCAAAGAATTGGATTTGCCATCTAAAATAGATTGACGACTCGATTTGTCGCTCATCTCCCATCATGTGAAACTTGATACAGAAAATAAACATTGATTATTTTTTGATTTAATGAAAGATGTAGAAGCTCTATCTTACTAATGCTTTTTTCGGATCTCTGTTTTGCGCACGAAATCGAATGCGCCTTTTGGAAGTGCGTGGAATGGCATTCTTTTGGGGTTGAAGCTTTTATGTAAAAAAGCTGCATGTTGACGATCCATCTAACTCGATTCGATCCCGTTGACTATACGAATCAAATCAATAATACAATGATTCAATATTTTTATCAATTTTTATAAATGGCTGACATCATCATAGGTTCGACTACTTCATCTCATTCATCCTTGACAATAAAAATCAAAATCAATACTTGACTGGTTTGATGTCTAGCTCGATTTTTTAAACATTGCCTCAAAGGATCCAAGGACACCACCTACCAAAGTTCGTCGGAGTATACGTGAAAAGAGGAAAATTTTAAAAAAAGTCAAGGGCCTGTTTGGTTGCCATGGTACACGGGATACCCTAGCATACCCTTAGTTCCAACCCTACATTTCTGAATTGGGATTACTTTTATTGATCATAAAATTTCTTTGGTATAATATTTTTAAACATGTTCAAATAACATTATTAATATAAAAAAATATATTATAACCATTAAAAGAATATAACACACAATCAATGTCACATCGCATCACAATTATCATTCCAACCCTCTAACCCATCAAAGAGCTAATTCACATGAAGATACTTCAATTCGATCCAACCCAATAACCAAACATGCCCTTGATTTTTTTAAAGTTTTGCTCCTTTCACGTATACTCCGACGAACTTTGGTAGGTAGTGTCCTTGGGATCCTTTGAGGCAATGTTTTAAAAATCGAGCTAGACATCAAACCAATCAAGTATTGGTTTTGATTTTTATTGTCAGGGATGAATGAGATGAAGTAGTCGAACCTGTGATGATGTCAGCTATTTGTAAAAATTGATAAAAAAATTGAATCGTTGTATTGTTGGTTTGGTTCGTATAGTCCAACAGGATCCAATCGAGTTAGATCGGTATTTTATACAAATAAATATAAATACAACCTCATATATTTGATTACATTTTGTCCTTACAAGTTTTTCAAATAATATTTATATCCTTTTTTATAATTATATTCGTGTCCCTATCTTTTTATAAATAGTATTGATCCTTTATTAATACACTTGTGCTCTTGTATTACACCAACATAAGGATAATAATGTGATTTGTGTAAGAACATAGGGGCACAAGTGCCATTGCAAAAAAGGTAGGTGCATAAATATGATTACAAAAACTTGAAAGAGCATAACAAATTCATATAAATATATAACCGTGATGCCTAAAAATAACAATTACTTTTATTAGTGACACGTACTATTAATTTACCGCTTCTCACAACGTGAATATGACAACTTCTTCGTTACATAGTGGCACGATATGTTGTTGTTGGAAAGGGACAACCTCATGAACAATGTTGGAAGAAAGAGGTGATGCTCTTAAAGGAGGAAAGAAGATGCACCATTGATTTACGCGTACAATGGAATTAGACGAAAATGACTCGACGTCTAAATGTGGGTGGGGTGGAGTTCAAATTTTGCAAGGCTTGATGTCAACGTCAAGCGAGCTGTTGTGCATATGGATGGAAACAGTTACGGATATATTCGTATCCGATTCATTATCGTATGCGATCAATGTCTGTTTTATATCTGTATCTATTTTTTTAAGAATAAGTTAAGATAATTTTAATATCTGTAAATATTCGTATCTGTATCCGCATCTGTATTCATATTCAAAAAATAGATAAGGATACGGTAATATCTATATCTGCATATCCGTCGGTTTGTATCCCTAGTTATGCAGGCTTTGATGGTTCTTTAAAGTTAGATTTGCAGGGAATATGAACTACATGGAACTACATGTGATAATAGGTTTCCTTTTATGTTCGTAACAGGCAATAATACATCATGTCTTCTGGTTGTGGAAGGTTGTAAAAACTGAGATATCTAAGAACAAAGATAATGCCTCAGTATATATTTAAATTTTTTATGTCAAAAATCCTGATTTCGCCAAATGCCTTCAAATAGCATTTATAGTTGAAGCTTCCTTTTAATGTATAATTCTATAATGGTGCTGTCACAAAAAACATGTGAATTATAGTGACGATTTTTTCAAAATCCATCACTAAATTAGCCGTTGTTAATTATATAACGACGATATTATTCGTTGCGAAACGATTTTTCGTACTCAAAATTAACGACGAATATCATATATGTCGTTATATCATTAGCAAAGGTCCACATAGTGACGCTTATTCATTGCTATTTCCAAACTTCTAAGTAATCGTCGCTAAATTTTTAACTAAAAATAGCGATGATTAGTTGATATTTTGAAAAATAGTACGGAATAAGCGTCTCTATATGGACTCTTGCTTATGATATAACAACATATATGATATTCGTCGCTAATTTTGAGTACGAAAATTCATTTTGCAACGAATAGTATCGTTGTTATATATTTAACAATGGCTAATTTAGTGACGGATTTTGAAAAATGTCACTATAGCTCAATTCTGTTGTAGTGTATAGCATGCAAATTCTCTTGAGCAAATGTCGCTCATTTGACCCTATAGAAGATTTTTTCCTTTTATTTTATAAAATTAGTGGAAACTTAAAATAGAAAAATGTATTAGTTGATTACAGTTCATTTGTTTTGTAGTTCATATTGCTATAGTGATTGCTGTTTAAGTATATAAAAGGATATGCATGTCCCAAATCAAGCCTCTAAAAGGTTGTATTCCGCTTTTCTTTGGAAAATCAACCACAACGACAACGACAAAGTCTTCCCGCATATTATGGTTAGCTACATTGATTTTTTGCCTCCATTCAAATCTATTTTGAGTTATTATCGGACTTAAATCCAAATAACTAAGATCCCTTCTGATATTCTCCTTCCAACAATTCTTAGGTCTTCCTCGCTATATCTTAACCATCTCAATATTCCAAATCTCACATCTTCTAACTAGTACATCAGCCGACCTTCTTTTACAAATGGACAAACTACCTTAAGCAGTTTTCTCTCATCTTATCCTCTGTCGGAGCTAGACCAACTTTCCTTCTGATCACATCATTTCGAATATGATATTTTCGTATATGACAAGACATGCATCCACCATAGCATTTTCATTTATGCTAATGTCATTATCTACATGTCTCTGATTCGCATGCAAATATTTATATCAATAGCACATAGCGGGTCTCAAGGCTACTTTGTAATACTCTCCTTTGATTTTCAAAGATTTTTCTTATTACATATAATAGTATTGGTTTTTAACCCCAACCTGCATTTATTCTATGAGTAATATCTCCATTAATTTCCTCATCTTGTTGCAAAATAGATCCCAAGTATCTAAAATAATCTTTCTTCTAAATGTTATCTTCTCTGATCTTCACTCTGATTCCTCCACCACTGTTTCCATCAAATGCGCACTTCATATATTCAGTCTTAGCCCTACCTATACGAAATCTTTTAATCTCTAAGGCTTGTCTCCAAACCTCGTGCTTTTCATTTGCTCCATCTTTAGTCTCATCAACCGACACAATATCATTGGCAAACAAGATACACCTAGGTTCCTCATCCTGAATATGACTAGTTAACTTATCAATAATCAAAACTTGAAAAAGAATGGATTCAAAGTTGAACCTCGATGCAGAACTATGCTTATGCCAAAATAGTTGGTTTCTTAGATTAGATTCCTACACAAGATGAAGCTCCATCATAAATATCCTTTACAAGGTTAATGTACATGACATGAACTTGCATCTTCTGAAAAATATCCACAAAATCTCATGTCTAACTGAATCATAAGCTTCATCCAAATAAATAAAAATCATACGGAGGTGCTTCCTTTTAACTCTATAAATCTCCATTATTCTCCTAAATAGATGGAAGCTTCAATAGTTGACTGACTTGACATGAATCCAGATTGGTCAGCTGCTACTTTAGAAACTTACCTCAACCTTCTTTCGATCACACTTTCTATAATTTTCATAATATGACTCATCAGTTTGATACCTCTATAATTCAAACAATTTTTAATGTCTCTTTTATTTTTATAAAAAGGTACGACAATGCTTTTCGTCCATTCTTCGAGCATTTCCTTGCTTTGCAAAATTGAATAAAGTTGTGAGCCAAGACAAAGCCATGTTCACCTAGAACTCTCCATACTTATAGGAATGTCATCAAGTACTACACCTTCCCCAAGTTTGATAACCTTAAAAGACTCCTCTACTTCTTTGATTTGTATTCGTCTATATCTTGTACGATTCAGGCAACTTTCAATACTAGCTAGATCTCGCAAAGTGATTGATGAATACTTGATTTATCTCCTTTATTATTTACTTCTATCCATTTTCCAAAGGAAAACACATTTTCTATGCACTAAAACCCATTTCTTAACACACGAGTGCTCAAGAATAAAAGCGTGCATTTAGCATTATTTTTCACTAAGATAAAAGAATAATGAAAGAAAAGACGAAGAAATATGTAAATATGTATATATGTACATACTTGACGTTTACCCCAGATACTAAGAGTACAAGATCAATAATTAACAATAAAGTAGGGAGACATAAGGAAATTCATGGAAAACATACAAAAGAATTTATTATATATAATAATGCTCAAAATAACTTGTATATATTATAAAATTTTCCATATTTTCTATAAAACTTATACTATGATTGACTTATTTTTTTTCTAATATGCAAATAAAAACATAAAAAATATAAAACATGAAAATAAATTTCACCTTGAATAAATTTTTATACTTCTTAATCTGGAAAAGCAGTAAAGTCAAGCTTACCAATTGAATTCCCACTGTATATGAACTCCGAATTGTCCAAGCTCACTTTCCAAGTTCAAATAAAAAATTATCTATTTATTGGAAGTAGTTTCATTAAAGTTAGAGATAATATGCAAAAAAGTTTGGGTTTGAGATCTAATTGTACATTATACATAACTAGCTAACTTTATCATGTTATTTCATATATATATATATATCATTTTGTTTTATTTATTTTTCATTTATTTTTATTATATTTTAATTTATTGCATAGAAATAAGATTATGAAAATAAAAAAATCATGAAAATAAAAAGGTTTTAAATGCTATAAATCTGATTTATTCATCCATATATCATCCATTCCATCTATTTTTAACTTTCCTTAATCCAAAAAATATATTCACATTTCATTCAGTATTAAGAATTTTAATTAATTTTTATTATGCATACATCTTTATAGAAAATCAAAGAAAATAAGACAAAATATAAAAATGGTCTTATGTATATATAAAATATTAAGAAAAAATGCATATCTTGCATTATTAAGCCTGGTTGAGTTCAAATTCAGCATGAGGTTTGTATATCTCAAAGATTGATCCTTTCTCATTACAAGCCTTTCTGTTTGATCAACCCAAATTTAATGCTTACTATTTTATCCTTGATAGTTACAAGCTCACATCCCTATAAAAGGAGACCTCCACCCTCTCATTTCAACATATACCTCATTTGAGTATTCTATAGTTGTCTAAAGCAGCTCTCTCGCTCTCCTATTCTTGAGTGTTCATCTTTTTTAGAGAAACAATTCAAAGTTTTGTCAAAAAAGCTAGTTTGATATGTAGAAAGCTCTTCAAGCTCCATATGGGAGTCAGAGATTCTTTTCAGGCTACTGAGAAAATTTTGATGATATTTTTTCATATGTAGCTTTCATCTTTTTTAGATATATATTTGTCTTAATTGAGTATTGTGGATATCTTGTTGAAATAGTCTCTCCTACTCTGATTGATTTATCTGATAATATTATTATTGTTTCATCATCTTAGATATTTTTTAGCATTTGTCTTACACTGCTGATACTCTCAAAGTCCTTTATGTAGGAGGCTTGAAGTGAAGCCTCAAGCAGTGTTGTAGCTAGCCTAGTTGTAGTGGCGAATTTGGTGTTTTGATCCAAGGTTGTGTCTTTGGTGTGCGATCCAAAGTTGTAAATTTTAGTGCTTATAAATGTCTAAGATATCTGCCTAAATATATCACTATATCTTGGAATAATTGGTTGGATTGCTAACGAAAAATAAGTCAAGAAGATTTGGGTCATGGTTTCTTTCCCTCTTGGGTCTCCATGTTAACAAATTGTATACAATGAATGTTGGCTTGTTGATTCTTATTGAGTTTTGTCGATTGATTTGCAAAAAAAAAGTTTTCCATACCCCATTCACCCCCCAGACTATATTCGATCCGTAATTTCTATTGGAGAAGAGGGAAGAAGAATTGAGGGATAAGAGAGAAGATAATATGAGGAGAGAAGATAATAGCAAGGGGAGAATAACTATTAGATGATAAATGAGAAATAAATAAGGGGATGTCATCGAAGTTGGTTCATCTTCGATGTTGATGGCATGCTTCACGAAGGCTCGGATGATCAAGTTGGAAAGCTTGGACATATGATCTCACCGAAGAGTTTCTCCTTTAATTGATGCTCAACTAGAGTTGGAGAGGAGAGGTAAGACATCACCCCACACCTCAATAATTCTCATAGGAGTTATGATTTAAGGAAGCCCTAGTCTATGGCAGATCAAACCTTCATCAATGGAGATTGATGGGCTAAGATTGGGAGGATTCAGGTGATTGGGTTCTATGATTTCCTGTGAAGATGATAAGGGATAGGAGAGGAGATCTTGTTAGGTCTCAATATGGTGGTTTGTTTGTGATGGGATCAAGTGTTAGATTAGGTTGTGTTACATGCAATCAGAGGTGTGTTCTAGAGTTAGTTGGGTTTTGAGTACAATAGATCTAATGTGTGTGTCAACTTTAAAACAAACTAAATAAGGTTCTAATAGTCTCCCATGTTTTAAATATGATAAAACAATACATAGAGAAATTCTTGAAAAATTCTTTACAGTTAAACCATTTTACAAGAACTTGAAACTCAAATTTAAACTACCCCCCTAAAACCAAGGGTAAAAAAACTTAGCTTCTTTTCTCTGTTTCTTTTCTCTCCCTTTTTTGTCATAATTAAAAAGATTACAAACAAGCTTAAAGAGAAGCTTAACTTCATTAATTGAAAATAGCCATTACAAAATATGGACACTAAAAAATAAAAAAATTATGCATGCATTACACTAATGTAATAGAGATAAAAATAATGATAAACTATGCATCAGGATTACACTCCGAGTCTAATGACCTAGGGTATTGACACGAGTGCGCTTCTGAGCCGCTGTGCGCGTACACTAGACATCCAAATCATACTTATAGATCATATTCTCAACTTCTTCTTCTTCTTTTGATTCAGTATCTTCTTTAATTTCTTCTTTTTATGCGAGATCTTGGATGTGGATCCCTTTCCCATAGGAAGACCAAGTTGGAGAGGTAGAAGGATCCGGGATTCTAGTGCGAGGAGGAAGAGGAGCTTCCCTAGTGGTTCTTCGAGAGGAGTAAGAGCACTTCTTCAAAATTTCAAGCTTGTCCATCTTATTTGATAAGTGATAGAGAATCTCAACTTTCTTATTTTGAAAAATAGCTTAGTCATTGGCGTAGAGATCCATGTTGATGTTGTGGGACATCGTCACCTATGCACTTTCATGATGGCGATTCAGTTGGATAGAGATTCAATCTACGATGTCTTGGGGATCAAGCTTGAGGGAGTTGTTGATTATGATATTCATAAGAATAATCAAAAGATGATGACACATGTCAACAAGGATGAGGGACATACCCATGAAAGTGAGGTGCTTGTGTCGGTAGAAAGGAGTTGGGCTGAGAAGTTGGGGAGATGCGGTCGAGGGTTGATGTCCGTAGTCCTAGAGAACTTCATAGAATCTTTTCCAAAAGGGTTGACTCTCTTGATCTTACTTCGATCATCCAAATCAATGATAGAGAAATAAGTCATGGTGTGGTACACAAGGAGTATGAGGCTAGTAGTTCCAAGAGTCATATGTTATAGTCATATTCACGTAAAACTAAGCGATGGCTAAGGGAGACATTGATGAATGCTAGGAATGCGAGGCAAATTTGTTTGTCAAAAACCACAAACTTTGAATGTTGTGGAGTATTTTTACTTGGAAAGTTTACCAAGGTCGAACACATGGAACGGTGATTTTTAGTTGCGAGGTCTTAAATTAATTTAAATAATTTGTTAATTACTCGTTAATTTCCGTGTCATAAAACAAAGAGAAAATGTGATTATGCATATGCAATACGAATCAAATACACAAAAGTGAAGGTAAGGACATGTGATTTACACGATTTAAATCCTCAATGATATACTCAATACTTCCCCAAATTAATCACAAATCATAAAGAAATTCATATGATAATTTGCTTAATCATATCCAAGTTGCAGATGAAAATATCAATAGATAAAGTTATATCCTCTACTGTTAAAGAGATCAAGATGATTTTTATCTCCTAATATCTGTCCTCAAAAGCCCTAAGATTTAATTCCTAAATAATGGACAATAATCTTAAAGGAACAAAAAACCTTAATTAAACCCCTGTAAAAGATTAGTTCTTTACAAAAATTCAACAATGATCAAAAGAATTAATCAAATTAAATTCCTCAACCAAATTCCTGTAAAATATATCGTTAATTTTATCCATGAAATAAGGAAAAAAATGTTAATTATTAGCCTGCATAATTTAAAATCACTCCATAAAGTATAGAATGTATGAGAGCATAGAATAAGCTTCAAATTGACATATTGTATGCTAAAATCGGAGTTTGGATGAAAAGGTTATGCCAAATTGAAATTACAAGGACAAAAATGTAAATAAAATAAAAAAATTCTTTTAGAATGGTCCCTGGAGAGACTTATCTGTAAATAACACAATCCAAAGAGGTCTCTCAGCAAATTGCCCCAGGCAGGGGCATTTATGCAATTAAAGAACTTCAGGAGGGCCTACACATAAATTTTCCACTGTCAAGTGTAACACACGTGATGTCAGATGTGGGGCTTCTTGCAATTTCTTGACACTCGAAGGTTCCTGGTGCAAATTATCCAAGGTCGCACATGCTAGGCACACGCTCTATGGAGGCTTGGGTACCGAGCCTAAGCGTGGCTACTAATGGGAGCCTCAGTGGAGGTTCGTCTGTCCTGAGCTGTAAGGCTAGGACCTTGGCTCAGTGGGGGACACGACATGGCATGAACTGTTGGATCCCCCTGATCCAACGGTGGTGAAAGTGGCGGGACGTGTGCAGCTAAGGAGGAGGGGTACACAGTGGAGCTCACGATGCGGGAGAAGACGGAGCTCGACCGATTGACACACGACCAAGGGAGCTCTATGGCAAAGGCTGGAGTGGAGCTTGGTGAGTGTGGAGGAGGTAGAGTCGAGGGTGGTCAGTGGTGCGCTAGTGCGGCAGCAGCCACAAAGTCTGGAGGTACTAGAGGTGAACACTATGAGTGGTCGATCTTCACCTATAGAGGTTAGCGAAAAAATGACAAAGAAGGAGAGAAGGGAGATGGGGGTCCTGTGCGGATGGAGGAAGGGGAGCTAGAGCTCTGGCCTTTGCAAGGCCGGAGATGATAAGTCTAAGAGATAGAGGGGAAGTGGCGAGGGATGAGGGGTGGTCGGAGATTGGTTGGGTTGTCTAAGGAGAAGGAGTGAGCGGCGTGAAGAATACATGGAAGGGTCAACCGCTGTTGCGATGGAGATTGATTACGGTTGAGTCGATCGGAGGAGGGTTCGCTTGGAAGTAGCTCATTGCAGAGCTTCGATGTTTGCTCAAGGGCGCGGTGGACGACTGAGCTTCAACAGCTTATGGGAGGAGCTACGACAACGGACAGAGAGTCCCTTGGATCTCGTCGAGATGTAGGAGGATCGTCGCTCGAAGGAATCGTGCACTGTTGTCACCAGTCCAGAGCTTTTGAGCTCTATCCCTTCCCCTTGCCTTAGAAATGGTGGATCGGGTGTGAGGGTGGTAGCGATGAGAATTTATAGGGAGCGAGAGAGGAGACACTCGTGGCAGTAAGGGGAGATGTGACCGTTGAGGGAGGTAACGACAGCATGGGCGATGTACGTGCGGTCGTTACATGCAAGGAGGAAGGCAGAGTGATGGCGGGTGATGAGTGGCAATTACGAGAGGAGTGCAGGAGGTGGAGACCGAAGGGAGGAAGGGGAGAGGTGGGCCACATGCCTCACACGTGACTTGGGGAGAGGTTGTGGTTACGTACGAGGCATGCAACTAGGCTGGAGAGAGAGGAAGTCGGAACGAGGTGCCATTTGGCACGCTCAGAGGCTACCACATGTGGCCCCAAAAAAAATCAAAATTAATAGAGGAAGAAAAATAGAAAAGAAATAGAAGGAGGCCTCCGATCAAAAATTTCCTTCACGAAAGTTGTTCATCTTAAAGAGATCTACAACTTTCATGAAGGACTCGGGAACAAAAGAGGTCATCTATACAAAGTGGTATTTTTGGTAGTTCTCCATGTGTATAGAAAACCGACTTTTGAGGATTTTGCAAAATTTTTTGATAATTTAAAAGTGGATAAAGTTATAAAAAGAATATGATAGAACACAAGAAAATTATTACACATTAATCTATTTTTTTGGATTTTTAGTAAGTAAGAAAATAAGGAAATAAAATAGAAGTAAGAAATATGAGATTTTTGTACAGACTCATAAGGGTTACTCAGATTCGGTCAGTTTCTTTGATTTCAATCTTGATCTAGATTTGGATTTTCACACCGTTTGATAAAACTTTCGTCAAAGAACACAAACGAAAAATAAATAAAATTAAAAGGCTTAATTATGTACATAAAGAACTCAGGTCAAAAATAGCAAAAAGATAAAATATGGAAAAGAAACCCAAAACTCAACTTTCACATATGTACTCCGAATTTTACGAAATTAGTCTTGTTTTGAAGGTATTTGAAAATGGAGTACTTTAAAAGTGAGTAAACAAAATTGGACATTGTATTAGGGAAATATATACATTTTAGTTCGTTAGATGTGAAATTAGGATTTGAGTTTATTTGTCACTTATTTGAGTTAGTATTTTTTGTATTTTTTATTTTGTTGTGTTAGTAATATCTACAAACGAAGGTGGTTTGGGGTCAATCGATGTTAGGATGAATTAAATAAAAATAAGGGAAGCTAGCAGCTTTTTAGGGCAATTTACACATTATGCAATTATTTATGATGAAATGCAAATATTATTGACACATGCATGAATGCTAATGATGCTCTATTGGTTATTAAATATATATGTATTTTGGGAAACATAGCCTAATTGACCAAATTTAGCATGATGAATACGAGACTCATCATACCCCTATACTTAAACCATGCTCATCCCCGAGCATCAATGAATGAATGACTTAGTTGGATACATTCCCGACGGTGCATGTGAATTTCAAGGCTCAACTTTTTTGAGACATCCTAAAATTCTGGGCTCAACCATGCTTTAATAAAAAGGAATTCAACTTCTCTATTCATCAGACTCTTCGTTTGTACATATAATATAAGGATGTGACTTTTAGTGTACTGCATTCATGAGAGTCGAGTTGAGATGTCGCCCAAGGTCCCAGTCCATGAGACTCTCCTCTAGACCTAATCCTCAACACTAGGGAATAAGTCGGCTCTTGCATTCAATCAACCGTCTCATTAGTTCGTCATACTTGAACGTGTAGACGGATGGCCATATGATGGAGGGCATATGATAGTGTCTATTTTTCTCTCCCTCTCATTGGAACAAGGGCCTCTCGAGTGCCTTATTACTCAATGATGAATCCGTGATTCATCATCTCAATATCTTGATCTTAGCAAAATCTCTGAGCAAATTCTCAAATAAATGTATATAAAATAAATACATTAACAAAATGATTCTTGTAAATAAAACACACCAATTACTGTATATTAGATTGTACAATATAAATTAACAAAAAAATCCACAAAATTAAAGGAGTTTTTTACCTGTAAATAGCTCAAAACTTCATCTATTTTTAATAATTTTATTTCAACTCTTGTTCGGATAATTCTTTCTCTAACGTGTTCGTAACAATGTATATAATAATACAAAAATACAAAACAAAATTTACCTCAAATAAATGATCCTAGATCCCAAAGAGAAAAAGCCGTAAAGTACAACTTCCAGGTCAAATTCCCGCTCCGTATGAACTCCAAATTCACCAAACTTACTTTTAAAGTTCAAGTTAGAAAATTATCTATCCAACGAAAGTAGTTTTATTAAAATCGGAGCTCATTTGCAAAAGTTGGGTTTTGAGACCTAGATGTACATTGTATATTATGTATATATTCATTCTTTCTTCATTTTTATTTCATCTTTATAATTATTTAAAAATCCAAAAAATCATCGTTGTGTTGTATTTTGATTATAGTATTTTATTGTATTTTTCTGTTGTAAATATATCTTATTAAAAAGACAAAAATTACATATTAGAAAAGCAAACAAAAAATGTACATGTTGTATGTATTCCTTTGTAAATTTTCCACTATTTTTCCTTCTTTATATTTTTGTTGTATTTAAAGTAGCCTAATGCATTCAATTTTATTTTCCTTTATTTATTTTCCCTTTTTTACAATAACCACCATTCAACTCCACCATTCCACCAAAATTTCTAACTTCTAATTCAACCACATTATTTTATTAACCTTCCACCACTTTAATAACCTCTCAATTTTTCCTCTTTATATACATCCCATCCTCCTCATTTTGCACTTGATCCATCTTTATGTGAGGAGAGCCTCGTTCCAGAGTTGAATCGGTGACAGCGACGCAACCGCGGTCGAGCGACGACAACCCTCTCTCCGGTGAGATCCGTTGGCTTTTTGGCCAACAACGCAGCGGTATCTGTGCGCTGCTCGAACTCATCACTCGCCGGCGATTTGAGCGAAGACCGTACTCTCGTGAACACATCATGGCGATCGTCTCCATTGTAGGTAATTTTTCTTCTCATTTTATCATCTTCTTATTTTTGCAATTTTCTTGTATCACATCACCACCATAGTAGTTTTCTACCACATTATTATCATCATCACATCTTCATCTTCTTCATCATTCCCCTCTATCAAATTTTTTTATTTTTTATATATTCTTATTTCCTTCTTGTTTAAAAAAAATTAAAAAATTCTAAACAAAAAATTTACAACAGCAAAAAATTCAAAAAAATAAAAAAAAAATAAAAAAACCACAGGAGGGAGCAGCGACGTCGCCATCGCCCCCCCCCCTCATCCTCCAGTCGCGGCCGCGCGTGTCGGGGGCGGCGCCACCCCCCTCCGCGCGCAGGTCAGGCCCGCCACCCCGTGCCACCTGCACGCTCCACCGCCTTCCGCACCAGCCAGGTGCTCTGTCTCCTCCACCTACAGGTTGCGCCTCCTCCCCGCAGGGGCCCCCACCGCCGCCCCCGCGGCTCTCCGCCACCTACGGCACCGCCGCGGCCGAGCGCGCACCTCTGGCCACGTCCTCGCCGTCGTCGCGCCTCCCGCGCGGGCGTCGCCGCCATCCCAACCTCTGCCACCCAGAACGGAACGAAGAAGAAGGTTTGGTAATTTTTTATTTTATTTGGAAAAAATGCATTTGTTCATATTAATTTTATGTATTAAAGCTGAGACGCTCTTCAGGGAGATCTTCTCTCGATTCTTATTGAATCGCTAAGTACACGTGCTACAACGTGCCCAAATTAAAACACGTATTCTGCGACTCGTCAGATGGCATCATTGTCAGGGATGCAAATGGCTTTGGGATTAATTTAAAAAATTTGGATTTAGATTTTCACTTACTTGGGTAGTCTGACCCCCGAGCCACTTGTAATTAATCCATTTTCTTTCCATTATTTTCTACATATTTTTGTATATATTTTGTTTTTGATCTCTCTAATATAACTCTTATTTTCCTTACGAGGGCCCCGTGGACTTGGAGTACATCAGAGGTCGACGTACGTGACGTGCGTCGACTGCTGAAGAGAGAGGATAATTCATTTATATTCAAGAGAGTTTTGTGAATTTTCGTAATTATTGTGTTGTAATTATTTAGGTAACTTGCTCATTTACAACAGCTTTTGTTTGAGAGCTCGCGCTTGTAAAGAGACTTGGACTTTACTTTGTGGTGTTTTGAGACCTGTTTCACTCTCTGGTGAGGGTGGGGCTCGATTTGAGTGGCAAATTTAAGGATTAGGCACACGGTAGTTTAGCATCAAAATTATTTGTGCCCATCGTAATTTAGGCCACACATATCTTATAAGATTCATAATGAGATGCACATAGGCACGTACTACTTAGCCCAAATTAAATCAATTCTTCCCCGCTAATAGTATACTTTTTAGGTGCGGTTTTCTCGATCTGCATGCATTTAGTTTAAAATTTACAAATTCAGTTTTGCATAACGCATGGAGAGTGATGGGATTCACTGTAAGTATATCTTCTTCTGAGCATGCATCATAGTTTCTCGTCTGCATTCTGATTTCCGATTCCCTTCTTGTTTTATAACTTAAGATCAAAAAGGAAATTGAGACTGAATGGTAGACGTGTTTGTGTGATCTGATAAATTTCAAGTGATAATCTAACTCTAAAATCGGGACTGAATTGAGCAGGTCGATTAAAAAAATTGAAATAAAAAGAACCTTGTTTGCGGGCGCATAAAGCCCTCATTGTTTGTTTTACTTGCAAGTGAGAGAGAGACGACCCTAGGATAGGGCCAAGCCAGGATTTCTTACTTACTACTCATTCTTTATTTTTAGGTGATTAGCTACTTTTCAGTGAGGAATACGGGTCGTCGTATTTATACGGTCCGGACTTCCTTAGTAGAGTGGGAGGTTGATAAACCTCCATTTCATCATCTTTATTCTATCATTCTGGCATTTTAGCATTCATGCACATATGTGTAAATAGTGTATAAAATACAACTTTTAAAGCCAAAATAATAGAATAAAGAAAGAAAAGGAATAAAATATTGTAAATATTTTATAACCCGAAACCCCGAGACCTAGGCATCTAGATGAATAGGTCGACAAGGAATAAGGTAGGGGGAGACAAGTGCCAAAATACCCTTTCATTTAATTGATTCTTTATTCATTTTAAGACCTATTTTTGGTTCTACTTTTATACTTCAAATAAACAAACTTTGTACATGAAAGTTGTAGATAATTGAATAAAGAAAAATACAAAATTGATTTCATGCAAAAAATAATGAATAGATAAAAAGTTATGATATGAATAAGTTTCCAAAATCCCAACTTCCCAGACATGTATCTCTCAAATAAAAAACTCCAAATATCAAACTCATCTTTAATTATATAATTTTCAATAAGCTATTTAATGAAGGTGGTTTCATATTTTGTGGAGTTGCAGTTTGAAAGTTGAGTTTTGGACCCTCCTTGTATCCTTATACCGATTAAAATATTCATATTATTTATTATTCATTATTCTTATACTTCTATATTTTTATAAATTTTTAAATATTATATATAATATATATGTATACTAAAACAAGACTGAAGTTACAAAGAAAACACAAAAATAAAATACTTGTATGTAACACCTAGACTCCAGCTACCCGGAGAGCACGAAAGGGAGGAGAATGGTGGACCAAAAGGGGTTCAAGTTTGAATGGGAATGTCGAGGCACTATATGAAGGGTTGACGGATGGCCGAGAAAAACGAGGCACAGCGGATGGGTCGTCGATCCAAAGATCGAGGTGACGCCTGGGCGTGCATGCCCATTGAACGAGGATCAAAAGTCAAGAAGGTGATATCACGAAATAGTGCAAGATTCATCCTCGAAAAAATCGAGAAAGAGAGTCAAAAACAGAGTCTGACACGGGCCAAACCTCGTTCAGAGATTCGACTGAGGTCAACCAAGGGAGTCTTCTGGTTGGTCCACGTTGACCAACCAGAAAATTCCTTGGCAAAAATTGTTAAAAACTCATTTTAAAATAGTAATTGATTTTATTATTTTTAGATTATAAAATAAAAAATGTTTGTTCTCTTCTGAGGTATTTTAATCTGATTTTTATTTATTTTTAGAAGTTTAAAATTACAAGTTACCATTTTATAGCTTATATACAAGTATATTCATCTATATATTTTAATATATTTTTTATTTTGTATATTTAATTTTCTTATTTTTATTTATTATTTTATAAATTTATAACTTATTTTTATATACTTAAATATATTTTTATTTTTCTGATGTGTGTTGTTCACTTAATAAAATATATGTATTAATTGTATATGTATACTTATAGGTATCTACTTGGAAATTAGGCCCGAATGTCCAGATTCCTGGGTACCTGTATCATTACAAATAATAGATCTCTCTCTCACACAAAAAATACACAAATAAATACAATAAAAAGAATGGAGCTAAGTCTGCAAAAATCTCTAAGTTTTCTTTGAGCTAGGTTGGCTAGCTGAATTCGGCTTCTTGTGGGTGTGTAGGCGCCTAGGATGGAGCGCATCCCTCGATCCGCGATACCTCGCACAAAGTCAAAAAAGAGAGGAGGTTATACAACTCAAAAAAGTATATTAAATAAAGGAGAAACAGATAGACAAATAATATCATAATCAATCAAGAATCCCAATCTAAACGTTGTTGATCCCCGACGCGACGTCATTTGTTGAACGAGCACGGGTCTAAAATATGTCTCACACAAGGCGGAGACGTAGTTACTGTGACGACCCGCAAGAAACCCCAATTCAAACAACAATTAACCCACAACAGAGATCAAACAATGAAAAGCAATATGTGGAGTTAAAATTTATTATAACTCTATAAAATATGTGTATAGTGCAAGTAGTGTAGAGTGTCGAACAAAGGAAGCAAGAGGAAGATCAAGGCAATGAATGCTCAAAAATGAATATCAGATATTAAAGTGGAGATAAAAATAATTAAAAAATTTTTGCTATTTTTTGGTATTTTTAAAGTCTAAAATACTTAAAACAAAGAATAAAATAAATATCAGAGATAAAAATTATCAAACAGTAATCAAAATTCTCCAAATTAATTTTAAACTAAATATAATAAAATAGATAAAATTTAGGAACAACAAATATATTTTTAGGATACTTTATAGATTTTATAATTTTTTATGAAGGTTTTTAGTTTTTTTCTATTTTTTGTGTGTTCTTTTATATTTTTTAGTGGTTTTTGGTATATTTGTAAAATACTTAAGTAAATACTAATTTTTTTTGGAATTTTTCAAAAAGGTGTTATAATTTTTATGGATTTTCAAATTCAAACACGGTTGAAAATGCATGTTTTTATTTTTTATAAATATTAAAATGCTTAAAAATGCACAATAAAAAATATATGTGTGAAAATATAATGCAACAGGAACACAATGATATTTTTTTTAGGATTTTTTAGAGATTTATAGATGCATGAATTAAATAGAAACAACAAAGAGAAACTACATTAGCAAGGACATTTTTGTAAATATTAGAAACAGTGAGGGCCAAAGTGTAAATTTCCTAGAAATATATAACGCATAAAAAATTCTCGAGCCAAACAGAAATAACCAAAGCCCCAAGGGTGGCCCTGCAAAATTGCCAAGTCGTACGTGACATGCACGTGCTCCTCGCGGGGACCTGTATGCAATTATCAATAACAGGGGGCTAAAATGCAATTTATCCAAAAATATTACACATCATAGTTCAAAAAATCCGACTAAACCATAAATACGAAAACCCTCTGGGCTTGGTTGCAAAATAATCAAGTTTTGTGGGCTGACCTGGACAAGGACTTAACTGCAAATACCAAAACTTCTTTTTTGTTTAGTTCTTCTTTTCTTCTTTTCGTTCTTTATTTTCTTTTTTTCGTGAAAAAGTGTCACCCCTTTCATCACTGTTGTACTTAGGATGTACCATGTCCTAAGTATAGGGGGTGTTCACCACGAGTTGTTCAATTCTCGGATCCCTCACATGTCCCCTCAGCTTTTGATGCACTACTTATACTTAGGGATATTTCAAACTAAGTATAGAGGGGTAGGTGATAACTAGGGAAATCTGGGGGTCGTACGGTTTCACAAGGCGAAACCGCAGTCGGTGTATTGACCGCTCAAAAATCCCTAGTTAATCAACAGTTAACCCACAATATGAAATCAAACAATGACAAGCAAAAGTGGAGTTAAAAATTGTTATTAACTCTACATAAAATGTGTATAGTGCAAGTATGTTTAGAGTGTCAAACACAGGAGCACACAGGATAGATCAAGCAAGTGCAAAGAGTGTGATGTGATTAAGTGTCTACAAGTATGCAAAAAATTTTTGTTGGTTTTTAATTTTATATTTTTTATTTAATTTTTGATTTTATATTTTTGTATTTCGATTTTAAATATACTGATTTTGTATTTTCTTTTTATATTTTATATTTTTATATTTTCTTTTTCTATAATAGAATATATATACAATATAAGAAAAGAGAAGGATGCAGTATTTATAAAAATAAGGAAAAATAAGGAAAAATCAGGAAATAAAATGTTTTTGGTCTTTTTATAATTTTATGATGTTTTTGTGATTTTTAGAGATTTTTCTGAATGTTTTTGGTATTTTTAAAAGTGAACATACAAGAAAATAGTGAAGTAAGCTACTGGTCAAGATTAAAATGAGGATAAAAATTAGCAAATAGTATCCAAAATTCCTCAAACTAATTTTAAAATAAGCAATAAAGTAAGGAAACTACAGAAACTGAGTTTATATTTTTAGGATTTTTCTAGAATTTTTTAGATTTTTTTGAAGTTTTTAGAGGTTTTCTAATTTTTAGGAGTTTTACTTTGAATTTTTTTAGTGGTTTTTGGAATTTTTTTTGGAATTTTTCAAAATGTCTTTATAATTTTTATGGTTTTTCTAATGCAAACAGTGCCGAAAATGCATGTTTTTAATTTTTAATAAATATGAAAATACAATAAAAATGTAATACAAAAAAATGGCGTGAATGAGCAAGCAAACAGGAGCTTAAACTAATTATTTTGGTGATTTTTAGCAATTTATAGATGCATGGAATAAATAGACATAACAACAAGGCACTACACTACTGGCAAGGGCATAAGTGCAAATAAGCAAACATCCAGGGGTCAAAGTGCAATTTCCACGCAAAATATAATATTGAATAAACAACGTAATGGACCAAATATGAATTCCGAGACCCGCAAGGGTGCCCTTGCAAAAACACCAAACCCACGTGTGTTGCACGCGCACCTGGCAGGGGCACCAACGTAATTTACAAAAACGTCAGGGTATTAAATGCAAAAGTACCAAAAATATAATACTGCAATCAGAAGTTTTTAGACTAAAACTAAATATGTAAAGTCCCCTGAGTATCCCTGCAAAATTGCGAAGTCCCGTGCGCGAAGCATGTGACCTGGCAGGAGTCGAAATGGAATAATACAAGCGACCAGGGGGCTTGATGCAAAATCCACAAAGTTATATAATAGCCACTGAAAGATTTATAGTTAATTAATAAATACATAAATAGGCTGGGTGTACGGCACAAAATACCCAACCTTAGGCGGGCACGGACGACAGATCTAGCTTCACTTATACACGTGTCAAGCCCGCATGACCCGATGCCCCTTCGACTCCAGCGGCTGGGATTAGATCCTGCAGATGGTGATCGACGGTGCACATTCAAAGCATCGGACGGCGGTTGAGCATTCTGGGACTGATGTCCGATCCAACGGTCGTAGACCTCCCTGGAAGAACAGGGAAGAACACGACCAACGACGAGCTTCAATCGACGATATGACCGGGCTCCGGCCTTCTCCTCCGATGCTGCAAGGCTCTGACGATGCCTGGAAGATCCCCCGACCCAGTGGCGGGGCCAAAATGGCTCGCTGAGCTCGGATGCGCCGCTACGAGGTTGGAGAAGATGCTGGGGTCCAGGTACCCGTGCTCTTCAAAATCGACCCCCAAGGAGGTCCTCTTGGCACCTGGAACCTGCAAGTAAAGTACGACAAGCAACAGTAGATGGTCCAGGTACCTTATTGGTGAATGAATGGAGTAGGTGGTTATGGTGTGAAAAATGGTGACTCGTTGGAGAAAGCTCCGGCGAGGGAGTAGATTGGGTGATTCAGTGGGTGAGCGGCGAAGTGAAATGTGGGAAATGATTCCTACGTTTACTGAAAACAATAACGAGCCAAAAAAACAAATACAAAACAAAACCTCAAGGGTAGTTAACCCGAGATAGTACCTCACGTTCAAGGTGGCCGGAGGTGGCTGGAACACGCCCTTCGAGCCTCGCCGCACCTCAACGGGGGGTGTGGGGATCTCCCCTGTCACAGGAGCCTCACTTCTACCCACTCCCGGAGGTCTGAAGCTTCTCAAAGGCGGTTCAAAAATCAAATGGAAGGGGAGAGGCGTGTTCTGAAGTGTTGACGAACGGGTGCGAAGAACGAGGTAGACCGAGCGAATCGTGGCTCCAAAGATCTATACAAGCCCTGGGCGTGTATCATGGGTTATCGTGCTTGAAAAGTCATGAAGGATGGATCATGAAAATATGCATGGATCCGCCTCGAAAAAAAGGGAGAAAACAGGTCAAAACCCATTTTTGACATGCTTCAGACCTCGGTCAGAGAGTTGACCAAGGTCAACCAACGGAGCTTTTTGGTTGGTCCACGTGGACCAACCAGAAAATTCCTTGGAAAAAATACTTGTAAATTCATTTAAAAATAGTTATTGAATTTATTAATTTTTGGTTTCAAAATAAAAAAAATGTTTTTTATTTTCTAAATTATTTTATTCTGATTTTTAATTATTTTTTTGAGATTCATACTTACAAGTTACCTTTTATACCCTTTATAGGTATCTTAACCTATATATTTTATTGTTTTATTTTTATTTTGTACATTTAATTTTATTTATTTTGTTTATTAATTTATATATTTGTAAAGTATTTTTGTACACTTAAATATATTTTTATTTTATTTTTCTGAGGTAATTTGTACACTTAATAAAATATGCATATTGAATATACAGGTATTTGTATAGGTATTATACCTATGTATTATATACAAGTATTTTTATTTTGTATTTTCTTTAGGTTTTATTATGATTTTAATGTGTATATTTATTATAAATAATATGTACAAAATTTAAAAAATATAAAATTGTGAAAATAAAAAATAAATAATAAAATGAATATTCTAATATGTACAAGTATACAAGTAGGGTCCAAAACTCAACTTTCAAACCGTAACTCCAAAAAATATAAAACCACGGCCATTAAATAGCTTATTTTAAACTATATATAATTAAAGGTGAGTTTGGTACATTTCGAGTTTTTATTTGCAAGATACGGGTCTGGGAAGTTGGAGTTCTGGAATCTTATTCAGATCAGAACTTTTTATCTGTATATTATTTTCAAGTGAAATCAATTTTGTATTTTTCTTTATTTAGTTATCTACAACTTTCATGTTCAAAGTTTCTTTATTTGATGTATAAAAAGTGGAACCAAAAATAGGTCCCAAAATGATCAAAGAATGAATAAAATGAATGGGTATCTGGCCCTTATCTCCCCCTACTTTATTCCATGTCGACCTATTCATCGAGATGTCTAGGTCTCGAGGTTTCGGATCATAAAATATTTACAGTATTTTATTATTTTTTCTTTTCTTTTCTTTATTCTATAATTTTGGCTTTACATACAATATTTAATACACTATTTACAGGCACATGCATGAATGCTAAGATGCATAAATTAGCGCTATTAACACACATTTTCTAGGGTTTTTGATGCCAAAATGATAGAATAAAGATGATGAAATGTGGATTCATCAGTAGGTCGAGCCGTTGATTTCATACATTCCCACCCTTGACCCTCCCTATCTTGTGTACAGTCTGTTATACTTAGGATTATTTCATCCTAAGTATAGGAGGGACTGTCAACTTCTCATTCCTTCATTCGTCTAGTATTTATGTGTTAGGATTTTCTATACTCTGTACGAGTTATGTCTTGTCTTTTTCTCTCTGATCTATGAGTACATAGCTCAAGCTAAGTATACATATATACTACATATATACTTTAGCCATAACTCGTACTTTCATATTTTCAATAAGTAGAGCTAAAATACAATATATATAGACATCCAATTCATTAAGTCAATTAATGAAAAGATGCCTACTATTCCTCAAATTCTTTCTAGATTAGCTAATTATTAACTTAAGTAAAAATATTTTGTAGAATGTTTGGAAAATAGTTTGAAAAACTACTTGAAAATTTGTTTGAAAAATATTTGAAAATATTTTGAAAAATGTTTTCAACCTTTGTAATTTTTTGTAAAAAAATTCTTTTCTTTGTGTGAAATAAAATGTTTTGAAAAACTATTTGTAAATGTTAGGAAATGGTAGCAAAAATATTTTGAAAAATATGTGTACTTTGTTTGAAAAATCTTTGCAAAATGATTTTCAAATGTTTGTAAAAAGTATTTGCAAAAATTATTTTGGACTATAGTTTTCAAAATTGTTTGAAAAATTATTTCAAATAAATTTGAGGAACACATATACATTACACAAAAATCCTTTATTTATTGTATGTACATATCTATAAAAATAATCATATATGATTTATGTAATTCCTTAAAACCCAAGTCTTGTGAATAATTGATGCATCCCCATATAATTATTTGTACCTATTTTCTTAGCCAAAATATTTTGTTTTGAAAAATTCCAAAAAAATTACAATACCAAAAATCCAAAAAAAACAAACATGTGTAATATCTTTTTGAAAAATTACATAAAAAGTTGTGGGACCATTTTCAAAAACCCATAAAAAGTTCAAAATTTGAAAATTGCATCACAAAAATATTTTATGCATGGTGCATAGTATTTGCATTTTTCGGATTGAATTTAATAATTGAAAGTATAAATAAAATCCGAAGATTAAAGCTTGGTTGGACCTTTAATCTACCAAATCACATGGACCTTATATGAACTAGAGTTGAGGTATTTTAGATCTAGTTGACTTATTCTTTGAGAATTGTAAGACTTGGTTCAATGTATTCCTGACTGTCTGAGTAGAGTATTTCAAAGCACATGCACGGCTCTTGCTGATAATGATCTAACTTGCACACTTGCACCTTTCACTTGGCTCAACTCAGTTGAAGCATGGGGAGAATGGATTTGCCGATATGAGACGCACACAAGTTGAAACATTTGTCCTCATCTAGGGTGGGAAGTGCACCCTAACCAATCCAGTAGAAGAGACGCCCAAGGACAGGAGAATGTGGGTTGCAATAGTGCTTCAAAAGAGGGATAGTCTATTGTCTCAAGAGGAAAAAGTCGTTATGTAAAAGCTATTGTATATAGTATTTCAAAAAAAATTTATCAAAATCAAAACTCCAAAAAAGTGGACATGCCCGATAAAAAATAAAATGCTTGTCAGAGTGTACATATTTGTATAGTCAATAAGCAAGCTTGAACTTCAAAGTCATGCGTATGTGAGCTCGCAATTGGGTGACTTGGCTACACTAGTCAAGCATCATAGGATAGGTAGATACATTGGCAACTGTCCATTCTTCTCTCCACCTCCTCTTCTTGAGCTGGTTGTCACTTGAACTTAGAAGGAAATTCCTTGATCGAAGAAAGACTCACTAGATTGGAGAATCATTAGGTTGTCATACTGGAGAAGTCAGTATCTTTGCCAGTTCAGTTGAGGGGAGCCACTATCACATACACTGTACAAGTGAGATTCAAAGTCATAAGGATTTGTGTATGAGTTGAAGTATTCTGACCTGGCTATTTTGGAGACTTGAGCAGAGTTTTGGGATTCTTGACGGCTACTGTCTTTCAAATCCGATTCCCCATAAGGATCCGAGCACACATAAAATTCAAAGGTCCGACTTAAGTTCCAAACTTTAATTTTTTAAGACAAGTTTGATAATTAAATTCATCCACTTTCTACTTTTTTCTTTCCTTTGTTTTTATTTTATGCCCTTATTGCATAAGTGTTTTCTAGGAACCAACAAAGGCAAGTATAAAGACGATGAATCTCCATTTCAACACCTTTATTATTTTATTTTAGCCTTAAAAACCTGATCTAATGCATGTATATAGAATTATTTTGTACAAATCAACATCCATTCTTTATTCTATTTATTATGTATAAAATATTGTTTTAATGCCAAAATTATAGAGTAAAGAAATGAAAAAAAGTAATAAAATGCCAAAGGTATTTTAAGACCCTAAACCCCAAGATCTAGGCATCTTTATGACTAGGTCGACAAGCAATAAAGTAGTGGGAAATAAGGGAAAACAATACATCAAAAATCCCATTTATTTATTCTTCAATAGCTCATTTTTGGACCTATTTTATTTTCTAATTTTTATACCTCAAATAAAGACATTTTTTAAATGAAAGTTGTAGATAATAATACATAGAAAAATATAAAACTGTTTTCATACAAAAATAAAATGCCATGTACGTTTTATGTAAAAAGCTAAAATCTCAACTTCCTAGACCCATATCTCTCAAATAAAAATTCAAAATGTAACAAATCACTTTAATTGAATATAAATTTTAATAAGCTATTTAATGAAGGTGGTTTTATATTTTTTTGGAGTTAAGGTGTGAAAGTTAGATTTTGGACCCCTATTGAATTACATACATGTATAAAATATTCAATTTATTTATTCTTATTTTTTTGTAATTTTATATTATTTATGATTTTATAAATAATATTTATGACATTTGTACATATTAAAACTAAAATAAACCATAAATAAAATACCAAAATAAAATAAGAGCATAAAATACATAGATGAAATACCTTTACTTATCCCTATATAGTAATTATACATATTTATTCAATTGTAAATATTATATTAGAAAATACAATAAAACTATTTTTAAGTGCAAAAAATAAGTTATAAATCATGGATATGTCAAAGTCCTCAAGCTCATCACAGAAGCGTGATGATCGCATCGAATGTGATCAGCGACTAGTCACACTAGTCGCTCCGGGCAACGGAATTTAAAGAAAATAATTCAATGAAACTACATGATCCAAGAACACTTCTTTGATGGTTTCATCTTAACCACAAATAGGTATAAGGTTTACCTCTTGAAGGTGGCTGCGATCGAGTCTCTAAACCAAGAGACCTCCTATCTCAAGTCCGATCCAACGGAGGAGACGCCTGCGAGCGCGTTGATGAGATGCATGCTCCTCGCAATCCATGTTGATGATCCAAGCGGCAAATCTCCTGATCTCGTCATACGAGATCCAACATCTTCTTCACGAGCTAGGCACACCGAAGGAGTTGGAGATCCACGAGTAGATGATCTGCTAGCATAACGACAATGTTGCAGTGATGACGACTCTCACAATGGCTCTATGGTGGATGTCCATTATGAGAGAGAGAGGCTTGGCATGTGGAGAAATAGAGAGGGAGAGAGAGCATTCGTAATCGTGTGTCTCAAAGAGCAAGGGGTGCCTCTTCTTATATAGGGTTTTGGTAGTCCATGGATCCCAATCCATGGACATCACAAAATGGGTGAGATTGATTTGTATTTCTTTCAATGGTTATGATCTTGTTGTAAAAAAACATGACAACAATTAATTTAGTTTAAATTAATAGATATTGATAAACCAATATAAGTTAATTTCAAATCAAATCAATTGGCTAGTCTTGAAGATAAGGAGAAGATTAACCACATCCCCTAAAAAGGGGAGATGACTACCAATCATCTCATGAGATCTCATTATCTCATGATATCTCCAAGAGTTACAACAACAATTGTTGTAATTTATTTCACAAAAATAATTCATAATTATCTTGTGAAATATTGCAATCATGTCATTGGAAAAATGTGAATCACATTCACGTCCCAAAACAAAGTGTAAATTATATTTTCAATTAATCATCTAATGTGAATCCAATTCACATGAATAATTAATCAACAAATATAAATCTCAATATGCTCTCTCTAATATATTACAAATCATATTTATAATATACCTGATTAATATGGATAGTGCTATCCACATTATTCATATCCATGATAATTAAATCATATTTAATCATCTTGGATCTCTATTCTCATGTGCTAAAATAATATGAATCACATTGACATTATTCACATATTCGATAATTAAATCACATTTAATTATCTCAGATAACTCTCCTTATAATATGAATCAAATTCATATTATTCATGATAATTAAATCACATTTAATTATCAATTTTCTCAATGCTCAGATACACATATCAACAATGAAATTATCCATGAACTCTTTCAAGGATAATTTGCTTTCTCCGCGGATACTTGGAGATAAGGACAAGGCGATTGTATTGTTCCACGTATAGTGACTTGGATATTGAGATCAAATCTCAAATCCAGATCTTGCGGACCTCCCTTAGATGTTTGATTAAATCAAAGCTGTAGATCTAATCTTCTTGTTGCATCTGAATTACATACAAATCAATGTCCAACATTTAGACTAAGATTAGATTGCTTCTCTATGAGAGGAGTCACTAGAATCTAGACATGTTTCATCACTCCCTCAGAATGGAAGGGTCATTGTTATACAATCATTTATGATCACATTACCCTCAGGTATTCCTAATAACTGTACATCCAGCATACTGGAAGACCCAGATTAAACCCGGAGGTTTAAATCTCTTTTGGATTGTCTCCTTCGGGGGTTTATCATTAAGTTTCTCATCCAATCATTGGGAGTTGGTATCGATCATATACTTTCCAAAAGCATATATCATACCCAGATGTTGATCATATACTTTCAAAAGGTATATATCAAACCTATAAATTCAATCTCCAAAGCGAGATGATCGTGCACAGAATTTGATTCTTCCCATTATCTCATGAGTGAACTCATGTCTTCTTGTTCAATAAATGAACATGTATGATCCTTTTGAGAGATCGTATTACTCATATGCCCTTGCATGCACACCAGCACGCTGGTGTATAGACCTTGGTTAGGTCATCAACCTATTGGTCTTCCAAATGTACATAGTAAGACATATAGTAACACATATGTCTCTGGTCATAGGATGCGTGCCTATATCGTGACAGCATACGACATAGGACTTTGGTTATCTCGATCTCGTTAAGTAAACTCTTTGACCTAACTAATCTGACACCTCCAAATGTCTATTCCTATACAGAGGACCTGCATTAAGAGGTCGATAAGATATCAGCCTTTAGAGAAAAGATTGTCATCTCCTTTTCAGGCTGGAGATCCTCTCTTAACAATCATTTGACGGTGCTTAATGAGTCCTCGATCTAACTCTTTAGATATTCATCCGAGCACCAACCTCTATGACTCAACTATTGAATCAACAGTTGTGTGATCATTAAGATGGCCATGGTACATAACCCTAATGTACTAAGGGACCTATTATGAAAATTAATTATTCTTCATTTCAGATCAGGGAATGATATTCGCAATAACATTTATTGCATAATGGCTTGTCGTGGGCTTGCATGTCCAACAATAAATATAGAAAATAAGAAAAAGAAAATAATAAAATTAAAGATAAAAAAATAAAATACACAAAACATAGATGAATATACCTATAAAAATACACCTCTAAATTATCTTGTAATAAATAAGCCCATAATAATAAACAAACATCATTATTAAATAATACATAAAAAGACAAACAACTTTCATGTTTTAAGCTTTCTTCAATAAAGTTCATTTCTATATATATTTGAATTATTTCATATTTTTTCCTCATTCTTGTCGCATAGCGGCTTGATGTGTCCCAATGTGCCATCGTCGGTTGACTCACGGTCAACTGTGCTCAAAACTAGATTATCTAACTTCAAGGCAATTGACCTCAATCTGGACCGTGTCAGGGTCGCGTTTGACTTTGTTTTCTTCACTTTGTGCCACTCGATACTTGCATCCATTTGAGAAGGTTCCTTAACGACTTTTGATCTCCAGACATTAGTGATTCACACATGCATGATTCCTTGATCTGAGGACCTCGTGCATCATGTTCTTTAGGGTCAAAGATCCATCAATATATAGTATCGCATCTGTCTTTAATCATGATTTGATCCCTTTTCCGCCTTCAAGCCCTAAACCCAATCTCTGTTGACCTCCCTGGTGACAGTAGGAAGTGGCTCCATACTTCAGTGGAGTGTTTAGGTGTCGAATCGAGGTGCTTCGGGATTGTTGTGAATTTTATCAGAGGTTCAGCTTCATGTGGTTCCTCATTGGTAAGCTCCCATTTCGTTTATCTTTTTTCTTCCTTAGGATGGTAATAGGTCAATCTTGTCGTTTATTTCGTGTCATTTTATTTGTGTAGTGTGATTTTCCTATTACTCCGATCGACGGAGCTCCAGCTCTGCCACCTTGCTATGATCACCTCTTACTACATCGCTGCACATGTCACCTCCAAAATCTCCCCCTCTGTCTTCTGAACATACCATGTACCCTCATTCCCCCAGATCTTGTAAAGATCCGAAGATCTGTAGTCCTCTTCCACTGCTCATCGGAAGACCCTCTCCCTTACTCTCTGCTTCATTCCATCATTTGAAGCTCGTCGAAGCTTCGTATTTTTTCCTATAACATCTTCTGTAGGAAAGACCAAAGAGCTCTCTTTGAGCCCCATCGAGCATCAAGAGCGCCTCCAGATCATGCCCCTCCACTGGACATCATCAGACCCATTCTGGGCATTTTGAAGCTCCCAACCACCGTGGATGGTCCTTGGGTCCCTTTTGAAGCCATCATGATATGGGAAGGAGCCGACCGCCTTGAAATTTTGTTGATCAAACTTGTCGGGTGCAAGTTCTTCATGCTTTCATCCAGGATCCTCCAATGCTGTTGGATTGGCCTCGTTCTTCATGAAGCACAATCGTCGCAAGATCACGTCGAGCCTTCACCGTCAGATCCTTCCCGAGGATCTAATCTTGGATGTTTGTTCACGAAACATCACCAAACACTAGATCATCGACACGTGTATTGGTGGATGCCTTAGGTCATTCAATCCCACGCTTATATTGGGCATTTTACATTATTCTCCCAACAATTTTTGTAATTTAATATTTCTTATTTAAACTTTCATTCTCCTTTACTTTATTTTTGTGTATTTGCAAGTCAGCCCATGTATTTATTGTTAATCACATCTTGACCCGTGTTAGTGAAGCTTGCGTGCATGTGCACATGGGCTTGTCTATTTTGCGGTCGAGCCCTTGCATGTTTATATATTTCATTTTAGTCAGAATTTTAATTTCAATATAATATTTTTGTGAAAGGTCCCGCACCTTTATTTTATTTACATATATACCCCTTCTAATTCATTGATTTTTGTGTGTTTTCTCAATTTATTAAATATAGCAATTATGCATTAAAAAATCTCAAAAAATAGGGTTAAGCTCCTGTTGAAGTTTAGTTTCTTGTCATATTTTTAGATTCACAATTTAGGATATTTATTATTTATTAAAAAAAATAAAAAGAGCGCAAATATTCCCTGTTTGACTTCAAACTCATAAAAATTACGAAATCATTTTGAAAAATTCCCAAAAAAATAGATTTTGTTCGTTTTTATATTTTTAACCTTCAGACCAAAAATCATTAAAAAAGAAAAAGAAAATACCTAAAAATTAAAAAGTCCCAAAATCATTTATAGAAATCTAAAAAATTCCTAAAAACTCCAAAAATATCATTCTTTATTTTATAATTTTCTTTATATTATTATTTACATATTAAAATTGATTTGACAAATTTTAGATATTGTTTGCTATTTTTAATTTCCGTTTTAATCCAGCCTATTTATTTAATCCCTGATTTGGGATTTTTCTGACTTTAAAAATCTATAAGAAATTAGCAAACAAATCCTTAAAAATCATAAAAATAGTAAACAAATGATTTAAAATCTAAAGATATTTAATTATGTAATTTTTGCTTATTTTTAATTGTATGTATATCTATATTAGTCCATATTATATATGTAACCTTATATATTTTATATTATAAAAAGGAAACAAATTAAAATCAGAAAAATTTAAAAATTAAAATTAAAATACTAATATTAAAAATAATAAAAATAATTTTAAAATTAAGAAATTAAATAAAAAATATAAATTTAAAACTCATAAAAATCCTTATTTGGCTAAGTGTTTGAGAGACAAATTGTACTTTGATTTTCTATCCTGTGCTCAGTACCCTTGTTTCTTATGTTCAATCCCTACTTGCTTGTCACTATGCATCTGTAGTAGGGTATTAAAAATTTTGATTCACATTGACTTTGATTGATTTACTCATTGTGTGGCTAATTGTTGATTGACCGTGGGTTCTGTGAGAGGTTGCCTCATCGAGTAGATATTTTCGCTTCAGTGAGGATACCATTTTAGACCCTTGCAAAATTATTGTCATCATTATGTCATATTCTCGTATTACTTTTTATTTGAATGCGGTTAAAAATTATAACAAAGAAATTGTGGGGTTCATATAACTAATTCCAACTCAGGAATGTAGGAGTAGAGGTGGGGGTATGCCAGATTACCCAGTAGTAACCTGACAATCAAACGAGCCCTGAGATAACTATGTTTCCCCCACCCCCCTCATGTTGTTGGATTCACATGATTACATGATTTTTATTAGACCTATCCGGTTAAATGCCTTAGAGCATTAGGCATTTTTGTGTGTGTATATATATAGGGTAAAATGTGTATGCCCCCTAGGGGGAGCTAACTTAGCTCCCCCCGCCCCTTTTTCACAAATTTTTTAATTTTTTTTAAAATCCAAAACCGTGTAAATTCATTATTAAATCTATATATTATATCATTTAAATTTCATGTGAAACAGAGACTCCTAAGACCTCCATCCAAGGGGTCGATTTAAAAAATCCTGTTACCGTTAAAAAAATGACTGTCTGGATGGAGGCCGTAGAAGTCTCTGTTTCACACGAAATTTTAATGACACAATATAGGGATATAGTGATGAATATTCATGGAAGAAAATTTAAAAAAAATTAAAAACATGGAGAAAATGGGGCGGGGGTAGCTAAGTTAGCTACCCCCTGGGGGCAGCCCCAATTTACCCATATATATATATATATATATATGAGGTAAATGGGGCTGCCCCCAGGGGGTAGCCAACTTGGCTACTCCCACCGCTATTTTTCCCTCATTTTTTTTATTTTTTTGAAAAATAAAAATTTGTATATTCATAATTATATCCCTCTCACATTCTATTAAAATTTCGTCAGAAACAGAGACTCCTACGGCCTCCATCCAAACATGGTCGATTTAAAAAATCCTGCGACCGTTAAAAAAATGACGACTGGATGGAGGGGTTAGGAGTCTCTGTTTCTGACGAAATTTTAATAGAATGTGAGAGGGATATAGTGATGAATATACAAATTTTTATTTTTCAAAAAAATAAAAAAATGAGGGGAAAATATGGGTGGGAGTAGCCAAGTTGGCTACTCCCTGGGGCAGCCCCATTTTACCCTATATATATATATATAGGGAAAAATGTGTATGCCCCCTAGGGGGAGCTAACTTAGCTCCCCCCACCCCTTTTTGGAATATTTTTTTTAAATCTAAAACCGTGTAAATTTATTATTAAATCCCTATATTATGCTATTAAAATTTCGTGCGAAACAGCGACTCCTACGACCTCCATCCAAACGAGGTCGATTTAAAAAATCTTGTTACCGTTAAAAAATGACTGTCTGGATGGAGGTCGCAGGAGTCTCTGTTTTGCACGAAATTTTAATAGCATAATATAGGGATATAGTGATGAATATTCATGGAAGAAATTTTCAAAAAAAAATAAAAAATGGTGAAAATGGGGCGGGGGGAGCCAAGTTAGCTCCCCCTAGGGGTCAGCCCCATTTATCCCATATATATATATATATATATATATATATATATATATATACATACACACACACACACACACACACACACACACACACACACACATATATATATATGAGAAAAGGGATCCTACTCCATGGCGTAGGTAACTTACCTACTCCATTTTCTTCTTTTTCAAAATTTTTTTATTTTTTTTGAAAATTGCTTCCCTGAATTATAATAACTATATCCCTCTAATATGTCATTCAAATTTCGTCTGAAACAGAGACTCTTACGGCCTCCATCCAGACGGTCATTTTTTAACGGTCTCATATTTGCTGTATTTTTCGCGTTCTGGATGGATATCGTAGGAGTCTCTGTTTTTGACGAAATTTGAATGACATATTAGAGGGATATAATTATGAAAATCCATGAAAGCATTTTTCAAAAATATTAAAAAAATTTTGAAAAAAAAGAGAGTGGAGTAGGTAAGTTACCTACTCCATGGAGTAGGATCCCCCCCCCCCCTCTCTCTCTCTCTATATATATATATATATATAGAGAGAGAGAGAGAGAGAGGAAAGGGAAGCTGCTCCTAGCAGCAGCCACCATAGCTGCTCCATTGATCTCTCCGCACACCCATCCCTAATCGTGCTCTCCCTCCCCCTCGCCAGCTCGTGCAACCCCTTTCGCCTCCACCACCCGGCCTCCTCCCCCTCGCCTCCATGCCCGAACTTCTTCCTCTCTCGCCTCGACCGCCCAGCCTCCTCCCCATCTCAACCAACCATCGCAACAACCCCCTCCCCGTTCATGCCGAAGACCCTGTCCAAGCACAACTCACCCTCCCCGTACTCACCATCCTTCGCCGCCCCCTCCCCTTCCTATGGATGGCTTCTCTGTTCTTGAGTTCTTATAATCTGGCATGGATGCTTCCTCGCAGACAAATCCATAGGGTGGTGTTATCTTCCTCCGACGCTCTCATTCAAGCGTGGATGAAGAATCAATAGATCTGAACAATAAATCTAGAATCACTTATTCAAAGAAGAAATGCAGGGAAATTAGATAGTCTTCTTGGTCAAATGCATATGTTGTATATGGAATTGTGGGGATTTTAATTCCATGTGTCAACAGTGTAGGATTGTGTCAAATAATATATTCTCAGTATCTAATTGTTCCCTATTTTTGGATCAATGCTCTATTATATATGTTGGCCTCTTGTAAAGTTTGTTGTTGTGATTGTTCTGACTAACTATTGCAAAGATTGTAATTGTTCGGACCAACCGTTGTAAAATTGGGTTTATTGATTGAACATATTGTAAAGTTTTATCTACTTGCTGTAGAAGACAATTGTTGTTGTGATTGATGTAAACGAATGATCTTATCTTTAGAACCAACCACCTATAATTTTGATCATGTTATTAATTCTGTTTTTCTAAGCATGATACTTCATGTATGTTTTCTTTCGATCTGAATGAGTGGATGCCACACTTGCAATTTCATTACGGATGTCTTCCAATAAATCCTTCCGCTTTCTAAAACAATAACTGTTATAATCTCTAAAAGTTTTACTGATATGATGTTTTCCATTCATCATCTAAGATGTCTGCCTAGGCATAATCCTAATTTAAATTTATCAAACTGGATAATAACCGGACATGTTTCAAAATATTGATCTCATGGTCTATCAAGGTTTAGTGGTTAAGAGTAAGTGTTCTTTATTATGTGATTTGTTATTGTATTAAAAATCTGCAGAGTTCGTGAATCATGGATTTTCATATTTGACTATTCTTAACTTTACTGATCAATAGGCTCTCTGTTTGATCACTAATTGAATTTTCACTAGAAAATCGAGTCTGTTGCAGACATGAAATTGGACTGAACAGTATTTTTCTACACAGGTATTCCATACGAAAAAAGTAGCGTATAAGATGCTCGGTTTCATTTCCAACCACGTGCATATAATATAGATGACCGTCGAAACAAAATTCAATATGCTTTTACACCATTTATATCTTGTTAATGATAGGAAGTTAGATCGATGCTGATTGTATTTTGATTACAATCTAGACTAGTAGATACAGATATGATATGACAATCTATTGGTTTACTTGCTTCCATAGCACAAATCTACCTATACATTGGGAGAATATGGATACAACTATGATGCTTCATGTTCTCTTGACGTAGTTATCTACCTCCTCATCAAGTTGGCATCAAGTAATTCTAGCTTTACGAGAATTAGATGCCATCTCAATTTTCGCTTCTCTTTGCAAGAGAACAAGAAGGATATATGTTCTTCGTTTGAGATGATAATTAATACTCCTCTATTTTTGCAAGGATCTAATAAAGCAATAAATACTATACAATATAGAGAAGTACATTCAATTCAAGCAGCTTCGTAATCCAATGCAGTGAAACACAATAATGTGCAATCTAAAGAAATAATCACTTAACATTTGATCCATATTGGTTTACACCATGCTGCACGAACACCTGTAGCACATCATTAGCAACATTTGTCTGCTATGAGCCATATTCTCCAAGGCTATTGTAGCTAGTTCTCAGTGATTTGTGTGTCATTTTAATTTCCAGTTGATATGGTCGTAAATTTATGTTTTTATATTTAATCTAGTGTGAACCACATTAACACCAAATACAATGATAAAAAAACCTCATGTTCAGCATTTAAACATGAAGATTTTGACTAATTGGAGGGGTGTAGGGGGGGGGGTGTGCTGGGAGGTGGTGCTCATGTGTGCACGGGGAGAGTGCGCATAGGAAGTTGGCGGCGATTGAGGTCTTCGTGTGTCACAAACGGGGAGGGAGGCTACTGCTCTGGTCGGGTGAGATGGGAAGGAGGCTGGGCAATAAAGGCGAGAGGGGGAGAAGGTCAGGCGGTGGAGGCGAGGGGGAGGAGGCCGGGCGTCGGAGACGAAAGGGGCTGCACAAGCTGGCGACGGGGAGGGAGAGCGCGATTAGGGCTGGGCGTGCGGAGAGAGTGAGGACTGAGGAGCAATTGGCTCTTTCGATCGGACGGTTGATGTCAAGCGTGATGGAGGGTTCAGATCACTAGAGCAGCTATGTTGGCTGCTGCTAGGAGCAGCCTCCCTTTCCTCATATATATATATATATATATATATATATATATATATATATATATATATATATATATATAGGAAAAAATGGGGCTGCCCCCGCCCCATTTTTCGGCGTTTTTTTATTTTATTTTTTGAAAAATAAAACCATGTATATTCATCCATATATCCCTCCTACATGCCATTCGAATTTCGTCAGAAACAGAGACTCCTACGGCCTCCATCTCGATGGTATCGATTTAAAAAAATCTTGTTACCGTTAAAAAATTACTGTCCGGGTGGAGGCCGTAGGAGTCTCTGTTTCTAACGAAATTCGAATGGTATATAGGAGGGATATAGGGATGAATGTAAATGGTGTTATTTTTCAAAAAAAAATAAAAAATTTTGCCCAAATAATGTGGGGGCAGCCATGTTGGCTGTCCCTAGGGGGCAGCCACATATGACCCATATATATATATATATATATATATATATATATATATATATATATATGGGTAAAATGGGGCTGCCCCAGGGGGTAGCTAACTTAGCTACCCCCGCCCCATTTTTTCCATATTTTTTATTTTTTTTGAAAATTTCTTCCATGGATATTCATCACTATATCCCTATATTGTGTCATTAAAATTTCGTGTGAAACAGAGACTCCTACGGCCTTCATCCAGACAGTCATTTTTTTAACGGTAACAGGATTTTTTAAATCAACCCCGTTTGGATGGAGGTCGTAGGAGTCTCTGTTTCGCATGAAATTTGAATGACATAATATAGGGATTTAATAATGAATTTACACGGTTCTAAATTTTAAAAAAAATAAAAAAATTTTGTGAAAAAGGGGCGGGGGGAGCTAAGTTAGCTCCCCCTAGGGGGCATACACATTTTACCCTATATATATATATATATATATATATATATATATATATATATATGGGTAAAATGGGGCTGCCCCCAGGGGGTAGCTAACTTAGCTACCCCCGCCCCATTTTCTCCATGTTTTTAATTTTTTTTTTAAAATTTCCTCCATGAATAAAAATCACTATATCCCTATATCGTGTCATTAAAATTTCATGTGAAACAAAGACTCCTACGACCTCCATCCAGACAATCATTTTTTTAACGGTAACAGGATTTTTTAAATCGACCCCGTTTGGATGGAGGTCGTAGGAGTCTCTGTTTCGCATGAAATTTGAATGACATAATATAGGGATTTAATATTGAATTTACATGATTTTAGATTTCAAAAAAAATCGTGAAAAAGGGACGGGAGGAGCTAAGTTAGCTCCCCTAGGGGGCATACACATTTTACCATATATATATATATATATATATATATTATATATATATATATATATATGGATAAATGGGGCTGCCCCCTAGGGGAGCTAACTTGGCTCCCCCCGCCCCATTTTCACCATTTTTTTATTTTTTTGAAAAATTCTTCCATGAATATTCATCAGTATATACCTATATTATGCTATTAAAATTTCGTGCGAAACAGAGACTCCTACGGCCTCCATCCAGACAATCATTTTTTAACGGTAATAGGATTTTTTAAATCGACCCCGTTTGGATGAAGGTCGTAGGAGTCTCTGTTTCACACGAAATTTTAATAACATAATATAGGGATTTAATAATGATTTTTCACGGTTTTAGATTTCAAAAAAAGAATAAAAAAATTATGTCAAAAAGGGGCAGGGGGAGCTAAGTTAGCTCCCCTAGGGGGCATACACATTTTTCCCATATATATATATATATATATATATATATATATATATAGGGTAAAATGGGGCTGCCCCCAGGGAGTAGCCAACTTGGCTACTCCCACCCCTATTTTTCCCTCATTTTTTTATTTTTTTGGAAAATAAAAATTATATATTCATCATTATATCCCTCCCACATTCTATTAAAATTTCGTCAGTAACAGAGACTCCTAAGCCCTCCATCCAGACGTCATTTTTTTAACGGTCGCAGAATTTTTTAATCGACCATGTTTGGATGGAGGCCGTAGGAGTCTCTGTTTCTGACGAAATTTTAATAGAATGTGAGAGAGTTATAACGATGAATATACAAATTTTTATTTTCCAAAAAAATAAAAAAATGAGGGAAAATAGGGTTGGGAGTAGCCAAGTTGCCTACTCCCTGGGGGCAGCCCCATTTACCTCATATATATATATATATATATATATATATATATATATAGGGTCATATGTGGCTGCCCCCACCTTATTTGGGCAAATGTTTTTATTTTTTTTGAAAAATAACGCCATGTATATTCATCCCTATATCCCTCCTATATACCATTCGAATTTCGTCAGAAACAGAGACTCCTACGGCCTCCATCCGGACAGTAATTTTTTAACGGTAACAAGATTTTTTTAAATCGATACCATCGAGATTGAGGCCGTAGGAGTCTCTGTTTCTGACGAAATTCAAATGGCATATATGAGGGATATATGGATGAATATACATGGTTTTATTTTTCAAAAAAAATAAAAAAACGCCGAAAAATGGGGCGGGGGCAGTCATGTTGGCTGCCCCCAGGGGGCAGCCCCATTTTTTCCATATATATATATATATATATGAGGTAAATGGGGCTGCCCCCAGGGAGTAGCCAACTTGGCTACTCCCACCCCTATTTTTCCCTCATTTTTTTCTTTTTTTAGAAAATAAAAATTTATATATTCATCATTATATCCCTCTCACATTCTATTAAAATTTCGTCAGAAACAGAGACTCCTACGAACTCCATCCAAACATGGTCGATTTAAAAAATCCTGCGACTGTTAAAAAAATGACGTCTGGATGGAGGGCTTAGCAATCTCTGTTTCTGACGAAATTTTAATAGAATGTGAGAGGGATATAATGATGAACATATAAATTTTTATTTTCCAAAAAAATAAAAAAATGAGGGGAAAATAGGGGTGGGAGTAGCCAAGTTGGCTCTTCCCAGGGGGCATCCCCATTTAATCCATATATATATATATATATATATATATAGAGAGAGAGAGAGAGAGAGAGAGAGGAAAATGGGGATGCCCCCTAGGGGGAGCTAACTTAGCTCCCCACGCCCTATTTTCTTCATTTTTTATTTTTTTTGAAAATTTTTTCCGTGAATATTCATCACTATATCCCTATATTATGTCATAAAAATTTCGTGTGAAACAGAGACTCCTACGGCCTCCATCCAGACAGTCATTTTTTTAACGGTAACAGGATTTTTTAAATCGACCCCATTTGGATGGAGGTCGTGGGAGTCTCTGTTTCGCATGAAATTTGAATGACATAATATAAGGATTTAATAATAAATTTACACGGTTTTAGATTTCAAAAAAATAAAAAAATTTATGAAAAAAGGGCGGGGGGAGCTAAGTTAGCCCTCCTAGGGGGCATACACATTTTACCCATATATATATATATATATATATATATATATATGGGTTAAATGGGGCTGCCCCCTGGGAGTAGCCAACTTGGCTACTCCCACCCCTATTTTTCCATCATTTTTTTATTTATTTGGAAAATAAAAATTTGTAAATTCATCATTATATCCCTCTAACATTCTACTAAATTTTCGTCAGAAACAGAGATCCTACGGCCTCCATCCAAACAGGGTTGATTTAAAAAATCTTGCTACCGTTAAAAAAATGACGTCTGGATGGAGGGCCCAGGAGTCTCTGTTTCTGACGAAATTTTAATAGAATGTTAGAGGGATATAATGATGAATATACAAATTTTTATTTTCCAAAGAAATAAAAAATGAGGGAAAATAGGGGTGGGAGTAGCCAAGTTTGCTACTCCCAGGGGGCAGCCCCATTTAACCCTATATATATATATGGAAAAAAATGGGGCTGCCCCCTGGGGGCAGCCATGTCCCATTTTTCGGCGTTTTTTTATTTTTTTTTGAAAAATAAAACTATGTATATTCATCCATATATCCCTCCTATATGTCATTCGAATTTCGTCAGAAACAGAGTCTCCTACGGCCTCCATCTTGATGGTATCGATTTAAAAAAATCTTGTTACCGTTAAAAAATTAATGTCCGGATGGAGGCCGTAAGAGTCTCTGTTTCTGACGAAATTCGAATGGTATATAGGAGGGATATAGGGATGAATGTACATGGTGTTATTTTTCAAAAAAATAAAAAAATTTGCCCAAATAAGGCGGGGGCAGCCATGTTGGCTGCCCCTAGGCAGCCACATATGACCCTATATATATATATATATATATATATATATATATATATATATATGAGGAAGGGGATCCTACTCCATTGAGTAGGTAACTTACCTACTCCACTCTTTTTTTTTCAAAATTTTTTAAATTTTTTTGAAAAATGCTTCCATGGATTTTCATAATTATATCCCTCTAATATGTCATTCAAATTTCATCAAAAACAGAGACTCCTACGGCCTCCATCCAGAACGCGAAAAATACAACAAATCTGGGACCGTTAAAAAATGACTGTCTAGATGGAGGCCGTAGGAGTTTCTGTTTCGGTCGAAATTTGAATGACATATTAGAGGGATATAGTTATGATAATTCATAGAAGCATTTTTCAAAAAAAATTAAAAATTTTGAAAAAGAAGAAAATGGAATAGGTAAGTTATGGAGTAGGATCCCTTCTCTCTCTCTCTCTCTCTCTCTCTCTCTCTCTCTCTATATATATATATATATATATAGGAAAATGGGGCTGCCCCCTAGGGGGAGCTAACTTAGCTCCCACCGCCCTATTTTCTTCAAAAATTTTTATTTTTTTTGAAAATTTTTTTCGTGAATATTCATCACTATATCCCTATATTATGTCATAAAAATTTCGTGTGAAACAGAGACTCCTACGGCCTCCATCCAGACAGTCATTTTTTTAACGGTAACAGGATTTTTTAAATCGACCCCGTTTGGATGGAAGCCGTACGAGTCTTTGTTTCGCATGAAATTTGAATGACATAATATAGAGATTTAATAATGAATTTACACGGTTTTAGATTTCAAAAAAACAAAAAAATTTATGAAAAAAGGGCAGGGGGAGCTAAGTTAGCTCCCCCTAGGGGGCATACACATTTTACCCATATATATATATATATATATATATATATATATATATGGGTAAAATGGGGCTGCCCCCAGGGGGTAGCTAACTTAGCTACCCCCGCCCCATTTTCACCATGTTTTTGATTTTTTTAAAAATTTATTCCATGAATATTCATCACTATATCCCTATATTATGTCATAAAAATTTCGTGTGAAACAGAGACTCATACGGCCTCCATCCAGACAGCCATTTTTTTTAACGGTAACAAGATTTTTTAAATCGACCCTGTTTGGATGGATGTCGTAGGAGTCTCTGTTTCGCATGAAATTTGAATGACATAATATAGGGATTTAATAATGAATTTACACGATTTTAGATTTCAAAAAAAATAAAAAATTTTTGTCAAAAGGGACAGGGGGAGCTAAGTTAGCTCCCCCTAGGGGGCATACACATTATATATATAGGGTAAAATGTGTGTGTGTGTGTGTGTGTGTGTGTGTGTGTGTGTGTGTGTGTGTGTGTGTGTGTGTGTGTGGAAAAAATGGGGCTGCCCCCGCCCCATTTTTCGGCGTTTTTTTTATTTTTTTTGAAAAATAAAATCATGTATATTCATCCATATATCCCTCCTACATGCCATTCGAATTTCGTCAGAAACAGAGACTCCTTTGGCCTCCATCTCGATGGTATCGATTTAAAAAAAATCCTGTTACCGTTAAAAAATTACTGTCCGGATGGAGGCCTTAGGAGTCTCTGTTTCTGACGAAATTCGAATGGTATATAGGAGGGATATAGGGATGAATGTAAATGGTGTTATTTTTCAAAAAAAATAAAAAATTTTGCCCAAATAAAACAGGGGCAGCCACATATGACCCATATATATATATATATATATATATATATATATATATATATATATATATATATATATATATATATATATATATATCGATGTCTTAATAAGATTCTTGTCTAATCTGTGATGTGTGCTATGAGATAGCGTTTAGTACGATAGTATGAATCTAGGGGTTATTAATGATTCTAGTTGTTTGTTAATAGCCACATGGCATTGGTGATCCTAATTGTTCGTTAATAGTATATTTCACCTTTCAATTTTTTAGAAGTTACTGATCTGAATACCGACAATTAGTAGTCCAGTTGGGTTATATTATATTATGGTTCTCTGTCAAGAGCCGACATGCACGATAAACCGGTAATGTACCATGCTATATTCCTACGTTCAAATGGCGTTTATACATTGTCGTGATTTTTGTACCGAAAATTTTGACATATTTTTACCTGCTTCAAGCACCTTGAAAGTTAGATTGCTCACCTAATCAATGCTTAAATTTTTATTTAGCATTGTGCAGTTAATAAGCCAAGTACTCGAATACTCTAACATCTGCGTTTTCATCGATTTTTAACTTAATGTTCGATGGATTATTGTTATAGAATAATTTTAATAGACACCTCACTCTTATCAGAAACTGGCGAAATACATTTTTGTTGTCACAAAACGGATCCATTGTTCAGACTCCCCATAACTAGTTGCATGAGCAAGGAGATCGCATTGGATAACGTTACTATGAGTAGTGGTATGGTTGAGTTGTGGTGTATTGTTTCATGGGTGAAATTTTATAGTAAATGGGTCTATGAAGTTAGGCATCGTAAGGGATTGAGCATGTATCCTTGAGCTTCGGGTAGATGTCATCAAGGTCGTAACCCCAACATATGAGTAGGGTGATGCATTACACTAGCATCCCGATTGCATCCAGAGTCCTTGCTCAATGGAGTAGGCAGATGGCATTCTTGGTTTCACATTTATACACAATATTAAGATTCGATTTAAAATTAAATGTGACCGCATCAAATTTCACTTCGACTATTATTATTTTGAGAGATGTTCCTGGATGTGATTTAAAGCTGGAGTTTTGATGTTATGATCTTTTCATGTTCTAATTATATAGAGGCCCTTGAGGGTTTATTCAAGATGACTACCACGTTCCCGCATAGCGGAGGCCCACGAGATTTGTACCGATGTATGCTTGTGTTATGAGAAATGATTCATTATCTGATATCTGTAATTGTAATTGTATATCATTGTAGACTTTAACCAAATGGTGGAAATATCAAAATCTATGTGGTGGTCCTAAAATGATTATCAAATTAATAAATAGAATCAGTATACATGTGATCCAATGTAAAATAAGATAACTTGGTGTAATTCAACTTTTACAATATATGCATGTGTCATCATATATAGTTGAGTACACAGATCTTGCTTACCCTTACATTAATAATTATTGTTTATCACATTATTGGACAATTGTTCATAACGTTATTGGCAATCCTACTGAAATCATTATTGGCAATCCTACTGAAATCATGAATGAAGCGTCTGTAGAAACCGACGTGCCCCAGAAAAGACCGTAAGTGCCGTAAGTTGTACAGTGGATTGAGTTTTCTAATGACATCCACCTTGGCCGGATCAACCTCCATACCCCTGTTGGAGATGATATGGCCAAGCACCATCCTCTGAGTCACCATGAAGTGACTCTTCTCCCAAGACAACATAAGGTGAACCTCAATGCATTGTTGAAGGACTCGGTCTAGGCAGTCAAGACAAGAATCGAATCCGTCGCCGTAAACTGAGAAATCATCCATGAAGACCTCCAAGCACTCCCCAACCATGTCCGAAAAGATGGACAACATGCATCTCTGGAATGTCACCGGAGCGTTGCACAATCCAAATAGCATGCGTATGAAAGCATATGTCACGAAGGGACAGGTAAAGGTAGTCTTATCCTGATCCTCGAGCGCGATGGCCACCTGATTATAGTCATCCTACCCATCCAAGAAACAGTAATGGATCTTCCCTGCCAGCCTCTCTATAATATGATAAAGGGTAGGGGGAAATGATCCTTCTTGGTGGCCTGGTTCAATTGTCTGTAGTCTACACATACCTGCCAAGAAGTGGGTACCCGAGTAGCAATCTCCTCTCCAGACTCACTAACAACTGTGGTGATGCACGTCTTCTTGGGCACCACATGCAACAGACTGACCCATTTGGAGTCGGAGATGGGGTAGATAAAATCGGTGCTCCACCATTTCGAGATTTCCTTCATGACAACATCTCGAAGATTCTGGTTCAGTCGCCGCTGGAACTCACGCGACGGCTTCACGTCCTCCTCGAGATAGATATGGTGAGAGCACAGGGTCGGACTTATCCCCTGGAGATCGGCTACACTCCATCATATCGCCTTGCGGTTCTTTTCAAGAACTCTCATCAGACGGGATTACTTCTCTCCAGTCAAATCAGTGGAGATAATGACTGGGTACATCTCATGCTCACCCGCAAGGAACCTATACTTCAACGACGACGGTAGCGGCTTCAGCTCTGGACAAGTAGGTGTTGGCGGATCTGGCCTTTGAAAAGTCTGAATGAATGCTGCCAAATCTTCATGAGAGAATGAGAACTCTCGCTCACAATCTGAATCTAGCGAAGGCTGCTCTGCTAGATTGTCTTTGCTCTCTATGGAATCAGCCTCCTCCTAGTTGTAGGTTCAGTGGAAGTCAGACACGGTATCAAATCATCAAACTCTGTCCAGTCAACATCTGACTCCGAGGGATCTGTATCAGACTCACAAAAATCTTTCTCACGATCGAGAACCGGCTCTGTTGCATGAGATGTATCCGGGACCAAGAATACACTCTCCAAGCTTTCCTCTGTTAGCGTCTTTGCATCAGCAAACTCTGAAGGTGAGAGGATGGCCTGTGCAACTGGATCTGTCCAAACTACCTCATCATCTATGATCACAAAATCGCAGCCCTGGTGGATGTCTCGTCCTGCCTCGGTCATCTGCTCTAAATCGGAAGTCGGCTTTGAGCAAGCTGAATCTCCGGCTCTAGTCTCCTCAACCGTCTCTATTTGTATACTCTCGCCCTCGACGTAAAAGTATACCTTTCCGCTATCATGGTCGGACACTGCCATGGCTGTGGCCAAGAACGGGCATCCTAAAATGATCGAGGTATCGGTCACGGACTCAGGGATCTCTATGTCCAACACAATGAAGTCCACGAGGAATTTTAGGACTTGAATCGTGACGATAACGTCCTTCAGCAACCCCTTCGGCCTCTTGACTGATCGATCAGCAAACTGAAGGACCATCCTGCTTTGTCGGAGAGGGTCCAACTCGAAGCGGTCGAGAAGGGCTGCCGGATGTAAAATTGATCGAAGAACCTCTATCTAATAGAGTGTGGTCGAACCTCTGCTCATGGATGTGGCATCTGACATACGGGATCTTGCATCTGGCCTCTTGGCTGGCAGACGGTTCTGAATCACGAAACATGTGGCACGAGTAAGCACATGGATCTCTGACTGATGGTTCCGCCTCTTCCTCCTAATTATGGTCCTGTCTCTGAGTGATCTCTAGAGTAGAGGTATGTGCTCCAAGGCCTCCTGTAGACTCAGCTGTATGTGAAATCTATCTATCATCTGCTGGCTGAACTCTATCTGATGGTTCTTTTCTGGATTTTCTTTTTTATGCCCCTTAGCCAAATGGAGTGCTCTGGGAAAGGGAACTACAAGGTCCTTCTCAGATGAAGGACTAGGAGAGGGTCTGGCATGCTCATGAACAGCATAATCCACACAAACATCATCAAGCAACACATGTGGATCCGAAAATAACAAACCCTTTCCTTTATTTGCAAAAATGCCCCGAGATACATGTATAGAAGGAGAAACAACAGGACTAGCAGAACTGAAAATGATGGCCTCGGTACCACCCTCGGCATCTGGACTCACGGCATCAGTACCACACTATGGCTTAGCGACTGAAATAGTGGCGTCAGTACCACCTCCTCCAACTGGTGAAGCGATGACCTCAGTACCATCGGTGGGATCAACATCTATGGTGGCGTTAGTACCAACTGTCATCATCTCTCGCGGCATCAGTACCGCGCTCCTCCTCGCCTGGCGCTCCTGAAGTGGCGTGGGATCGTCGCTCAGACGAGGCGCCGCCTGCTGACATCCTACCACTCCTAAGTGTAACAAAATCAGCATCAAACATGTATGCAGACATATCACCAAGTGAAGCACTAGGAGTGGTAATCTCAGTGAACTCTACCTGCTCAGACTTCCTCTTGAGGTTGTTCGGGTTCGACTCGATCTGGGAAGGGATGGCGGCCTTCCCTCTCACAATCTCCCGCATCTCTTGGCGGAACTCATCCATCTCCCGTCAAAAAGTAGCCTGTTGCTCGGTCATGAGATGGGCTAGATCATCCAAGGCGGGATTCTCATAGGTTGGCCCATGAGAACTTGACGGGTGGCCTCACTGATAATGAGGTTGCTGCTGCTGGTGCGGGTGAGAATGGTACTGCTGATGATATTGCTGCTGCTGAGGCTTCTCTCGCCTCCAAAACTGTCCATGCTGATAGGGACGAGGACCATACTGCTGGTGCTGGGATGGCTGGTGCTGGTGTACTGGGCACTGGGTGCTGGGGCTGCTCGTGCTGCTCACGCTGCTGGTCGTACTGGCCACCCTGAACTGGAGGCTACTGCTGGGAACTGGTGCCTCCGGCCGACCAGCAGAATCTGGGATGGTCTCGTCGGGTACCGGAAAGGGGTCGGTCGTACCAAATCCCGTTGACATCCATCAACAGCTCCTGCTTGTAGGTGGGTGGAGGGAGTACTGTGAAGGGCTGATCCGGTTGATACACCACCATCTGACTGTCCTGGGATGGTGGTGGCTGGTAAAATTGCGGTGGCTACTGGTACGACTCCGCCTGTACAAGGTGAACCTGTCTAGGCTGACTGGAGTGCTGGGACGAGCTACCACTGCTGCTCGGATCTTCTCGTGATCGAAGACGGGGCTTAGAAGCCGTTTGTGCCTCCTGGAGACACATGAGCTGTGTCTTCAGGTCACTCAGCATCTGTGTCATCTGATCCATCTACGTGATGCCCTGGTACTGCTTCTTCTCAACCAACTCGATCCGGTCCAGCTTCTCGCTATTGATGCCCATATCTGCGGCTGTAGACTCGGCTTGTGTGGCTGCTGTGGATGAAGTAGAAGGACCAGCATCGACACGTGCTATCCGCTGAAACTGCACGGTCTGTGTCTGGGGGCGTCCCTGAGTGTAGAGGCGGGTCTGGGACATCACCGTATAGTTCTCGGCCATCTCCTCATTGATGGCCCAGACCTGATCCTCATCCTTAGCGATGTAAGAACCGCCACAATCTGCAGAAGAAGTTCTGAACTAGGTTCGGCTTCGTGATATCGTGGTGCGGGCATATGTCGGTAAGCTCTCAAAACCTCTCCCATGCCTCGTGGAACTGCTCGTTGGGGAGCATGGAGAAGTTGCTGATCAGGGCCCTCGTTGCATTGGTCTGCCCGAGTGGATAGTACTTGTTCAAGTACTCGGTGCGGAGCTGCTCCCAGGTGTATACAAATCTCCTCAAATGCTTCAGCCAGTTGATTGCTCTGTCGGTAAGGGAGAAGGGGAAGGCAATCATCCGAATAATGTCCTCATCCACATGTCGATCATGGACGGTGTTGCAGATCATCTCAAACTCCTGAAGATGCAGATGAGGCTCCTCAGTGGCGAGCCCGCAGAAGCGAGGAAGAATCTGAAGTGTCTGTGGGGGAACTTGAAGTCCCCCACGATCGCCTGAAGTAGCACCCACCGGTGTGTAAGTGTCGATCCGGGGTTGTGCAACTCTCGCATCGGTCTCGGCTGCTCTGTTGCTGCTGCCGGCTGGACTGGCTCCTCTAGTTGATCCGGGTCCCTCTCTCCCGCGGCTCTCGGCTAATCTCGCGTTGTCCTCAGCCTCTCTATCTCTCTCCTCATCTCCACCATGAAGGCTCCCAGATCCCGTACTTGGCGTTGTATCGTCTCAAGGGAAGCCAACAAGTGTTGTTGATCGCACCCTGGTCCAATACATATGTCATCGTCTCCGGTGCGCTCCTCATTGCTAGCCATGGTCTCTGCAAAGGCAAAAGATCCAAACTCGGGTGCCGATAAATCATCTGTTTGTTGTCTCTCATCTGGCACTGGTATCTCTGGACTGGTAGAAGGGTGGTCAAGGGGGAACAGGGCGGAATCGGACTCGGGTTCAGAGAGCGGGTCTCGACTCTCACGAACCAACCTAGATGAACGGGCTGGAGTGCTAAAAAGCGGTGCAGCCAGAGGCTGTCTAAGAGACCTCCTGCCCATCATCTTGATCTGGTGAGTCGGGCGGATGAGATCTGAAAACACACAAGATGAGCAAACAAACCTCAGGTTCACCTCACCTACTCAATACAGAGCTGAAGACCGTAAAAGTTCGGTCAATTATCTTGTCAATTTTTATTTAGGTGATAATGTCAGCCTATCAGAACCGTTACACGAGCTGATGGGAATCCAATCCTCCCAACAGACCGTCCCGTCTAAAAGGTCGGTAGTCTGATCAGAGATCGGATATGGCTCTAGCCTAGTGTGCGGGTCGCTCTCTCGCTCATCCAAACCAGACAATGAGGGGGTTTCTCTCTCCAAGATAAATTTTTAAGTGAGGTGTCTTTTAGGGTCAAGTGTGCTTAGCAATCCCAATTTTATAGTTTTTTTCTTTTTATGTATTTTTCAAGCAAACAACGCCTAATGAATTTTTCGGTTCTCCTAGTTATTTAAGTCTGAAAACGGGGGGGGGAGAAGACGAACAAGCCGATGCACGATAAAATCAATGATGCATGCAGTGTAAGAGATGCGTACCTAACTCCAGGAGTCTACATGCAGAGTGATTTGCGCATAAAGTAAAGACTGAAAGTAAACTACCTATATGATGCATGAGAATCCGGCCTTAAGCAGAGCAATTTCTACACGATAAGAACAATAGCCGGGTACTCAAACCTAAGTCCGGAGTCCTATCTTGGAAGCCACTCGGTGTCCGCCACAACGTATCCTGCGCGTGCTGTATGTGACTCCTCAAGGCACGTGCACTAGAGTCTAAGTAATCTGGCTTTTTTATTGTGATTTAATTAATTAGGTCCAATTACGATCTAATAGGTGCAGGAAGATAATTAGGGTTTGGATCCTAATTAATTACATCACAATCAGAAAAAATCCTAATCTAAGGCCAAAACTGCGTAAATCAGACAAGCAGTTATAATAGAATGCGATAAAACCAAAACCGGCGAAAAACACAGTGAGGTCCCCCGAGCACATCGGTGCTCGGCGAAACAAACCCCGGTAGTCACCGATAGAGTCCAAGTATGTCCCTGTATTATTACAAATAAAGTTTTACAGAAAATAAATCTAAACTATCCTATGGCTATCTATGGTTATTTTCGCGGCTATTCCGTGGCTCCCGCACTCCAGCTCGGCTTCTCGCGCTCTCCTACGGCTCTATGCAGAAAAGAGCCGACTCCGACTCCCGCTATTGCTTCGGCTTCCGAAAAAGCTGCCTCGGTCCTCGGGCCCTCGCAAGAAAAAAAGACCGAAATGTGACAGACCTGATTATTATAAAAATAAGCAAATAATATCAGACAAAAAATATCTACAGAAAAGCCGTGAAAATGAAAACCACAAAAAATCTAAAATGACTACTAAGTCGTGCTCCCCGGCAACGGCGCCATTCTGATGACCGAAAAATCACCAAGATCTGGGTAAAGGTAAAAACAAGGGTAGTTGCGACCCAAATCTCGGAAATTGATCAATCAAAAAAAGAGACCACCAAATAAGAATAATCAGACAAAAAGTCGAATAGCAGTCTTGCTATTTATTTAACCTGGTATAGCGATCAGGGTCGAACTCAACAAGCGCGGATTGGCTCGAAAGAGCCTACGAAGTAGTTGAAAAATGCAAGAAAAGAATAAAATATTTTTGATGGATTTTATGTATTTTTGATTTTTTTTATTTTTAATTATGAATAAAAGTAAGGAAAGGCTAAAAAGAACACATTCAACAATTTATTCAATGCATCAAAACAACTCACAAAATTCAAATAAAAATGTTTTTGTGTTTTTTATATTTTTAAGTATTTTTGTTGATTTTTTCAGATTTTTATAATTTTTAATTGATTTTATAAAAATAGAAAAAGGCGAAAACAATGAACTAATGTGCAGCCAGATTTGAAAGCTAATTAAAAATAAATAATTAGCCTATAAAAATATGAAGGTATTTTTATGAAAAGTAGAAATAAAAACTAAAATATAGAAATCAAAATTACATTTTTATATTTTTTAGAATGTTTAATGATTTTTATAAGATTTTTAGAGTTTTGTGATTTTTAGATGTTTTATAAATCCAAATTAGCCAAAATTGGATTGAAGCTAAAAGACACTAAAAGAAACATTAAGTTTTTTTTAGAATTTTTGAAAAGTTTTTTTATATTTTTAGTTGATTTTTCAATTCAAACTGTAACAAAAAAGCATGTTTTTGAGTTTTTAAAAATATCAAAACAACTCAAAAATATCCCAAAAATTTACTGAAATTTTTACATAGTGGCACGAGCCACACTTCCAAATTTCACTTGATTTGGAATTAATTTGATATTTTATTCAACCAGTAGAAGGCAGACAGTGCACAAGGACCAAAGTGAAAGAAAATTAAGTTCAAGGGCCAAACTGATAACACATGTTAAAAAACTGAGGCCAAAGATGCAAAAAGCCCAGGTGGGCACGAGTCACGCACGTGATTTACCAAAACAAGGGCATTTATGTAATTCCTATTTATAAAAATGCAAACAGTAACAGCCTAAAACTATAGGATAGAATCTGTAAATGTTCCACAAATCACGTGTCGAAGCACATGCACCACATACACAGGGACTAAAATGCAATATCTAAAAGCACTAGGGTCCAAAGTGCAAATTACCCGAAACAAAACAACTGTATAAAATATTTACAGGACTAAACTAAAATATAAAATGAAGGAGGGCCTAAGTGCAAATTACCGTCTTATTATGATCCAACGGCAGACAGAAGGCTCCACATATGATCGAACAGTTGCGATTCAAGGATGTCCCTTCGGCGAAGGATGCTTTGGATGAGCTCCTCAAATGATCGGATGGCTGCTAGCTCTCCATAAATAAACGTCTCGATGTAGACCTGGAGTGAGGGGTCGATCTAACGGCGATGGAGGGTCCTGGATGAACTGGACGCCGACGAAGTTCGTCCGACCAATACGCGCACGGAGGACCTCCTCAGGTGCTGCGGAGATGGGCGAATCGACGAGGAAGCTTGTCCGCAACGGTGGGTGTGCTCAGATGGGACTGGAAGCGTCGGAGGAACTCCGACGACGGGGAGGAGCAGGAGCACCTGTGCCTGAACAGTTGGACCCCCAGATGGGGTCCTACTTTGATGAAACCTGCATAGAAAGAACGTCGGGTCGAGAGCAAAGTGCCTCGACCCGGTTATGGGTGAAGTGGGTGAACAGGTGGGTCGAGGCGTGGTCCTCCGACGAGTGGCGGCGGAGGAGGACCTAACTTCCGATTTCGGGGCGAACCAGGATGATCGGAGATGTGGAGAATTTGGGGGAAGTCTCATGAAGATGATAAGATAGTCGGATGGGAAGATGGTCGATCGGAACGGGGTGAATCGGCCGGCGAAGGCCGGCGGCGTAAAATCGAAGAATGAAGATTAATGCTAATCTAAGGGATAGCAAGGTCACCTGATGGTTGACACGTCTGTGGGGGAGCTGTGGAGTCTCCTAGAGTCCTTGCCTCGATGGAGCGACGCCTCCAGAGGCTCGTGCTCGCTGGTGGCGGAGCTCGACGGTGTTGACCGCCGGACCTGGGCCTAGGGCGCCTCAATCCTTGCTGTGACACCTCCCAAAGCTTGTTGTCACTCAAGGTAAGAAGGTGGAGGTCCTTGGAGTCGAAGACGGTGGTCGAAGGTACGTGAAATGGTGGAGGAAGGCGAGGCTTTATACAGATAGGGGTCCGAAAAGATAGGAGTCAGGCACGCAAATCGAGGCTTGGACCCCTAAGAGGAAGATCGGGCGAGGATCGCGGATGTGCCTGCTGCAATCGGAGCTCGGGGTTTGGGCTAATGGGAGGCGGATCGAATCGAGAAAAAGTCGAGAAATCGGGTCAAAACCGAATATCCGCGGAGAAGAGGTCCACGGGGGAGAGTTGACCGGAGGTCAACATTCCCCTGTGGACCAATCAGAAAATTCCCAGCCCTAAATTAGTTATAAATTCATTTAAAAATAGTAAATCATTTTATATAAAAATATTTACAACATAAAAAATGTTTATTATTTTTCAAATTATTTTTTTGTAATTTTTATTTATTTTTTTGAAAAATAAATTAATGTATATACATAAAATATTATTATATGTAGGTATAAATACCTGGGTATTTTTATTTTTATTAGTTTATTTTTGTACAAGTATCCTTATTTTATATTTTATTTAGAACATAAAATTTGGGATGTAAAATAATTTTTATTTAATTTTTATTAGGTATTTACAAGGGTAAAATAAATATGTATAGGTACATGTATACATGGTATATACAAGAATGAGAGAGAAATTTTATTTTTCTCATTTTTATTTTTTTATAAATATATACAAATTATGAGGGCCACATAAATATTTTTATTTTGATGAAAATAATATATACATAAAAAAGGGGAATATGTACAAGGCTGAGTCACCCTATCTCTCTTTACTTGTTTTATTTGCGGACAGACCCATTTTGAGCCCTCCCTTGGGTTTGGGTCACTCAATATTTATTCTAAATATTTTCCTCTTTTTCTTTATTTATTTATTCTTTTATTTTTGTGGAAAACATGCTAATTATGGGTATTTATATGAAGCATGTATTTTGATATTTTATTATATTTACAACTGATTACATGGAATTTTGCCAAGATTTCTAGCTAAAATAAAGGAATAAAGAGTGATGAATGGGGATTCATCACCTAGCTTCACAACTATTGTAACCTAACCATACTTTGTTATGCTTTGGTAGTAATCTCCTATAAGTTTATCTATATTTTCCTTTCCTTTTGTGAACTTAACATGATCATTTACAAGAGTTTTAGATTTCATCTTTAATCAAGTGATTGTGTTTTTAATTGTATTTTTTAATTGTCTATGTTAGTTTTAAGAGATTTTATTTCTTTTTCATGTCAACTTTTTGAGAAGATAAACTACCAGTAACCTCTACTATGTATTCTTTATAAGCTTTTACTTGTGATAAATTATTCTCTAGTTTAGTGTGTGTTCTCTTTGAAATTTTTATTTTCCTTAATTTAACAACATGTCATACAATTTAGAGTTAGCTCCTTTAAATTCATCAAAAGTGCTTTCATTAGAAGGAACCTGATCATCGCGACCATAAGATCAACAAGAGCTTCTTCGTCGTTTGACTTTGAGGTATCTGATTCGCTTCCTGAGTCTAAAGAGTCTAAAAAATCATCCCAAGTAACATTGAGATCTTTCTTCTTTATTTCAATTTAACTTCTTAGGATTGAATCTTCTCTTTTCTTCATGAAGCTTGGATCTTTTTCTTTCCAATTCTATTTTTTTCTTGTGAAGGGAGCAATCCTTTTTGAAAATTCCTTTTCTTTTACAGTTGTAACCAGTTAGAACTTTATCTTTCTTATGTTCTCTGTTTCTAAAGAATTTCTAAATTTTCTCGTAATCATTGTAGAATCTTCATTAGAATTAGTAACTTAATCTTTAGTAGCTAGAAGTGCAAGATTATTTCTCCTTTTTTATTTCTGACTCAGCTTCCTTTACCTATTCTCTTTTTAGTACATAAGAGAGGAGTTTACCATGATAATCAATCAATAAAGTATCGGATTATTGGCTTTCTTGACAATTGTTGTTGATGTACATATCTCATGGACTACTGGATTCTTTTTTGAAAAGTTCATACCTTTGTTGTAATAGGTTGGTCTTGATTTCTTAGACTTTGTCTGTGCCCTCATAAGTGACTCTCAACTTATTCCAGATTTCATAAGTTGTTTTGCAACCACAAACCCTATTGAATACTTCTTTGGTGATAGCGCAGTTAATTGAGTTCATTGCTTTTGAGTTGTAGGTAGCCTTCTTTTTGTTGACTTCTATTAGAGGAACTTCCACAGTTAGAATAGGCTTCTCATATTTGGACCAGATATTCCAAACTTTATAATCAATTGACTTTAAAAATAATTGCATGTTTACCTACAAACAAGAATAGTTAGTGTTATCAAAGTGAGGAGGACAAGCTCTAGATTGGCTTTCATGGTTTATGCTACCGAAGTTGATAGTAGATGTCATCCGATCTGAAATTGATGCTTTACTTTGAATAAGTGAACATGCTATAATACCACTTAATAGAAATTATGGATCTAATATACTATGGGGGAAGGATGAATGGAGTATGGTAGACTAAAGTTTTTCACGAAAAATAAGAGCATGCATAATATCCAAGCCAACAATTACAGTACACAATATGTTAACATGGAAACTCAAGAGGGTAAAAAACCATGACCCAAGTCATCTTGACTTACGATTTCTGATTAGCCGATTCAACCAACTATTCCACTAAATCCTGAGATAATTAGGCGGATATATCAAGTGTTTACAAGCATTGGAGCCTACAACCTTGGATCACATACAAGGTTATATCCTTGGATCAAAACACCAAAGTCACCACTGCAAGTGAGCTAGCTGCAACACTGATTGAGGCTTCACCTTAAGGTTCTTGTAGAGAGAACTCCAAGAGTATCTATAGAACAATGTTAGCCAAACAATAAACAACTATCTGAGTCTATGAAATAATAATAACAATAGATAAATCAATCAGAGCATTAACGAATATATCAACAAGATATTCACAATACTTGATTTAGATAGGTATATTTCTAAAATATATGGAAGCTATGTATGATAATTTTTTCTAAGTAGGAGTACACCATGTAAATAATTCATAATAAAAAAAGTTGATACTTGTAAAAGTGGGATAACGAGGGCATACTGAATAAGAGAGTTCATTCCTTATTCCCATTTTTGATATGTTTTGTTTTTGATGAGTGAGGTATTCTTGTTCTTCATTTTTTGGTGACTTTTTAGAACATGAGATAAGTGATAGTATTATAGAATATGTAGTGTAAAGGGGGTTAAATGGCATTAAAATAGGCACACGTTACAACAACAAATTGAAATGATAGATTCTGACATTATCATTATGAATACCAATTACCATTAGCTAGGTAGCCATAGTTTTAGAGCAGCTGACAATCTGTTGCCTTGTAGCATATTATTCTATTGTGACGTGTGATAACAATTTTAACGTAAACTTTTTGGCAACATAATTCTCACTAGTAAAATGATGTTTGCTTTTAAAGAATCATGCCGTTATAATTAACTTAGTTGCCACAAGAACGTCTTGTTCTAGTGTGGGATTCATTATTTATGGTACCGATTTTTAATTGGTAAACTCTATAAATTTTGTCAACTACCTCCTCCACTTTTGAAACAACCTAATTCCCCACTTGATATCGTAAACTTGTTAATCCTTATCCTACAGAAAATATTGTCAACCCTCATCCATTTGCCCATTAAAAATAATTGGACTCCCTTATATTTTTTACATTATACCCATTTTATTTATCAAATTTGCATTAAGTGCAAACCCTCGTCATCGTATCCCTCCACGTCCTCGACCTCTGCACAACCTCACAGGTGACCTCCCTTCTTCCCTCCCTTCCCGTCTCCCCTACCTCCGCCATCTCCACCTTGGCAACAACATCTTCTCCGGCAGTATCCCCCTGCTCCTATGGTCGATGGACCCACCTCGAGTATCTCACCCTCTTTGGCAACGAGCTCGCTGGAATCATCCCAGTGAGCTCGGCAATCTCACTACACTCTGTGAGCTCTACCTTGGCCATTACAACGCCTACTCTGGTGGGATCCCCCTGAGCTCGGGAACCTCACAACCCCCGTGAGCCAACTGCGGGCTCTCTGATCCCATTCCACCGCAACTGGGCAGGTTGGTCGACCTTGATACCCTGTTCTTACAGGTGAACGGGCTCTCTAGCGAAATCCCGAGGAGTCCGGGGGCCTCAGAAGCCTCAAATCCATAGATCTTTCCAACAATGCACTTGTTGGAGAGATACTCACCTCGTTTTCCGACCTTAAGAATCTGACCCTGCTCAACATCTTCCGGAATAATCTCCATGGTAACATCCCCGGGTTCGTCGGAGACCTCTCGGAGCTGGAGGTGATGCAGCTCTGGGAGAACAACTTCACTGGCGAGGTACCCACAATGTAACCCATACCTTCCAAATATAGTACCACATCTAAAACTCACAAAGTGTGGGTGTGGTTTATAAGTGATGGGGATTACTGCTTGACAACTTATACTTAAGCATTTTGGGTGGTTGTCAACGGGTCCATTTGGGCTCGAACTCAATAAGTTGTCAGGGCCAGTTTTCCTTGATAACGGACCGGGGACATAAGCCTAGGACGTTACACACAAAGCTCGGGAGCAATGGGACACTCCAACTTCTTGACATCTCCTCGAATAAGCTCACAAACTTCTCCCCCGGATCTTTGCAAGGGAAACAAGCTCCAGACATTGATAGCTCTAAGAAGATCGAGGAGGATCAAATGCTGATCAGATCTATTGATCAATCTGCTTCGTGCTTTGAGAAGCACCTTCAAAGGAGATCTGATCATCACCACACCTTGATACGAAGAACATCACCGCTGCCTCAAGCTTCAGCAGACGTAGATCAAGCTTCCAGGTTCTGATTGAGCCATGCACCCCCTCGCCACGTGTTGTACAAGCTTCCAGATGCAGCATCCCGCAATAGCTCAGCCTCCAGCAATTTCGCCTCCTCCGGCAAGGCCCAGATCTGGAGGAGGAGGCAAAGGTCGACAGATCTGGAGATTGAAGATCCACCGTTGATTTTCTTTAGTTTGATTAACTCAAGTTTAACTCAAGTAATGGACTCCAATAAAGTTAAAGATGACGACAAGGTCTGTAGGGGTAAAATGGAGCAAGTTTACGAGGTTGAGGAGGGAATTACGTTTTGTTTCAAAGGTCGAAGAGATAATTGACAAAATTTATTGGGTTTGCAGGGTAAAAATCTCTTTATGGTAATATGCACAAGTAAAAGCAAAAATGTGGTCAAATGGAATTAAACATGAATGACTGTTACAAAAATAATGAAAATCGGAGATAAAAAGGAAATTACAAAGTTTCTTCCATAATATTCCTCAAAATAAAGAATTTCTAAAATGATTTTGCAAATCGGTAGATGTGCTCATTTGAACGTTTAGGTAATCAATCCTCTTCCATCCAACCAACAAAAACAAGAAGAAGACTAAAAATACTAACGAAAAAAAACAATATTTTTCTTGGAATAAAAATACGATTCGCATTCAATTCGCAAATCGTCAAGTCGTCCGTGTAAAATAGTCCCATGCATATAGGTTAGTTCACTAACTTGCATATATTTATTATATATGAATTTAAATAGGAACTGAACGCATTTTTATGTATTGAAATATCTGAAATATATAATGCTGCAGTGACCAACCTCTCCTATTAAGTGCAGTCACTGTTAATGTTGTTTCGAAGCTCTAAAATAGAGGTATGAACCTCTACGAGGAGACGGATCCTCTGTCGTTTCAACAGGTACCGTAACACAGGAGAGTCGCTCGATAATCAGCGGACGGCTCTCGGACGGGTTTCGAAGATAATTGATGCTCATCCCAATGCTCATCGAGGATTCCCCTGCATTACAGCACCTACTGTAAACACGGATGTGAAGACGAAACCAGTTCCTACAACCTGTGTTCCATCTTAATTTCCATCTCATAATTTGTACTTCATCATATACTTGTAGTTCGGGCTGTAATCCCCAACCATATAAAGATATTCCCCGTAATATTAGGATCATTACTTCCAGTCTTCAGATGGGATGGTCTCTGACAGCGAGATAAATCAGAAGAAATTTACCAGATTTCCCCGAATATTCCCGTAGGAAAGGAAAGAAAACTTCAAATTGATGGATATTTTCAATCGATCGCGAGGGCGATAATAGAAAATCGAGATAACAAATCCTTCCTATTTTGATACTTCAGTTTCGTGGAAAGTCTCCTATATATACCCCGTGTATATCTCATTCTCCCATTGCCCATTCTCTCTCCCTCCCTCTCGAGATGGGTCTCGCAAACATCCACTTCATCCTCCTCCTACTGACTGGTACGTCTAATATAACAAATATCTCCCTCTCCTCATCACCGGTGATTGATTTCTCTTTCTTATTTCCTATGTAATTGCTTAATTTCCAGTGCTTGATCACGGGGGAGCGGAGGCCGTCGGTCGCCGGTTGCCGGAGAAGCTGTTTGTGTTCGGAGACTCTTACGCCGATACTGGTAATCTGCTGAAGATCATCGCCCCGTCGTGGCAGGAGCCCTACGGCATCACGTTCCCTGGGAAGCCGGCGGGCCGCTTCTCCGACGGCCGCGTCTTCACAGACTATATAGGTCAGTACTACTCTCTCTATTCTCTAATTCTTCTGTTAGCGAATTTTATCATCAGTTTGCTTATGATTTCATTTTATACGATGAAGATGCTCGAAATTAAAATCTTAATGATATGGGTGGTTGCTCGTTGCGGAGCAGACGACATGCATTGGCCTGCAATTTACATCATGATAATTAATAAAGCCAGATCAATAAGGACACACATGCAAATTATAGGTAAAATATCGCGTTCTACGTTCTACGGTTGTTCTATACCACAAATCAAGGTTTTTGAAAGGGATACTGAAACATGGTATTAAACCGGTTTAACTAGATGCCATTATTATTTTCTAAAATCGAATTAGACCGAACCGGTAAGGAAAAAATGATATAACTAAGTAATTAAATCAAAATATATTAGAACATGTATATAATATACATTAAACACACTTAAAATAAATATAAAATATATAAATAAGTAAAGTATACTGGTTTATATATAAAATATTTTCTTAATATGCAACAGTAAATAGTATCAATACAGATACAAATAATATTTAAATTAAATATTTTAATACAATGATATATTAATTATATTATCTAATCCTTTCAAAAAGTTAAATTATAGCCGTTGATTAATACTCATTAATGGGTTAGAAGAAGTCATGAGTTCAACATTCATCATCGCATTATTATATTAATATAAATTCAAATCTGAATTGTGGTTGAGTAGATTAATTTCGATTGAACCGGGTTAAGTTGCAAATAGTCGTTCGGATTGGTGGTTGAACCAAATATGTGCCAATTTGATCCGAACCGTGAAAATTGATTAATCGAACCGATGCAGGCTTGATTCACCTATCTAACTTGGTGAACGGGTCGATCCAATCCAATTTCAATAACATTGCCACAAATAGCGTGGCAATTCGGTGTTTATGTTTTTACGCTTAGGCGTCAAACCCTCACATTTTTTTCGTTGTTATGGGATTAAAACATTGATGTAGACACAAATAGTGTTGTTATCAGGGTTATCAGTGCGCATAATAAACATTTATTATATGAATCCAAATGAATTATCAGAGAAACGGAAACAATCAACAAAATGATAATAATATATTTCCCATTCATTTTCAGATTACGCAGTGCACATAGAAACCAATTATTAAATCGGGAACACAACATAGGGCGCAATACAGGAAAGGCAAAGCAATAAACGAATAGCAGTAGAGAAATGAAAAAATAGATTAGATCAGAGATCACCGAAGCGTCCATGAAATGGACTGTCCTTAGAGAGGATTTTTCCCTCACAATACCGATGCGAAGGGTACTGGCGATCCACTCCAAGGATACGACGGTTCACGGTCGTCGTCCGCGCACACCGACGAGACCGTCCTCGAAAGCACCTCCGAGAACTTGCAGCCGAGAAGAAAACTAGATTGCAGGCGCGAGAGAGTGAGAACAAGAGAGATGGCGAGTTTTTCTTGCGAGTGAAGAAAAGCGGCATCAGGTGAGGGGTATAAAAAGAGGAGCTCACGTGCCCTAGCGCGTGGTCCCTTCGATTTCTGAAAACATCCCTCAGCGGTCGTGTCCTTTCGGATTCCAAAACCGCGGCTAAGTCGAGCCGTTTGGATTAATTTCGATTCTCAATGTGATCAAAATCAAATTAATCTGCCTGATTAATTTAATCGATCAGACAAATGAAACCCGCAGCAAAAGTATCGAGATCTGAGATCCGAATTGACTCTCCCGAGATCCGAGATCTGAATTGACTCTCCCGAGATCCGAATTGACTCTCCCGAGCCGGTGCCGGTGCCAGAGCCGGAGACGGAGCGGAGCGCGCGCGCGTGTGGTCCCCCATTCCTCCTCTCTACTATTGCTACAAGAGCTTGGGGGGGACTCATATATAAGTCCACCAGAAGATTAGATATCTAAGGTATGATACTAAACTTCAACCCAAACTCATCCATGTTTCAAATTTGGGAATTCTCAACTTTCCCTCCAAACCATCTGGTTTCCAAATTGAAACCAAATTAATTCCAATTGTAATTACATAGATCTTCCAATTAAAACCTAAATACAATTTTTAATACAACAAATAGGTCTTATGAAAACTTTCTCCCGTGCACCATACCTTATAAACACAGGAGTCTCGATATTTTGATAATATTTGTGCACGGGATCTTATTTACATCGTATTTAAAAAATACGTTCGGATGATAATGACCCCACTTTATCAGTCCAACTAATTAATATCAATTCAACTCAAGTCGAAGTTATTATATATTTATTAGGTAGAGAAAGCCAGTCCCGTTGAAATGGTAGGAGACAGGTGCCACTAGAAGGAAGTCCAAATGGGGACCAAGGTTTGTTGAGCATTGAATGTTGTTAATATGCCTTTGACCTATGGCTCTCCCTTCAAAAAAACCTTAGATGAAGTCCACCCCACCAGATGAACTTATTATATCTCCTTGTACTAGAGAGATTCTCCATAAAGATATTATGGCAATTGCTTGGCAGCGTATCATAGTTTTGACAAAAGATAAGGCCATCCTTCCGACCTCACAAGTGGAGGTGAGGTGGAAATCATCTCCTTTTTATGTGGACAATGGACCTTCCATTATCCTTTCGTTTGGTCTCTTGGTATACTATTTGAATTTAATTTCATTAATTTTTTTTCAATATGAAATCGATTCAAATTTGCATGAATTCTATTTCGTTTTCAAAAATTAAAAATCTGTTCATTCTGTTTTGAAATGTTAACTTTAAATAATATTATATGTGCATACAACACAACAACAATTTTGAATAAGGCAACGAATAATTTTGGCATATCATTCATAGTTAATTATACGACGATGGATATTTATCCGTTACTTAATTCTTTAAATTCTCAACAAATATCTTATTTGTTACTATATTACTAACGACGAATTATATAACAACAGTAATCTCTTGAACCTTTCTTTTAATCATTGTTAAATTTAGTTGCAACTTACAAATTTTGACGAATAAGCCAACAACGAAATCGTTGCTATATTAACCCTTAGCAACGAATATGACATTCGTTGCCGATTTTAAGAATAGAAACTAATTTTACAAAAAATAATATTTGTTGGTATATATTTAACATCGGAAGATATAACAATGAATGTTCAAATTATTATGTCTTAGATCAATTTTCTTGTAGTGCATAAAGAATACCATGAAGTATAAAAAATAATATGATATTGCAATTTTTTGCATTATTAAATAAATAAAAAATTAAAGTAACTATAATAATTTCCCAATATCAAGAGTAATATTTAGTTGTATTGTGTCATTGATCGATCAGCCCCATTCCAACAAGTATCCGATTTAATTGTAATTAATATCAAGAAATAATGGGTACTCGTAGATACTCGTGGAAGTAACACCTCCATTAGAGGAAAAGTACTAATTCATTAGATAAAGGTTAATCAAGGGACATTATTGATAATTTTTCACAAATCCCATTTATCAATGTCAAAATGTGTGGTATGTTTTTGTCGTCTTCATGGTTCCGTTTTTCCGACATTAAATTAGTCAATTATTGTTATACAATTTTATCATTTAATATTCAAATGTAACATTTTCTACTACTTCTACGGTAATTTTTTTGATATGCAATTTTATTAAGTAAATATTGTTTACTTAATATTCAAGTGATGTTCCTATGTATTCGATTGTGAAAAGAATTTATATGTTCAAACTATTCTTGTGCGTACGTGTGCATATATATTATATTAATATATAATATCTTAAGACAAATACACAACATCAAGGAGAGGTTACAATGGAGAAAAAATTGATTAACTCTCGTTAGTGAAAATCTCTCACAAATGAAATTATACAACATTAAAGGAGAAACGAAAAAAACTCTACGATTAAGGTTCTGCAATCTGCATGACTAGTTCCTCAATTTCCCAAATGTGCATCACTACCTAATCAAAATGGGAACGAGTTCGATCCCACCCGAACTCAAACTTAATCTTGCAGGCCTTGCGCCGTGCTCGAGTCCTAGATTTACATAAAATTAGTTCCTCGACTCGTCCCAAGGCTCAAAGAAAATTGATGGGCACGTGTCGAGCCCAGTGCTTCACCCTATCTATAACTATATGATATTCATAATGATAATGTCGTACACACACGATAATATAAATGGTAAAAATGTCATCTAAGTGACGAGGATATATAAAACTATGTGGATAATGTAATCGTATAAATATATAAAATTGGAACGAGTACAAATGGATATGGATCCAATAATACCACGTCCATATATGTTCATTCTTATGAAATGAAGTGAATGCGGACAAACAACATGTAAATTGACAAACTATATAAAAATTTAAATATTTGTATAATTGCATTAATTATTGCATTCGTTATCATCTTGGTTGAACATAAGATGGATATATAAATCGATTTGGGCTGTATTCAGTTCATCATATGGGTTAGTTCAGATTTTAGCTTCCAAATGTTCATTCATTTCAAAATGAATACATAATGTGGAAGCCATCAAAATTATTTAAATTAAATCTAATATATGTCATATTAATTCCTATTATTTTTGTATCTATATCCATTTCATGTCCGTGTTCTTTTTAACGATTTGATAATACATGTTCTATAGATATCAATATTTGTATTCAATTGCATGTTTATAATTTAAAAAGATAAGAACTACGTTTATATATTAGTATTTGTACCTAACCATTTGCATCCTTTCTTAATCAATTGAGTAGTGGAAGCTTTTAATCGAGTACCCACAGATACCCATCATCTTTTTTGGATGGGATACAGATCATGGTATAACAGATACCTGACCCATCATTTTCTCATGGGTAGTCAATTAGTCAAAATGAATGGATCAAGCCAGATACTCGATGATTCGAATATATTTAAACATCCCTCTCGAGAATGGACAGCCTCCATCTCAACAACAAAGATCCTTTCACCCCTTTGGAGATATTTTTTAACGAAAGATCATATTCATTCATCCGATGCATCATGCAACAAGAAGTACAATAGTTCTGTACAAACTGTCACAGCAGGGGCTTGCATCAATGCGAGGTTATAAAAGATACATAGAAGCTAAAAACACAAAAAAGGGATAAAATCAAAACAACAAGATTGAAAGGTGCAACATCTGAAGAAAGAGCCCTTCAAACAGTAAGTTGAAGTTCAGATATTCCTAGATCAAGACGAAGAGGTTTCCTGTGGTTAAAGTTGGTGATCAGTGATTGTTACCATCTTTGGCTTCAATGAAATCCCTGGTGAGCGAGAATGACTGCACGAGTTTAAGGGAGCCCCAAAAGCAAGAAATCCTATATCTGCAAAAAAGAACTCAAATAAAACCAAGTGTAATCCTAAGTGCTAATATTTGTAAGGTATCCATGGTTATTTTATCTGATCCGCAAAATTAGAGAAGCATCCCTCACCACACTTGTAGAGTTAAAAGGTATGCCTTTATGCACAAGCTTACAACGTCCTTTCCAAATTAGCCACCAAATTGTAGATTTGAACGAAATAAGATTCCACTCTTCATCATTTAGATCCATATCAGTATGCATAGTGATTGATGTATAAAATTCATCGAAATTTGATTGAATGCCACGTTTATGAAAAATCTCTTAGGTTACATCACAATTTTGAAAAGATGTAAGTAATCCTCAAGGTTTTTCTTGAAAAGATACCATCTATTGACAAAGGATATATTCAATTTTTCCAATTGGTCTTGAGTTGTTATTTTATTGCACGCTAGTAACTATATGAAATAGTGAACCCTCTTCAAACAGTTTTTTCCTGAAGTTGTCATGTAAGATGGATCTAATCCCTCCATCCGAAAGCAAAGTGTATATTTTTTTGGTAGTTGAATCTATTAGATGTTTGTCTCGAGTTGGGTAACTAGTAGAATCATTTCCACATGAATGCATCGACTCGAAGATGGAAGCATTAGATGACTCTAATTTCACAGTCATACTCTATAAAGTTAGTGGAATGTGATTTTCAAGAGCTTTGAACCAATTAAATAGTGCATGCCAAGATCTTAAGCCCTCGAGAACCGACGGATCGCGGTTGTTTATGTAAGGCTAAAGGTTAGGAAATTCAGTTTTGAGTGGATTTCTCCCATTCAGAGGGTCCTTCCAAAGGGATGAGTGATTTCCACAGCCAAGTTCCTTGAGCAGAACGTGTTATAATGGAGCACAACCCCCAATATGACTCTTACAGACGAAGGAGTGGGTTCTTTTTGGTCCGTTTAATTGGATAATTGGTCCTCCATGGAAGTGGGTGGTACTCATTAGACCAAAAAATCGGGGTCACTTATAATATGCAATCGTAATGGTTGATTTGATGAGCAATGCATCATTCAGAAGTTTAAGATTTAAGATTCCCCAATCATCATTAGAGGTAGGGTCAGTAACCATACTTCAAGAGACCTTTGAAGTGGGTTTTTGAGATGAGGTACCTGCCCAAAGAGACTTTCTTCTAATCTTGTCTATTTTGTTGCTAATCCCAAGCGGAAATTTCAGGCATGACAATACATGAATAATTATTGGTGCCAGTGAAGAGTTCAAGAGTGTTACTCTCGTCGGAAGTGGATGGATTTTTGCTTTCCAACCTTGAAGTTTGGTTGAGAATTTAGAAACAATCGAGGTCAAGTCGTTTGTTTTCATCTTCTTTTGCATCAAAATCCTAAATATTTCAACGAAAAGGAGCCCTCGTCCCAATCAAGAATCTCCTTGATTTGGAAGAGATCATCTGGAGAAAGGTTAAGACCATATTAGACCGATTTATGCCTACTGATTTCCAGCCCTGAAAGTCTATTGAAATATATATCAATCATATTCCCTACTATTTATAAGACTCATCCTGCTATTTTAGAAAGGACTTGTTGCATATGGAACAAAAATCTCCAGCTTCCTGTTTGATTGTACAAGACTTGTGTTTCATACCCAAAGAGCATCTTAATCGTAAGATCCGGAAGAAGTTTAAGATCCATTTAATTTTACATCTCAATATTCAGAACTCTTTCCTACTAGACATAGTTGCCACAAGTACAGACACAAATCAAATTGTTCATTTTGTATTAAATTTTACATTTGCTTTGCTTGGCAGCTTCTTTTCTCAAAATCAGATCCCCGATCCCCTACGTGTTTGAGAGATTCGGCGAGAAGCTGATTCCTTATGGCATGAACTTCGCCGTCGGGGGATCTGGCGTCTTCGACACGATGTTCTTTCAAGACAATTTGACAGTCCAGATTGATCACTTCAGCGAGCGGATCGCCAAAGGACTGTTCACAGAGGCCGACTTGGAATCCTCCATTGCCGTGATCTCCGTCTCCGGCAACGACTACATGAGCTACCAAGCAACCGGAGGAACCATGGAGGTAACTAAGCTTCTTTGCGTCTATTTCTCCACCCTAGCTTGTCGAACATTAACTCATACATTATTAATTTCTTCGCGATCTTTAAAGGGTTTGAAGCAATTCACGCCGAAACTGATCGACCAACTGAAGCTGGATCTGGAGAGGCTGCATGAGACGGGAGTGGTCAAGGTGGCTGTGACAAATCTGCACCCAATCGGTTGCACCCCGAGCATAACGATGCCGGTTTCGCACGCCCGGTGCAACAGAACTGTGAACCGAGCCGTGAGGTTCCACAACAAACTGCTTCTGGATGCTGTGAGGGATCTGAACAGGAAGGCAGCCGGATCGCCCTTCGTCATCGTCGACCTCCACCACGCTTTCCTGTCGGTAATTAAGCACGGTGAGACCCGATTCCTTGTGAACAATTCCAAAACCTATAACACCCTACATACATAGATCGGGACATTATGACATGCGATCGTCTGAAGTTGCGGCTGACCATTTTGACAGAGACCGAGAGGTTTCCCAGCATGCTCGAGCCGTGCTGCGCGGGGCTGGGCAGCGACAACAGCTGCGGCAGCGTCGCCTTAAACGGCACAAAGATGTACTCCTTGTGTAGCTCGAGAAGCTCCTCGTTCTATTGGGACAATGTGCACCTCACGCAAGCAGGATGGTCTGCGGTCTTCGAGTTGTTGAAGCATTCCCTCAAGCATCTCCTCATATGAAATAATTTGATCTCCTTCTTCTCCTCATCCTTACGCTTCTTCAAAACAGGTCTTTGTGTTTTAACGATAGTGATTATTCATTTTGTTATATTGCTGTATATTTTTATAGTCGTTTATGTTTCTGTAGCATTTTAATGCAAGACTGGTTGTGTGCTGAAAGATAATCTTAAACTATAAATTGTAAAAGCTTCGTGAGCATCTAAAAATTTGATGATTGTAAGAAAAAGAACTTGAAATAGGCACACTTGGAGTACGTAATTTCGATGGGAAATACCAAGAATTAACAAGGTTTCTTGTGTGTGAACTCTATTTTCTGGGACTGGATTGCCCGCATATACCAAACAACGAAAAATACAAAGATGATAAGCGGATCTCAAATCAAAAGCAACAACAACCGTTGATAAAATAAAATCACGGAGAATTTTTACCAGAAATACACGTAGGATTTTAATGTGGAAATTTTCTAACGTAAGCGTGAAAAACAAAATCAGTCTTTTAGTCATGAGCTTATACTAAGTCAACCCTATATATAGTGGTACGAATCATCAAACAATAAAGAAAAATAGAAATATAATCAAGCTTAGGATGGAATCAGGAATTTCATCAAGGAAGGGTCAAGTATACAACTATTATGTATGCTTAAAAAGGAGAAAATCTATGTATTTTCGAATGATATTTTTAATATAATTAATATTTTTAAAATTAACCTCTTTCAATTTTGATAAACTTACGATTTAAATCTACTATTCATGCTAGATTTTTAAATAGATTGGTATTTCCAGTAAATATAATGATTTAAGCCTCTCTAAATCCATCTTAAAAGGGTAAAATTATCAAGTGAAATTTGGAAACAAAAAGTTCATAGTTAAAAGGAAAAAATAAATTTTATTTTATTTTATTTACAAGGAGTGCTAAAAACAATGGGAGAAATAACAAAAGTCAAATACAATCATATATCAAATTATTTTAATACTTTGGAAGTGATTAGATAAACTATATAAAAAAGTAAAATTGATGGAGATAAGATCTGAACTCTAATGACCAAAATAATAATTATGTGACTCTAACAAAATGCAATTAATGTGGGGTCGTATTAAAAACTTCATACATTGTACAAGTTACATATAAATAGCCCTGCCCATGTTTGGAAGTGAGTGTATAAAATATATAAAGAAAGTAAAATTGAGGGAAACAAGATTCGAACTCTTGTCTCCAAAATAGTCACCATGTTACTTTACCACTTGAATACTTAATGATTCTACAATCTTTCTCTAACAACATTAATTATAATACAACTAAGGAGATGTCGTATTCAAAACTTAATACATCGTACAAGTGACATATAATAACTAAGGAGGGCCATGGCCCTCATAACATATACTAGTTTTGTCCCTCATCAAGATGGTAAATCTTCTTCCAAACTATACGGAATATGCCATAGAGTAACAACGTCAAAGACTACTCCCTCAAACCTTTACTACAACTTCCATGGACCTCTCTCTCTCTCTCTCTCTCTCTCTCTCTCTCTCTCTCTCTCTCTCTCTCTCTCTCTCTTTGTGAGAACGTGTGTTAGGAGGATATCATCAAGCAAGCAAGCAGAGATTCAAGAAATGAGAAGAATCTCACTTATTAATCGAAGGGTAGGTAAAATCTCATCAATCAAGTAAAGGAGTCATTAGATTCATCAATATATATCCAATTTGATGATTGTTAAAGATTTGAATTTGTCGGTCCAGATCACGATTAGGTTCGTGAGTGGTCCAAATTGGGATAATTTCCCATACCCCTTCACTAACAATATGGAAAGTTCTCCAAACCAACAAAGTAACAAACTTCTCAAGTGGAAAAGTCAGTATCATCATATTAGCACAAGTATCATCTCTGTGGATCTTATCAAGTGCAAGCTTCTCTGATTATATCGCATCTTTACATCCAATGATATATCTGATATCGATATGGTTTGACCTTACATGAAAAGTAGATTCCTTGCAAGGATAATCACACTCTAATTGTCGTGATAAAGGATACACTTCTCTTGAGTAAAGTTGTGTCCACGCATGAACTTACTCTTTCACGACAAATCTCTACTTAGGGAAGTAATGAACTCTTCCTTCGTTGTATACAGATTTACACACTTAGAACTTTGGTAGCCATAAAAAAATCATCTGCACGTCTTCAAGAAGCCATATAGATCGTCTACCATAACATCGCTTGTCAAAGAGTCTGTGTAGCCCAAATGAATATTTTCTCTACTCCAAATAAAGACGTGTTGCTAATGCCATGAAGATATCTCAAGATCTATTTAAATGCATTCCAATACTCTTTTCATGGATTTGAGATAAACTACAGAAAAATTCAAGAAAATGACCAATATCAGGTTTAATGCATAATATAGTATACATCAAACTGCTTATGGCTGAGGAATAAGGAATCATCTCCGTGTCCTTCTTTTCGTATCCTAGCCTTGTATTATGCTCGGTAACTAACTTGAAGTACGCTTTGAAAGAGGTATACACGAGTCTAGCCTTATCTATGTTGAATCTCTAAAGTATTTTGTATTTATCTTGAGATAAAAAAAAGTGTCTTAGAATTCCTATCATGGGTAATCTTCATATCAAAATATAATTTGCTTATCTCAAATTCTTCATAACAAAGGGCTTGTTCAATGTTTTCATCAAACTTGAAATTCTCAAGGTTTTGCTTCCAACAATGAGCATGGCATCCACATAAATCAAGAAAATAACAAAATAATCACCTAAAAATATATTGATGAAGACATGGTGATTTGAAGTAATATTTATTTAACCATACTCCCCCATAAAATACTCAAACTTATTATACCACCATTTAGGAGACTGCTTTAGTCTATACATGCTTTCTCCAATCTGCAAACATAATATTCTTTTCCTTTGATCACAAATTTCTCTATTTGTGCCATGTATTACCTCCTCGAGATCACCATGGACGATGGAGTTTTCATACCATCTACTCAATCTCCACATCTCGAATGTCTGCCAGACTGAAATAGTACTGGCGGATAACATTTTCACCGCATGAGAGAATCTCGTGAAAGTCAATGCTCTTCTTTAGGCAGAAGTTTTTCGCAATCAACCTAGATTTGTATCTTGGATTTGCAAAAACTAACCTATGTTTATATATTGAATTTAGAGATATTTCATCAAGTTTCACTCTAAAAAGATCACTTATTTTTCGAAGCTCTTTTTTCCTCTACAACTTTATAAGCCCAAAGGTATGGTTTTCATATATAGGATACAATTTATCTTGCATATCCTTGACATGATTTCTTTCTACACATCCCGCATAACCTCTTCATAACATTATGGTTCTTTGTTGTCTGTCAAAATAACAAAATCATGTTTAGATTACCTTGCAGAGTACACCTCTCCCTTATGGGACTGCATTAGAACATCTTTCCCCTTGGTTGTTGGTTGGAAACATCTATCATGCCAGCATCATCTTCCTCAAGATCACGAACCTCCTCATGAAGTATATCTAGAACAATAATGGGTGGATTTTTAAATGAACAAGATCTAAATCAACTAGTTTTTAGTTATTTTGATGTGGATCCTTTCATGCCTTATGGCTGTGTTTGATTATCCAATCTTCATTATATATTACCTTCAGTTTTCTTACAAGCTTCTTCACTACAAGAACTTATAGCATATAGCCAAATTCATCATGATCATATCCCACAAAGATGCATTGTCTGACTATGATTCCAACTTGGATGTCTCACCTATTGGAAGATGCACAAAGGCTCTATAATCAATACATGCAAGTTCTCAAAAGAAATATCTTTTCCATACCATGCTCTATCAGGGGTACCTTTATTCAAAGTAGCATGTAGAGATATAATGTATTCTAACACCTTCCTTAAAGGGCTCTCAAGCCTGAATATATAGTTGTGGTAGGACTTGAGGGCCCAATCTCTTCTACTCTTTAACCTTGTCTGAAGAGCATGTTCCGATTGGTAAGCACATTGGTTAAATAACTTGAGATGTTGAAAGACTACCTAGTGTAAATGTCTTGCACATGAAAAAGAACCTAAAAGAATACAATTGAGCAAAGTTTCTTTCTAGTGGGTTTTGAGCTTCTAGTGGGACTTTTTAGCCAATTATCAAATGGCGATGTTAAGCCCCATTTCTCGAGTGCTTTTCCACTCACCACTTACAAGAAACTCACTTTAATTAGTTGAGAAAACAATTAAGTTAATTACACAAGCAGTGTCCAAGGCTTCACCCCAAAGGTACTAGACAACTTTGTCTCAAAGTGTAGACATGTGATTCTTTCCATGAGATCTTGTTCCTCCTCTCAGCAATACCATTAAAATGAGGAATCTTAAGTTGAGTCTTCTGATGGCCAATTCTATGAAACTTGCAATACATGTCAAAAGATCTCACATACTATCCACATTGTCTCTATCTATGCACCAACATATTTTCTATCTGCATGTCCACAAGTACATGAAAATCCTTAAACAAATGAAGGACATGATATTTCCTCTTTAGTATATATACTAATAGTAACTTAGAAAAATCATAAATAAAGGACATAAAATAAAGTGCAACACCAAGAGAGAGCTAATCATCAAAGGACCACTTCTAATACATATGAGGAATAATAAATATCGGACAAGTGATGAATCTCCATTTCATCATCAATATTCTTTCATTTTGTCCTTAGATCACTAGCTAAATGCATGTATATAGCATTAATTTGTTCAAAATAATACTTGATAATTCACATAAAATAATGTATAAAATATTGTATTTAATTCCAAAATAAAATAATAAATGAAAGAAAAGAAAAAAGATGTAATGTCAAAGATACTGATTACTGAGTGGCTCTAGACTCCGAGACCCAGTCATCATGATGACTTGATTGACGAGAAATAAAGTAGGGGAAGATAGGGTAAATCAATTGTATAGAAAATACCCAAAAAAACCCTAATTCTTTTTATTAATATATTGTATTTCAGGACCTATTTTATTTTTATTTTTTATATCTCAAATCAATAAACCCTCAATATGAATATTGTACATAAAAATACAAAAAATACAAATTTTACTTCATTCAAAATAATGCATAGTTTACCCGAGATACACAAAATAAAAAACCTCAAAGCAAACTTTACAGACATGCATCTTCTCTATAGAGACTCAAAATTCCCCAAACTCACTTTATTGTTCATAAATTTAATATGTATATTTATTGAAGGTGGTTTCATTTAATTTGGAGTTAAAATGCAAAAGCTGACTTTTGTACCCTCACTGTGTAATATACATGTATTTAATATCCAATATAATTATTATTTATATTTTTCATTCTCTTATATATATATATATATATTTGAATATTATTTAGAATACATGTAAATAATAAAGTTAGAATAAAATCATTAAATGCATTAATATATATAGGTAAACGTTACATATAATATACCTACATAATATATATACTTCATTATTTAAGTATATAAATAAACTCAGAAAAATATACTAAAAATATGTATAAGTGTATTTAAATAATGTATAATTATATAAAATACATATATGATAATAAAATCTGAAATACAAAACAAAAATAAAATGGGTGTGAATACATGTATATATACCTATATACATACATGTAAATATTAACCTCTAATAACTTAACTTGTATAAATAAATAAAAATCAGAATAAAATAATACATTAAGTTACAGATATTTTTTACGTTTTGACCAAAAAAATAATTCATTTATTATTTTTACTCGATTTTATAAGAAATTTTTAATCCCATTTTTCTGGTTGGTTCACATAGACCAACCAGAAACCTCCCTTTATTGACCCCAAGTCAACTGTACAATCTCAGCCGCCGTCCGTGTCATAACCCTTCACCTACCCCTTCATCTTCATTTTCTTACTCCGCGTCCACTCCACCATCTCCCTCGAGTCGACTACCGTTCTACAGCTCCACGAACGTCTCCCATGCCTTATGCTTAGACTCCACCAACCATCGCCCTTCCTCCCGCCATCTTCTTCCCCTTTTTGCCCTTCATCATTGATATAAAATCATACCTTCAACCCCCTTTCTCTTTTTGATCCCATTTATATCTCCTAACCCCATTAAGAGATCATCTCGTCGACGCTTGTGGTTACAGCAAAAGCCTCCAAGCCCATTTGACATGGATAAGAGTTGGAACACAACGATCCAAGCTTTATCGGAGAAGCTCCAGTGAGCTTTATCTGATCCATGTTTCAGAGCCTGTTCGAGTTGCTAGATATGGTTTGTTTCATTGCATTTTCTTCTCTTGGTTTAATTTAGCTTTTAATTTGATCAATTAGCATGTAGTTTATAGTAATTTAGGATTTAAAATTGTTGGAGCCCTAGGCTCCAATCCAAATTCATCGTATCACCCACTGTTCCGACCCGGTTCCACCTCGTATACGAACATCTTCATCTTCTCCGCATTTCCCGCATGTTTCCACCACAGATTTTGCACACATCTGAGTAGTCGAGCTCGCTCCTCTCCTCTCGCATGAGCTCCATCGTTCCATTGCCCCCTTGCATATCTATCTTCAAGAGAGTTTCGATTTAGACCCTCTCGTCGTCCTTTTGTGTTGGTTCGGGTGCCTTAGCAAAGCTTTTGGAGGCCACTCGAAGCTCAAGACAAAGCTCCAGGTGCAGCAGAGCTCCCAACCCCCTCCGACGGGGCCCGAACGATCTTGAACCCTCATGCCGACGTGGAGGCCTACCAGGAAGTTATTGAACATCGTAGCTGTAATGGAGAAGGTTGGAGAACGAAGCTACTCCAGATCGAAGGTCGGGGAAGAAGACATTCTTCCCCATTCTTCCAACCATTTCCATCCATGGGATCCCATCCGAGCTCTAATTCTAATATCAACCCATGATCCATGCTGAAACGAAGTCCTCCCAGCATTGTCCACTAAGCCATGTGGCGCGCACTCCACCTCCTGATTGTACAACTTAAGTGGGGGTAATTGCATATGAACCCATGCCTTTTGTATTTTTGATTAAGTCTTGTAAATATTAAAACAGACTTTATATTTTGGGGACAAATTGCACAGACCCTCGTACTTTGTTGAATACTACATATAGATCCAATGCTAGCTCACCTCACATGGTGGTCCATGTGAGGTGGGAAAATTGCAAGCATACCCTATCGGTTTTATAACTCATATTTAGTACTTTAAATTTGTAAGTAAGTGTTAAAAGTTTGGGTATTTTAGCACAGAGTACTCGAACTACATTTTTACTGTAAATATACCCCTAATAGATTGTAAATTAATTTATTGTCTTTTTATTTTTCTTAAATATCGTATGTGCCCTATAAATCTTGGGAAAATTATTGGATATGCTTTAAATGATGCTCATTGATGCCATAATTTTTATTTGTCATTTTATTGTGTTTCCTATTTATTAAAAATAAAATAAAATCTATTTATTCCTAATTTAACTATAAAAATTCAACCAATTATAAAACCTTATCTAAAAATTCTAAAAAATATATATATTCTTACTACATAATATAACTCCAACCCAAAAATCACAAAAAATATAAAAGAAAAGCCTTAAAAAATTAAAAAACTTCTAATATTATAAAAATGAGCATAAATTCAAAAATCCAAACAAAAATAGTTTTTATTGTATAATTCATATATAATATAGTATATATTAAAAATAGTTTTGGAGAATTTTGAGGTTATTTTCTATTTTTAAAACCACAAATAATCGGTCTATTTATCTTATTCCCTATTTGACATTTAAAATTAATTGAAAATACCTAAAAATTAGCAAAAACTATAAGAAAAAATCTCAAAAATAGAACAAATTATAAAAATACAAAAATAATTTATTTTGTAACTTTTGAATATATGTAGTTGTATTTACAAATATAAAACCCTATATAGCTCATATATATACACAATATCACTTATACATACTTATTATTAATAATAATTAAAAATATTTTAAATATATTTAAAATCTTTAAAAAATGATACTTATTTGTATTTCTTGAATTTATATATATATATATATATATATCATATATACTACTTATGTTATACATAGTATTATATATAAGTATATATATACTAATTATATCTTAAAAAGCAAAAAAACAGAAAATATAAAAAGAAAATAAAATTTATAAACATAAAAGGGAAAAAGGACCCTACACCGACGGGTGTAGGAAATTCCCTACACCCGGCCTAATTTTTCATTATTTTTTTATTTTTTTTTGAAATGGAACCTTGGGGAATTTAGATCACCATGTATCACCTTGTTGTCATTCCAAATTCAACTTAATTCGACACTTCTATCATCTCCATCAAGACTACCAAATTTTAACGGTCTCAAAATTGCTGAAATCGACCCCTTTTAGATGAACATGTTAGGAATGTTTATTTTACATGAAATTTGAAACACTTATTTCCCTCAACATATTAAGTAAATCCCCCAACTTTTAATTCAAAAAAAAGTAAAAAAAATAATGCGAAAATGGGGTGGGTGCAGGGAGTTTCCTACACCACTGGGTGATGTCTCCCTGCCCTCAACATAAAATATATATAATTAAAAAATTGTAAAAATGAAGTATAATTAAAAACCCACAAAAGTCAAAAAGTACAAAAATATTTGTTGCTTAGTTTTCATTAATTGACAATAAATACCCTATCTTCTAGCTTGCTCTCTGTGATTTGACATTTTACACTTATTCACTACATATATATTTTGTAGAGTTAAAAAAATAAATTTTGACCTACACATTTGCATTGATTATTCATACATTGTGGGTTGATTATTGATCTTTTTGAGTGGTTTGAGATCCGAGTGCCGAGAGAACGGTCGACACAACGATCGTCAGATCCGACTTGTCGGGCACCGCAGACCCTTCAAGACCGGATGTTAGGATCCTCATCTCGCAAGTATTATGAGCAAGGTCCCCTTTTTAAGAAAAAAAACAAGTCAAGAGTCTTTCATCTATTATAAAATAAACCCCAAAAAGGGCCAAAAGAACTCATGCGTAAGTTGGAAGCATACGACAGAAGAAGATAAGTTCTCAGAAGAGCTTAGAGATTTCGAGAGCAGGATTCGGTTCCAGCGCCAGAACAATACAACCTGCCAATGAAGGAATGTCTAAATTTGAAAACCAGTAAGCGGAAACCCTCACCATTCATCTAAAGTAATCATAGAATGAGGAGTCTAAGAAAATTCTGATAGTGTAGATCAGAAGGATTTCCTTCATAATGTTTTGGTGATTAAAAGCCCAGCAAGTTGTTGCACATAAACTAATCTCGTTCCACTTGTTGGAGGCAGAATCGTCTCGAATATGAAAGAAACCTATCGTAGTCGTGGTATAATCTCGGAAGTTGAAATATCATCTTACCAATCTTGCAACCGAGTAAGTGTTGTGTGGTTTCCAAATTTTCCATACAAAACGACTAACATAGCATAACATATTGTACTTATACAACCTATCTTGTGTGGTTAATTTGTTAAGGCTGAACATCCAGTGGAAATAAGTTACCCTCAGATCCAGATTTTTTGACCAAACTTTGGCGTGAAGGAAAGATTTGACCCCTCCTCCAACAAAAAAGTTATAAATGGTCTTGTTTAAGGAGTTTTTTCTATCTGCCTCCATTGTTGGGAATTCGGTAGTATCAAGGTCATTCACCACCATATATTTTTTATGTTGTTCAGAAAATTTTTAAGGTTTGGAATGGACGTCAATAATCGAATTGGGATGTGATTTTCCATACTTCTGAACCAACTGAATCTAGCATTCCAGGAGTTTAATCCCTTGTCCACATATACTCTTTTGTCAGGGAAAGTTGAACTTGGCAATTTGCATTCAAATATTGGATCATACCAAAGGGAAGATTGGAGACTTATCCGTCACGGCTTGCAACTAGGTCGGACCTATGATGTGAGCTTTCCAAATATGAGACTTGGGGCATGTTTGGTAACTGGGTTGGGTTAGGGTATCTTCCTGTGAATACTAGCTACTAGCTGAGGGTTGGGAGAGTTGATGATAATTGCGATGTGATGTGACATCGATTATATATTATATTAAATTTTTTAATGGTTATAATATGCTTATATGTTAATAATTTTATTTGATCATAGTTAAAAAAATATTATACCAAAGAAAGTATAGGATCAATACAAGTAATCTCAATCCAAGTTGGGAGGGTTGGAACGAGAGGTATGCCGGTGTAAACCAGTAACCAAACGATCCTTGAAGGCAACACCTCAATGGGAAATGAAAATAGGACCCCCCCCCCAAAGGAAGTACAACTCAAAAGCCTGAAGAGCCAAGGCTTCTTGAGATTGACCAAATCCAATGTAGATTTTGACGGGACGGCGTTGTTAAATGTCCTGAGATTGATTACCCCCAACCATCGTTTGATTTAGGCATGACAATTTTCCCACACGTCACCTTTACTTGAAGCTTAGCACCAGTATTTCCAGACCAAAGGAATCGCCTTCTAATCTTATCAATCTTATCTAAGATCATGGGAATTTATTCTAATGTGAACTTATTCTAATTTGGACCAGTCACGCTTCTAATTGTGATTTGAATTAACAACTTATTTTGCAATCACCAAATTAGATATTTTGATGAATCTTATGACTTCATTGACTGTTTGATGATAATCTCATGATTCTTGGATTAATTGCTGAGATTCACATGATTCTTTGATTAATTGATGGGACTTTCTTGATTTCTTTATTCGCATTCATGATAAATTTTCTAATACTAGCAAGAAATTTTTTTTGGATGCATAAAGCTCTTCATGGACTATAAATAAAGAAAAGAAAACATGCTCACACAAGTTCTGACAACACAAAAAAATAAATCAGAAAGAGAGAGATAGAGTGAGAGAGAGAGGAGTCTGGATATAACTACAAAGGCTCGAGGGAGTAGTCTTTGGAGTTGTTACTCTTTAGTATCTTCTCCTAGAGTTTAAAAGCAAAGTTATCGGCTTAGTGAAATTCCTCCTCTCTACTTTTCTCCATTCTTTGGAGATTTATAGCGCCACATAGAGGGTCAGCTATGTGTAGGGGTGTAAGCGGATCGAACATGAACGAACCTATATTTTTTATGTTCGGTTCATTTATTTAATCGAACCTAAACTTGTGTTCATGTTTGGTTCATTTATTTTCAAACCGAAGCTGAGTCGAACCTCTATTTAATCGAATCGAACCTAAACGAATATCGAACTTTAGAATATTTTAATGAGAGTGGGTGAAAGAAAAGAAATGGAAATAAGTGTGTGTGTGCGCGCGCGCGCGTGAATGTCTATAATTAGAATAAATATTTATTCAGTTATTTTTGTTATATAACTTATTTTTGTTATCTAACTCTTCTTCATCTTTTGAAAAATCTAGATTCATAATGATTCATCTATTTAAAAAAGTATAATTATAATATATTTTTATATATGTTCAGATGGTGATAAGGAATAATGTCGGAAAAAGCGATAAGTAAGGCTTATACGTGAACTGATGATTTGAGGATAAATAAGGGAAAAGTACTAGTAACATAGACAATGGATGTTGTAATCACGATGTGACTATTTAATTTGGAAATGTTTATTCCGAGATAAAACCTACTTGTCCCACAAGTATTCATTTATCTTCAGACAAAGTTCACTTATCCAAGAAACAATCTACTTATCAAAATAAAAACTTATGAGAAGAAGGATTTGTAAATATGTGTGTGTGTGTTTATAGAGATTTTAACGAATCGAACCCGAGCGAGCCTTTGATTTTTAGGTCCGGTTCGTTAACTTAATCAAGCATGAACTTGTGTTCAGGTTCAGTTCGTTTATTTTCGAACGGAATCTGAATCGAACTTTTAGCTAGCCGAATCTGAACGAATATCAAACTTGAGAATTTTTTGACACCCCTAACTATGTGTAAGCCATTCACAGAAGAGTGATTTGATTATAGTGCTTGATTTTCGATTGTGATCAACTCTCACAATAAATATTTTCCTAAAAATATATTAAATATATATTTGGTTGATTTCTCCGTAATTTGAGCCATATGGTGATCTGATCCAAACAAATAATATCAGAATAAATATGATTGATAAGATAGAGCAGAACATCGACAAGATGATCATCTTGAACGTGACCAACACAATTTATGGAAAAACAAGATGAAATACTTGTTACTTGTGAATATCATAGACCTTTTTGTTTTTGCCACCTAAAAGCTCGAAACTAAGAGTGATGAAGGCATGAATTCGAGCATCAAATTTGTGTATTTATCTAACAGTTTATGAATGAGAATGTATACAATCACATTCATATTGAGACTCATGTACAAATAATTTGGTCCAAGTTGGAGAACTTGTACACTTTGAAGATCGGGAGCAACAAGTTGTTTCTACCCAGTAAATATATGTAATTGAAATTAAGAGAAATTTTTAAGTTTGTTGCTAATTTCTACTCTTCTGGCTTGTTGTAAGACTTTCTAAATTTCTCTCACTAACCCCTAATGGAGTAGTTCAACAGAGACTATCATATCTTGCGTTCTAAATAAAGAGATAAAAAATCCTAAGATGTTTCATCACAATTAAAAGTTGTGCTCATTAATTATAAGGGGCGAATTAAATTATCAAATTTGAGCAAGAACAAATTAGACCCAAACTAAGTACAAAATACATGTAAATACACTTAATTAAGTGTTAAATCACCGGAACCCTAAATATAATAAAATACTCAAAGTAATCAAATATTCACAAATTACATTTTCTACTACAATATTTGATGAATATGTTGACATTGAAACCTTAGAATCATGTGATTGCCTTGTACCAGGTAGCTTTATTCATATTTTTTGCAATTAATAGAACAAAATATAATAAATGTGAAATATATATATATATGCACATAAAACAAACAAATAATAATAAAATACAAGAATCCATATGCATATCTTATATATAATTCCTATGTGTATATTATAAATGACCTATATGTACAAAGCATATATATATATATATATATATATATATGCAAATGTATTTATAAATTTCATATATATTAATATATATGTCATATGTTAAAATACTCAAAAGTAGCTTGCTTATATTTAAATTGCCATATATTTTACACATGATTTATACCATAAGGTACATGTTTAAGCATTTTTACGAATCCATCTTAGACTAAACCAATATATTCCCATAATGGCACACTAGAGATTGATCTTAATTGGTCATTTACTCAGATTCAAGCTCGACTTCATGATAATATGAGTTTGTTTTGCCTGACCAAATTAGCGGACACAATCATGGTTTAAGGGTTCCTATGTAGCATATGCTGCAAATTAGGTCTAAATTGGATTGTTGATTGATGATCGGTTTTCGATCTAGCATAAATAGTGCCGGTTATAGTATGAAGAGAATTGACTAATAAAAGAAAGTTGTATTAGGATGTGTATTTTTTTACTTGGTTAGTAGATTTAAGGTCAATCTTGACGATGCAAATACAATGCTAAGATAACACACAAGCAAGCAACAAGGATCTACATATTGTATTTTCTCTTTTTTTAATAGAAAAGAATGCAAAGGCCATTTAAAAAGCAAAGTCACGTGTCTCAAAAACAATACAGTATAGTGAAATACATGTATAAATACATAAAAATAGAGCAAAAATATAGAATTTTTATACTTGTATGTTGTTTTTCCAATAATAATTATACCCTTGATTGATCAGCCTCTGGTTAAGAACTTAGTTGGTGGATTTCTATTAGAGATGTCATTTCTCCGCTCTTGGTTGTTGACCATCTTGGTCAAATCTTCTTCCTTGTATTGTCTACAATGAAGGATCTGCTCAACCTATTTTTTTTTTGCCTGAAGCATGTTTGAATCCTTCTCGATCGAAATTCACCTACCACCTCCAACTACCACTTTTTGCCTTCTCGATCGAAATTCACCTACCACCTCCAACTACCACTTTTTTACAGCTCAATCGTCATTTGAAACCCCATAAATAGAGGTTTATCCATTTGCCATTACTTGTCCAAGTTTCTATGGATTGGTTTTTCCAAGAGTGACAATCCAATCAAGCCTCGCTCCAGTCAAGCAAGCGACGTTATTGGTGCAAGCATAATCTAAAGGATGTCTTCCTTCATTTTGTGCCCTTCAAGCATTGTTCAACCTCCTTGCTTATCGCCAATGGGTCGAGGCCACAATTAGAAGCTATGAAGCTTCAAACATCAGGAAATATTTCTCCTCTACTCATTGTAGGTTCGCATTTGTAGTATATCAACATGTTATAGTAGCTAGGAGTAAATCTATTAAAAAATAAAAAGCAGAAATTAATCAAAAAAACATATTCTTGCACAATCGCACGGGTGAAATTTATATTTGTTTTGCATCGTGCCTACTACATTGCTCACATTATGTTTTCTTCTTCTTTCTCATGAAATAATGTGTTTGAGTACAATAATAAACTTTCACCATGGGTTTATTTACATTGCAACATGTAGGATATGTAAAATTAAGAGTGTACCTCAGGTGCACAAACACTTTGCTAATTAATCATTTCATCAAAAAACCAAACAATATGTTGAAGAGGATGAATAATGATGCATCAAGCACTAATAGAGTATAAAAAGTTATTCATGGAGGACATGAAGGCATGGTAAGAGGTAGATACCACCAAAAGGTCAATGTAAGAAAAATGTATCATTGGAGTAGGATGCTCATTGAAGGACGAGATCATTATAGAAAATAGTCTTCAAAGGAGGAGGATGGTGTCGCATCGTAGGAGGAAGAGATAGAGGAAGCCTTCGAGGAAGAAGATCATTCATGGTGGACGAGGTTATCAATGGATAGATTGCTGCATAGTGTTGTCAACACAAGACAAGAAAAAAGGCTATTAGTAGGAGGAATAAGAGGAGTGGAGGATGAATATTCAATAGAAACCTAGGATAGAGAAGTGGACTTTTAAAAAAGAATAATTTAATTATTGGATTTTAATCATGTGTGCCCTTATTAACTTCTACATTATCAGCTATGCCTCTCCCTTTTTGTAATATCAGTTTCTTACAAAATTCATGATTTTACCTTTCTGTTAAGGTAAAGTAGGGGCATAACTGATATTACAAAATGTCATAACAGTTACTTTTGTAAAATGGTAGGGGTACAACTAATATCCCAAAATAATAAGTGGCATAATTGATATTGCAAAATTTAAAAGGGCACAAGTCATAAAAATTCTTAATTATTTGTATTTAAAAAGATAGGTGTGACTATAATGTAATTAGGTTGTTAGATTTAATGTAGTATTTTAGGTAGTAGAAAAGATTTTAAAATCCCATTTTTGGTACTTGAAATTGGGAAATGAGTAACCAAAATTGAGTCCTTTAAATACTAAGATCCTCAATTTTATCTCCACCTGGTTTAACTAAGTTATATAATCACCTTAAATATAAATTTCAAAATATTCGTAGTATATATACGTAAATTTTAAAAAATACTCGAAAAACAACAACTCTATCTAAAAATTTAACTTTACAAATATGTTAAAAAATGTATACCACAAGGAATCAAAATATTAGAAGAACGTATGAACATCAATAGTTGTAATTTTTTCTCAATGCTTCAACTGTCGTATTATTATTTTTTAAAGCGTACATAAGTTTACGTTTGCAAATACATGCGTGAGAAGAGCAGCTGTCTGGCACGAATCAACTGTTGTAACAGCACTCTACAGTAGTAGCAAGCCCGTTTGAATTTGGAGGCGCGGGTCGGGCCAGCACGTGACAAAAATTGAGCGAGCACTTGGGGGAAACATGGCGAGCACATAAGGTGGTCGCCACTGTGTCTTAACAGAAGCGAGCCCCGACTCCATTGTTCATATTTATGCCGCCTCTTCCCCAAAAACCATGCCTCCAACGATTTATCAAGGTGGTCTACTGCCTCGACATCCGTTCTCTGTTGCCCTCTTGCTCTCTATCACATTCTTCGAGGTATAACAACTAGTCCTTTCGATTTTTAAAAATTATGTTATCTATGTGGAGAAATCTAAGTTTTATATTTTTAGATATAGATTAAATTTAAACCGATGGATTGTTGATTTTAGTGTTTTATTTTGTATTTAGATTATGTAATTATTAGTGTAGTGTGTATATATTGAATATTTGATTCTGGATTAACAAAATATAAACTAATTTGTATTGTAGATAATGTGTTCGATGAAATGCTAAAACCAATTCAATACTTCTTGTCCACATATGCAACAATTTTAGTCAAGAAATATTAGTTATATAAATGATAATGATTTGAAATTGAAATTAGAGGGTAAGAATGGTCAAGTTTTTTTTACATTTTTGATTGATTTATTCAGGTTAGTTGATCGGATGCATAGATGTGAATATGAAGAGTGTATGCTAATGTGTAGTCATGTTATTGGCGAGGGTATGCGAAGGTGTAGTCATGTTTGATGATAATGGTGTTTGTTGATCGGATGCATAGATGTGAATGCGAGGATGGAATGCATAGATGATATGTTTATTAAAAATTAGAGGATGCATAGATAATAATGATGTTCATGTAAGGTGTATGATAAAGGTGATTAGGGTTAACTTATGTAATATTGTTTAGGTATGTGAATGTTGGGATATATCTTTGGTGGTATGGAGTTAATGTCAAGTTGTGATGATATATATGTATAGATGGGAATTTCAGTATAAGTGTAGGTGTATATGGGGAGAGGGGTGTATACATGCACTGAGGAGGGTAGTTAGATGGGATTGTGTATTATTAAATTTAAACATAATAATTTTCACATATAATTATAACAAGAAGAAAATTTATTTAATTTAATATTCATTACAAAAGAATTTACTTCCATTATAAATTTAGATAACACGACTATTTTTGAAATTGGCTACGGATACTCTTAAATATAACTTAAAATGAAACTACTATAGAGATTACTAATTAACTTAAAATGAAACTACTATAGAGATTAATAATTATGATGGAAATACAATTCATTATTTTTGTAAAGATATATTAATATTTAAAAATAATTTATAATAATTTTTATAAATATATATTCCTTCTAGTTATAACCGTTATGTAGGATTCTTGCCAAGCTTACTTACGACTACCTTAAGAGAACCATGAATTCTATTATCATCTGGAAAACCCTAAAGAACGAGGTTAATAAGTTTATATATTATAATTGTAATAATAATAGTACATAATTATAAATTTTAAAATGACGAAAGATCCTTTTAATCTCGAAGTATAAAATATTCTACTCTAATCAATAAACACCAATGATTTATTTTTTGGTCTATAATAAACACCAACTGTTTAATATAGATTTCTATTAAGATGAATATAAAGTCATATTTACGAAACTCAAATTTATTTTTTTGTCTATAAATAAACATCAATGGTTTATTTTATAAGGAGCAGGTATCGAGATCCCTAGAGCGGTCGATACAGCACTGGTCGGATTCGATGTGTCGGATACCGTAGACCCTCCAAGACCGGACATGCGGTACCCTAGTCCTTGTGATGCCAACATGGAGCTAGTAGAATTATATTATGAACAAAATAGAGAAAGAAAGATACGGTAAAAAAATATGTGTACAAAAATGATGATCAAAACAGAGACCCCAATAAAGGACACTAGAAAATATGTGTGTGGATACGAATTTAATTGTAGGTGTAAATGTGATCAATAGAATTGCAACCCAAAGTGTAGTGTTTGACAAACACCAATAGTTCATTTTTGATAATTTTATTATCATATTAGCTTCTATTAATGTGGTCAACTATATCACATTAACTTATAGCTAGGTAGATAATAAGGCTAAACACTAACAACTTAGTATTAAATTGCACAAAATCATTCACACATAATGCGTCCCTCCACCCAGGTGGTATTTGGCCCAGCACATCGGAAGGCTTGTGCAACACATTGGAGGATTTCATCACCTCCAACTGTATTATTTTAAACTCAGCCTTGACCGGTCCCAAGCCCGAGTAAATGAGGAGGGTTGCGTTAGGTAGCCGACAGCTAGTGTAAAACAGCCCGAGACAACTTCTTAAATAATATATAAAAAATACTATTTAGAAAGTTGCATCATGACAGTCGGATCTTTTCAATATGGATTTAAGCAAACATACAGATTTGATGGAAGCAATGGTGAAGGAATCGAGGTGAAGATTGATGATGATAACATTCGGAAGAGAGATTTTTTAGATATCTGGGATCTATTTTGCAACATGATGGGGAAATTGATGGAGATGTTACTAATAGAATAAATACAGAGTGACTAAAGTGGAGAGAAGCCTCTGTTGATCTTTGTGATAAAAAATTCCTTTAAAAATTAAAGGAAAGTTTTACAAAGCAGTTGTGAGACCTGCTATGCTCTATGGATCTGAATGTTGGCCTGTGAACCATAGAAATGTGCAGAGAATGGTTGTAGCAGAAATGAAAATGCTAAGGTGGATGTGTGGACACATATGTAAAGATCAGATTCGGAATGATGCAATCAGAAAGAAAGTTGGTATAGCTCTAATCGAGGATAAGATGTGAGAAAATCGCTTAAGATGGTTTGTTCATTTGCAAAGAAAATTAGCTGATATAACAGTTAGGAGATGCGAGTGTTGGGATGTTGAGCCTGCTAAGAGAGGGTGAGGATAGCCTAAAAAGTGTTGGAAAGAAATCATACGAAGGGATCTTAGTTTTATGGATATATGCCCAAGATTGACCCAAGATAGATCTGAATGGAGGCGAAGAATCCATGTAGCCGACCCTACTTAATTGTGGGAAAAGGCTTCATTTTTGTTGTTATTGAACTATTGGACTCACTTCGGGGTGAGATATCCTGATCCAATGGTCGTGGATTTTGATATTTGCAAGTAGAAAAGTCTTTTTTTTGCAGATACACGTCTAATAATTTTCATTTAAACATTATATTAGGCATTATTTTAGGTAAACACATATCCATATACTCATCGTTAATCAATTAAATATACGTAAATGCTCGATTAAAATAAATGAATAAATATTTTAAGATCGTTTTATAGTTTCATTTGTAGCACGCACAAATGTATGATGTAAAGAAATTAAAATATTCAATTATATTGGCTTTCCTTAGTTAGGAGATTCCGGACTAAGGGAATCTATAAAGATTCAAACTTATAATAAGGCGATTGTTGTCACATGTTCTTGTTCATTTCTGATGAAAATTCACCTGCATAACCCGTTCCTCTTCAGTATACCAAACCAAACATAGTTTACTATCGAAATAATCACTACGATGATTGTTTTAAAAGTGGTAGTGATTGGTTTTTGAGCTACACTAGAGATGTGCAGAGTTATACTGTCGAATTTTCCTCAAAAATAAGCAAGCATGTGACAACCGTCTTATGGTAAATTTGAATGCTTATGGACGGGCTCAAGTGATAACATATTTAACGCACTTCTCTTCTCATTTCCTATAATAAGTATGATAGGTTTAGGCTAGCGATGGATTAGTGTCTAGGCTTTCTAGGTATGTTCTCCGAGATTAAGCTGAAGTTAAATCTTCTCCTCTAAACTGACTGTATGAATTGTTACATTCAAGTGATAACTATGGTTAATAGGGAGTGGATGTACAAGCGTATAGTAGATGGGCGTGTTATAGATACCTCTCAAAGATGTATTAAAGAATTTGTGGAATTTTCTTAAGCACAAGGTTCTCGTGTTGTGTATTCATATGGTATTATCTTATGTCTGTGTCAAAAGTGTCATTTAATGGAGAAGGGATCTAAGGATGAAACTCAATTGCATCTTTATAAAAATAGTTTCATGGAAGGATATCAAATTTAATCGAGGTACGGTGAGGTCTTCGAAGACAAGATGAACGAGTCAAAGGAAGTGGATAATATTAACCCAATCGTAGATATGGTTATGAACATTATGGGTCCTGATTTTAACAGCCCATGTCCAGATGATGAGGACCCATATGGTGAGTTTGCAGAATTCTACGAGCTGTTAAAAAAGGTAGAAGAGCCATTGTGGTTGGGTTGTAAGACATATTCAAAACTCTATTCAGTTTCAGAACTTCTATCAATGAAGATGGAGTATAATATGATTGATAGTAATTTTGATGACATGCTTAAAATTATCAGAAAAAATACTACCCGAAGATGTTGAATCAACTAGAAATTATTACAAAATCAAGAAGATGATGCGAAAGATGGGTTTAGCTGAAGTTAAGATAGACTCTTATATAAATCATCATATTTTATACTACGGTGAATATAAGCATTTGCGCATCGTCCTGAATGTGATGAGCTAAGATTTAAAGAATCAAGTAAGAGTACGAAAAAATCTCAAGGAAGATTTTACGTTATTTCTCGTTGACTCTGAGATTGAAATGATTATATTATTGTAAGAAAATGATGAAAAATATGATATGACATGCAGAACATAATGTTGAAAAGTACATGGAGCATCCATCAGAGTTTGATTGTTGAATGGCACTGATGTCAACATTTCCTTCATTTTTGAAAGAAAATAAGAATTGTGTTATAGGTTTATGTACAGACGGGTTTAATCCTCATGTAAGAAGTAAGATTTCTCTTATTGTCCAGTAATGATAACACCATACAATCTACCACCATATTTATGTAATAAGAGACCATTCATGTTTCTATCATTGTTGGTGTCAGGACCTACACATCCGAGAAGATACATCAGCATATATTTACGTCCACTTATAGATGAGTTCAAGATGCTATGGATCGATGGAATGAATACATATGATACAAATAAAAGTCAAATATTCAATATGAAAGTACCTCTACTCTGGAGTATAAATGGCTTCCCGGCTTATGGAATGTAATTTAGATGGAGTATGCATGGACGTAAAAATTATCCATATTGTATGGAAGGTACAAAATTATTCTATCTTCAACACGATCAAAAACCTTATTTTTTATTATCATAGACGTTTTCTCTCAAACAATCATCCATATCGAAGATAAAAGTAAGCATTTAAAAAGAATGTCATCGAACTTGCAAATCTTTTGACAATTAAGACTAGTGATACGCTATTATCAAGTTTAGAGAAATTGGAAAATTCAACCTTAGACAATGGGGATAAAAAAAACATCTTCCTGGTTTTGGTGACAAACATAATTGGATTAAGAAGAGTATATTTTGGTAATTACCATATTGGAGTAAGCCATTGATACGACACAGCTTAGATGGTATGCATATAGAGAAAAATATCTTTGATAACGTCTTCTATATAGTTAAATTAAAGATTCCAGATGGATATGCATCAAGTTTCTCAAATTTAATCGATTTGAAGAAGTTCTCATTTAAGAGAATGAAGAGTCATGACTGTCATGTTTTCACGAAAAGAATGCTACCACTAGTGTTTAAAGGATTGATACCAAAAAATACTGTAGATGTTATATCAGATGTCAGCATATTTTTTGTGATTCTATGCTCTTCACGCGTACATCATATGGAGATGGAATAAATTGATAAAAATATTCCTGTGATTATGTGTATATTGAAGAAGATATTTTCGGTGGTATTTTTTAATTCAGTAAAGCATCCGATGATTTATCTTCCATACGAAGTAAAAGTTGGAGGGCCCATAAAATATCGATGGATGTATCTATTTGAAAGATATTTTAATTAATAATTCGTTTTTTATTCTTTTAATATATGATTAAAATATATACATATTTTGTGTAGGTTCGTGTTCTTTGTATAAAGAAAGGTCCGAAACAAAAGTAAAGTGGAAGGATCAATAAGTTCATAGTATATCTACGAGGAAGTCACAACATCATGTGATAGGTATCTTCCGGAAGATGTGAAGAGTATCCACACACTACAAAAAAAGACGCGATTGACGTGCACGTCATTGCGTGCCTTGGGCGAGCACATGTGCTCCCCCGACTGTTGCCGAACACAGGAGGACCACATGTTGTCGCCTAGGTTGCTCGCTGGTTTGAATCCCGAGGCGCAGCCAGGTGGCGCGCGTATGCAAATATAGGCGAGCACTTTTATTACATGTGCTCGCCCGCAAATGCTCGCACACTTGAAATTTTATACGCGGATTATGCGAGCGCGTGTATATATACAGGCGAGCACCTGCGAAGCGATTGGCAAGCACATAATTGTTCTCACCCAATCCCTTAAACAGAACATCGTCCTGCCTTTCTTCCTCATTCCACTCATATTTTTTCTCCCAAACAAGGCCTCCGGCGATCTCTTCATCCTCGCTACCGGCGACCTTCCTTCGTGTATTTCAAGTACATAGACATCTTCTCTTTAGTATATTACTTCATCTTTTATCTTGTTTTTTAACATCTCATTGCAGATCACTTTTGTTTGGATGGTTTTAGGTTTTCAAATTGTTGTTATATTATTTATTTTGTATACATTCCAATGATTGGATATGTTTTCTATGTTTAGGAAAAGACTTGTTTAATATCTTCTTGTTATACTTGATGATGATTACCTCATTTATATAAAAATTCATATGCGTGGTACGTGTTTGATGAAATGGAACAACTAATAATATGACTAAATTTGGTAGCATATGAAGGATAGGAATGCTGCTATAACTTTTATACTTGTTAGTATACCTTGTTGATTGTTTACAATGACTAAAATTACGAAATACGAATATCATGCCATGATATTGTATAATTGTGCTTAAATAATATTAGAAATAACTTGTGAATACCATTAGGTATAATTGTCTCCATGCATACAAACATCCTTTTCAAATAATGTTTTTAAGAGATAGACTATTTCATATAGTGTGGATATGAGATATGACAAACACCAATATTTCTTCTTTGATAATTTATTATCACATTAAATTGTAGTTAATGCGACCAAGTATATCACATTAACTTATAATTAGGTTGATGAAAGGCTAAAATACTTACAACTTATTATTAAATCGCGCAAAATCATTCACACACAGTGTATCCCTCCACACCGGGTGGTGTGTGGTCTTGCACACCGGGAGACGTGTGCAACACATTGGAGGATTTGATCACCTTCAACTATGTTATTTTTTTATTTTTTGCACAGTACTATTGGACTCACTTTGGAATGAGATATCCCAGTTAAATGACTATGGATTTTCATGTTTGAAGATGGAGAAATCTTTTTTTGCAGGTACACTTCCAATAATATTCATTTAAACATTTTATTAGGCATTAATTTAAGATGACACTTATCCATATCCACATCGTTAATCAATCAAATATATGTAAATGCCCGGTTAACATAAATGAATAAATATTTTAAATTTATTTTATAATCTCATTTGTAACATGTACAAATGTACGACGTAAAGTGATCTTAAAATATTATATTTATGTTAGCTTTCCTTAGTTCGGAGATCCCGGACTAAGAGGGTCTGTAAGGATTCAAACCTACTAAAAAGCCATGGTTTTCACTAGCGAAAGTTGGAGGGCCCGTAAAATATCGTTGGACGTATCCATTTGAAAGGTATTTCTAAATATTAAATTCTTTTTTTATTATTTAATAGATGAATAAATCTTTTACATGCTTTATATGGGTTCATGTTCTTTCTCAAAAGAAAGGTTCGAAATAAAATTAAAGTTGAAGGATCAATAAGTTTGCAGTATATTTATGAGGAAGTCACAACATTCTGTGCTAGGTATCTTCCAGAAGATGTGGAGATAATCCACAAAAGATTTAGGAGGAATGAGATAATTTACTCAGGGGAAGAATCTTATATCAATGTCTTTCGTCAATCCACTCAGCTCATAGGAAAGGCAATAGAACATTTCTTATCGAAACAAGAGAAAGATGATGCAGAGTTATAGATATTAGATAATTACGAGAAAATAACACTATATGTTCAGTATGTATTTGTATTACTTTATGCACATAAACAAATTCCCTTCCACGTAATACTAATATTTCTTTTACATATTTTAGGGAATTTAGAAGGAAAATTGTCGAAGAAAATCCTATGTATTCATATGACGAAGTTCTGAGCATCTATAGGAATCAATTTTTAGATTGATTTAAAACCCGAGCAAAACAATAGGATGGTGATGATTATCATACACATATTTTAAAATATTTTGGAGAAGGTCTGCTTTATAAGGTTTGGTCTTACAACTCTTGTTGATGGTTATTGTTTTCATACCTTCAATTCGGGTAGATATTTAATAATTCAAAATCACGGAGTGATGGTTCGTGGATCTTGTTATGAGGAAGATCATATGAATTATTATGGAATTCATATTTCTCGAAAAATTTTCGAGGCTATATTTCTAATTAATACACTCATTATGAAGATGATATAGATGAAGCATTCACACCAACTCATGAGCGAATGAACGTAACAGAAGAAGTCTCAATCATCGAATCGATTAGATTGATTTATAATGAGGTGTTATGTGTTGACATACAAGATGATTCGGGACTCCACAAATGATGATTCAGAAAATTCAAAAATCAAATAAATATGCTATAATCCAATAGAAATACATGATGAAGATTAATTGTAAGGTTTATTAAAATATTGCACTCGAATTAGTAAAAATGTTCATTAATAATTTTGTAATTAACTATTACATCACCATTACAGTCATGGCAGGTTTTGGACTGGCGGATCTCATGGATCTCATTGATCCAATCGTCCATCCTCCTCAGACGCACCTTCTTCCAGTAGGAAGCCGACCTCGAATGTTGTTTTAGAGTCACAGTTTGACAAGGTTTGACGGGTCATAGCCTACTACGAGTCACTTGATTATACTCCTCCGTTTTATTGAGGTGTCTATGGAGAGCTATCTACCTCAGCCGCTCTTATTGCATGCCCGGTCCCGATCCTGATACCTGCACGAACTTTGACGGGTTCTGATTCTCCTTCTGGACGTCTGGGCACCTCCGTGCCTTTACCTACTAGAGTTGGATAGACTTCAGAGTCCTATCCTTTGTTGGAGGTTAATACAGATGAGAGGTACGATTTTAATAAATTTTATTATTTTAACTTTACCAAACAAATAGATTGTATATTATTTACAAATTTTACAAAAAATGTATGTATTTTTTGAATAGTAACAGGGTGGCAAAGGAAATAACCAACATAATCAAGACATACTTGACTAGCATGCAATTTCGATGACGTCGCATTCCTTCTACCGAGCAGGAGAGATTATTTGAGATGTTTCTGATAAAAATAATTTTTAAGTGATGTCTTTGAAACTTTTTGCCACGTATTCTTCTGATATTTTGTAATAATTTTCAAAGTAGGTATCGCCTAGTTTCGAATTTGGGAAAGGAAGCTTATCGTCGAGTCTTTATTCGTTTGGTGGAGAAGAGAATGAGCGATATATTTTTTAAGGCAAGGAGAGCCTCGCATGCGAAGATGGGATGCAAGGAGATGAATTTTGAGGAGATGAAAATGTTCCCGCCAACATGGTGCACAGAGAATAGATATTGTACTACTTCAATAATTCATGATGTAATTTGTAAAATAATTAATATTCATAATATATTCCTTGCAAATGGGTTGGTTTTTGTGATGTATTCGTTGTAGATGCTGAGTTTGGAAGGAGATCAACAACGAGAAGGATAAACCGCAAAAAACAAATGATTAAATCGATAAGTGGATCTAAAAACCACAATCAGATTAGAACAGAGCTGGTAATTTAATTTTAAATTTATTTTTTCAAATCTAACTTAATATAGTATTATTTTATTATTAATTACTATATTTAATTTTCAGGCAACTAGGTTGGAAAGAGAGACCTCATTTCAGGAGTAGTTTGTATAGGTCCCACATGAGTGGAAAGAGGAAGAGTCTCAATGGTCCACTCCTAAAGCAGGAGAATTATTGGTTAATCTTTTAATTTATTTGAAATTTGAAATATATATTATAATTTATTCTTCTCTTTTTCAATTTGTATTTCAGGATCGTTATTTGGTACTATCTGCAGAAAAATGGGTTGGTGATCCAAATGAGAAGCAACCACCATTTGATAAAGCAATTTGGAAGCAGGTATAGATAAATATTATTTTACTATATTCATTTTTTATATATAAATGCATATTAAATAATCAAAATTTATAAGATGGTGGAGGAGAGGGATGTTGTGGCGAACAGGACTTCCTCCATACTATGTGGAGGAACATCAGCGTTCGTATTCTACTTATACCCTGTCGTCGTATACACAATCACAGTCGTTGCAACCATCATTGCATATGGAGTCGCAGATGGCAATGATGGTGGAACAGGTGACGAAGCTCCGAGAAGATTTCACCGCGTACATGTAAGTATTCTACTTAGAATGAGTAATAATTTCATATTTCTATATCTTCAAATGTGTGTGTGTGTATATATATATCATATATATATCTTCCATAATATAGGTCACAAGGACGTGCATCTCAATATGAGGGGATTGAATCGGATGATGAAGAGGAGGAGGAGAATGGCCTAGAAGAAGAGGCGTGCGTGTATGCAAGGTTCAAGGAGAAGGAGAAGGAGAAAAAGAAAGCAAAGTAAAGTTTAATTTCAAAAATTTTTAGATCAAAAAGAAATGATTGGTGGTTTTTATCTTCTTCCGTTGTAGAATTCTAAGCAAGTCTTTTCATTTGTATGAACTTTGATAGTACAATTAGTTTTACTTGTAATTGTAGAATCTTTCAAACATATATTTGTAGTATTTAGCTCTTAAATATGATGCATTTACAAATATACTGAAATTTCATATTAACTTAGATGTTTAATTTGTAAGTTCATATGTATTATGTGAGTTTGACATGTTAATGTTAGTTACTTAATTGACGAACTAGAGTATTAAAGATACTCTTCTCGACTCTAATAAGCACCTACAGTGGTTTCTTGGAAGGCTATACAGGTTCGACGAGGCGTCTAAACCCCGCCGAATCTTATATTTTTTCAGCACTTTAGTCTTGGCGAGCACATGTACTCTCCAAGAGCTCTGGATTTGATCGCCATATTACTTGCGGACGACCATGTCGGCGACCACGTGTGTACACGTCCATAAGCGGACAAGCACATAGCGTCTACATGTGCTCGTCCACCTACCCTGGCGACTCTCTTATCAGCGAACACACATGGAGCAAGCACATGTGCTCATCCACTGTAAGGGCGTGCACATGGCGTGCATTTGGCATGCACATTACGAGCCAACATGTGCACGCCAATCGTGTCCCTTTTGTAGTGACAACATATTAAGGAGGAATGGGACAATTTGCTTTGAGGAAGAACCTCATATCAGTGTCTTCCTTCGGTCAACTCAACTCATAGTTAAGGCTACAAAACGTCTATTATCGAAACAAGAGAAAGATGCTGCAGAGTTATATGTACTAGATAATTGCGAGGAAATACCACCAATTGTTCAGTACGTCTCTGTATTACTTTTTTGAAAATATATAAATTCATTTCTCCTTATCTTTAATGTTCCTTGTATTCATTTTAGGGAATTTAGAAGGAAAATTATCGAAGAAAATCCTATATATTCATACGAAGAAGTTGTGAGCATCTATAGGAAACAATTTTCGAAATGTTTTAAGAATCGAACAAAACAATTGGATGACAGTAATTATAATACACAGATATTAAAATATTTACAGAAGGTCTGTTTTATAAGGCCCGATCTTACAACTGTTGTTAGAGTAATGGTTATCAATTTCATACCTTTAATTCGGGTAGACATTTAACAACTCAAAATCAAGGAGTGATGGTTCGTGGATCTTGTTATGAGGAAGATCATTTGGATTACTATAGAATATTAAAGGAGATACTGGAAATAAAATATAGTATTCCAGGCTTAAATAAAGTAGTTCTTTTTTTGTGTGACTGGTACTAATCCAATTGAGGTGTAGTGATCGATAAGAGAAATAACATTATCCATACGATATCAAGAAAATTATATGCAGATTGAACCCTTCGTTCTAGCTTCTCAAGTGGACCAAGTTTGTTATCTCCCACAAGTGTCAAAGAAGAGAAAGAGCGTTGAATCTTTCAGTATTGTGAACATAAATTCTCGAGGTTATATTTTTAATGAAGACACTCATCTCGAAGATGTTATAGATGAAGCCTTTACATCTACTCAGGAGTGAATAAATGTAGCAGAAGTAGTCCTAATCATCAAATCGTTTCAAATGGCGGACAATGAGGTGATATGTGCTGACAAACAAGATGATCTAGACACTACAAATGATGATTCAGATAACTCATAAATCAATGAAACATGTTATAATTTACCTGAATCAAATGACGAAGATTAACTGTAAATTTTAGTAAAATATTATACTCTAATCAATAAAAATATTCATTAATAACTTTGTAATTAAGTATTACATTATCATTACAGTCATGGCAGGTTTTGGACGTGGCGGCTCTCATGTATCTCAACGATCCACTCGTCCATCTTCCTCAGACTCATCTTCTTTCAGTAGATAGTCAGCCCCTCCTGTTGCTTTCGAGTCACTTCCTAACGAGGATCAATGGGCCATAGCCTACTGCGAGTATCTTGGTTATTCTCCTCCTCTCTTTTATAGAGGCGTATATGGAGATCCATCTTCCTCAACCGCTCCTATTGCATGTCCGGTCCCGGTACCTGGACAAACCTCGATGGATTCTGATCCACCTTCTTCTGGATGTCTGAGCACCCACGTTCTTTTACCCACTGAAGGTGGGCAGACATTGGAGTCCTACGCTTTGTTGGAGGTTACTACGGATGGAAGGTATGATTTTTATAATTTTTTCATTTTAACTTTCATATAAACAAATATTTACATTATTTTAAAAATTTACAAAAAATTGTACTGATTTTTTGGATGGAAACAAGGTGGAAAGGAAATAACCAACATAGTCAAGACACATTTGGCTAGCATGCAATTTTGATGGTGTCGCATTGATACTATCGAGCAAGAGAGATTGTTTGAAATGTTTCTGGTAAGAATAATTTTTTAGTGAATTCATTTAAACTTGTTGCAACTTTTTTATCTAGTATTTTACAATACTTTTTAGACTAGATATCATTTTGATGGAGAAGAGGAAGAGTGGTACTTTTTTCAAAGTAAGGAGAGACTTGCATGCGGAGACGGAATGCGAGGATATGAAGTGTGAGGAGATGAAGAGGTTCCCACCAACATGGTGCACGGAGAAAACGTGTTGTATCACCTCCATAATTTATAATCTAATTTTTAAAATAATTAATATTCATAACATATTTGTTGCATGTGGGTGGCACTTTGTGATGCATTCATTGCAGATGTTGAGTTTGGAAGGAGATCAAGGGTAGGAAGGACAAACCGCCAAAAATAATTGATCAAATTGACCAGTAGCTCTAAAAGGCACAATCAAATTAGAGCGGAGCTGGTAATTTCTTTTAAAATTTAGATTTTAAACACTAACTTATTATAGTTTTAATCTATTATTATTTTTTATATTTATTTTCCAAGCGACTAGGCTAGAAAGAGAACCCTCGTTTCAGGAGTGATGGTCTAGGTCTCACATGAGTGGGAAAGATGGAGAGTCTCAATGGTCCCCTTCAAAAGAAGGAGAATTGTTTGTTAGTCTTTTATTTATAAGCAATTTAAAAGATATATTATAATTAATTCTTCTCTTTTTTTAACTTGTATTTCAGTATCGTTATTTCGCATTATCTGCAGAAAAATGGGGTTGGATCCTAATAATAAACAACCGTCATTTGATAAAGTAATTTGGAAACATGTATATATAAAAAAATTGCTATATTCATTTTTTAACTATATATGCATATTAACCAATCAAAATTTTAATAACAGTTGGAGGAAAGGGATGTTGTGATGAACAGGAAGAAGATGCCTGGTGGTCTTCCTCCATACTATATGGAGAAACATCATCATTCCTATTCGACTTATGGTCAGCCATCGTATTCATAATCATGGTCATTACAGCCATCATTGTAGATGGAGTCACAGATGGCGATGATGGTGGAGCAGATAACGAAGCTTCGAAAAGATTTCACAGCGTACATGTAAGTGATCTCCTTAGATTGAGTAATAATATCATATTTTTATATCTTCAAATGCATATGATATATATATATATATATATATCTTCCATACTATAGGTCACAAGGGTGTGCATCTCAATATGAGAAGATTAAATCAGATGACGAGGAAGAGGAGGAGAATGACCCAGAAGAAGAGGAACGCATGTATGCCAGGTTTAAGGAGAAGAAGGAGAAAAAGAAAGCAAAGCAGATTGATTTAAAAAAAATAGATCAAAAAAGAAATGAGTAATGGTTTTTGTCTTGTTCTATTGTAGATTTTTTAGCAAGTCTTTTCATTTGTGTGAACTTTGATATTACAATTAGTGTACTTGCAACTGTGGAACCTTTCGAACATCTATTTGTAGTATATTTATCTCCTAAATATGATGCATTTACATATATACTGAAATTTCATATAAACTTATTGGTTTAGTTTGTAATTTCATATATATTATGTGAGTTTGGCAGGTACATTTTAGTTGAATTAGTTGGCTAGATGGCATATTAAAGGTATTTTCTCGACTCTAATAAGCACCTGCAGTGGTTTCTTGGTAGGCTATACAGGTTCGACGAGGTCTAAATCCTGTGGAACCTCTATATTTTTTCAGCTCCTTAGCCTAGGCGAGCACATGTGCTCGTCACGTGCGATGAATATGCCCGTCATATTATGTATGAGCGAGCCTTTAGTGAGCCAAAATGTGCACGCCCTTACGGCGTGTGACCACCTGGCGTATACAGGTGCTCGCTTGCCTACCCTAGCAATTGGCCTATCGACGACCACACATCGGACGAGCACGTGTACTCGCTCATAGGGTGGGCGTGCACTTGTCGTGCACTCAACGTGCACATGATGAGCCACCATGTGCACGCCAATCACACCTTTTTTTGTACCGGTAGTTGGACCTAATCTTGGAGTGGCTCCATCACAATAACTGTAACGAATCTCTAGTGATGTTAGTCCATAGGTAAGGGTGTACATGTATGGTTGTGCTTGCATGGGAGCACGGATCCTCTGCAGTACTGTAGAGGTCAGCTGTAAAGAGTGTGTTCCGAGCTGATCGATCGAGCGGCTCACACAATAAGGGCTAAGAAAAACTTGAATTTCATGTGAGTCGCTCGATTTCGATCGAGCAGCTTGATATACACTCCTCTTTACAGTTGGCCTCTACAGTACTGCAGAGGATCTGTGCTCCTTGAACGGGGGTTTGTATGCAACCTAAGTCACATGGATCGTTGGAAGATCCTATTTTCATGCACTCTATTGTTAGTATAAGGTGCAGCTATATAAGCATGTCGTTGTACTCTTCCTAAGCACATAAGCAATAGAATAACTTCTATCAATTATGTGTGTTTTGATTCGCATTGTCTCTATTCTCCTATTTCTTTCTATCTGGAGTGTATCCACCGTAATATAGAGCGTTTGTGCATGATATCCTACCCTGATTACCTTCACATGTTTTGTTCGACCCAGAGCCCAATTTATGCTCTTCCTTGATCGTCCTACATGTGCGTTGCACAGTTGACTCTAATCAGTTTTTAATATCCTTTTAGTGCACCCATAACCTTTTTGTTGTCCATTCATGCTCATAATTTATTTCACTATTAGAGGTTTTAAAAACATAACCGGTCGGTTAGACCGGTTAAACCAAGAACCATGATAAAAACAATCCAACCATTGGATTTTTATTCAGAAAATAAATACCAGACAAAATCCAGTTTGATCACTTAACTTGGTTCAACCAGTTGAAGCAGATCAGCGGTTCAACTATTTATTTTTTTGACAACAAAAAATAAATTCTAATAATTTATTAAGATGTAAATCTTTTTAAAACCATTCACAATCCAGTCTCATTCTAATCCATAATAATAATTTATATTACTCATTTATATCATCTCCTTCCACATGTACCAATGACCCACTATCGTCCCTCCCTTTTGAGTTTTTCTAATAATGTTTATATCCTTAACTTTGTATAAATTTCACTTGTACTCCTATATTCTTAAAAAAACACAATATTATCCTTATGTTGGCATAATATAGAACACAAGTGTACAAATAAAAGGACATTACTATACATTTTGTAAAAATATAGGGGCACAAAGGTGATTGTAAAAAAAATAAGGTATAAATATTATTGAAAAAACTGGAAGAATACCATTGTAAAAACCCTCTAAAGATATGATGTATTATTTTTCATATTTATTTGTATGATATACTAGTCTTGCTCGGTTCGGTTGAATCATACGAACCAAAAAAGCAATATAACGGTTCGGTATTTTTCAATTTTTTATGAACTATTGACATCATCACCGGTTCGACCAGTCGATCCCATTGATGCGGCCATAAAAATTAAATGGTGTCCGGTTTGGTTATTAAAACATTGCCATGCTTTAATTACTTGTGTTCTTTCTCCCTACTCCCATTGTTAAATAACCAAATGGGCTGGGGACCGACTTAAATTAGAGCCCATACTAACTAGGCAGGGTCGGACCATGGATCAACTAGAATAAAAATTGTGGGTTGCGGTCAAACCATTAGTCCATCGAATTAAAGAGACCTTGCACAAAGAAGAAGTTGGAAGCTTGCTTAGAATATCTTGATGGAGATCTAATATTTTGGAAGACAGCGAGGTGTAGAAATTTAATCTCTTATACTGGAGAAGAAATATTGCAACCTTGAATAGCACTCTGGTTTCCTTAATGTTAAGGTATTTGTATCTTGCTTGATGAAAAAACCAATATAATAATAAAGAGACAACCAGAATTATTTACATATATGACCTTATCTCATAAACATAGCTTACCATTATGCTTAGTCTCCTCTAGTTTGACTAGTATATTTACGATTAATTAATAATTTAGAGTTGCAATGACACCTTACTTTTCCTTTCTTAACAAAACTCCAAATTTACCAATTACAAAATGACTCGAGCACACAAACAATCTACAAGCAGAGAAGAAATCTCACCCGTGTAGTGGGGAAAAAATCATGATCAATAAAAATCTCACTACCCATAAATAATGAAGTACATGGTAAAAAAATCCTAGGAAAAGGAACTCTTCCAGAAGTACTCTCAGGTAACAAATGCCTTACCTTAAAATAAATAAATATATATATATGGTACACAGTAAACGGTTTTATGTCGGATCCAAAAATCTGTAGGTCAATATACATTTATAAAATGTATTGAATTCGAATCAGGTTGAGTCTATAAAGCATATATCAACAAATCTCCATACTTAAAAGTTAAAAGTAATAAGAAAACTCTCTCCCTACAATGAATGGGGTCATGTGCTCTAGAAAGACCAACCAAATTCAAGCAAGTTGTGAATTTGCTTAATAGAACAAGCTTGTTCATTGCATCCACTAGGTTGTCTGTTGTGGTAACCTCCTTCATCTAAGTGTTGCTTTCTGTGACAATTTCATTGCATTTTGTTCTTCACGGTGCATATGGTCCTCTGTCAAATGTATGGCACTCTAACTATCATAGTGTACGGCAGCTATCTCCTGATCAGGATTGAGCTCAACAAATAATCCTATCAACCGAATTGCTTCATTAATTCGTTTGATTGTCGTCATATATGTTTCTTCCATGGTGGACAAAGCCACGATGTGATGTAAAGTTGTTACACGAGACATCACATTTGCCAATAGCAAACACAAAGCATGTTGTGGATCTTATTTTGTCACGATCAACAGCATAGTAAATGTTAACAAAGTCAAATAGTACATCCTTACTCTTCCCAAGCTAAAGACATAACTCAATGGTATCTCGCAAGTGACTCAGAATCCACTTCAAAGCGACCGCGAACAATTTCTCAGATTTAATGAATGTTTATTACATCTGCTTACAACCATGATGTGATGCCTAGGCGAGTCCTATTATGGCATACATGATACTCCAAACAACATTGGTGTAAGGGTCGTCTGGCATATATGTGTGCTCATCCTTCATCCATGGAGACAACTCTGCAGGCAAATTAGAATGAGAACTAAGTAGAATCTTCTCAGTTTTGGTATCTGACATGCCAAAACGCTCTGAAACCTTTTGTATGTAGCTCTTCTTAGCCTTCTAATCTCTATGTATTCTATGCCAAGTATCTTCTTCGCGACATCAAGATCTTTCATCTCGAATTCTCCTCCAACTAAGACCTTAAACATATTCACTTTAGATTTATTTCCTAATGATGTCAACATATCATCAACATAAAGAAGTAGAAAAAAAATAGACAGCATCACAACTACTAGAAAAACTCTGTAAACTTCAAAGCCTTCAGGACGACTCGTGCAAAAGAGCTTTTCAAGTTCTTTATGTAAGAAGGTTGTTTTCACATTTAGTTGCTCCAACTCTATAAAAACATTGAATGGAGGTGTGCTTTACAACATGTGAGAATATATCATTGTAGTCAGTATCCTCCACTTGGATAAAGTCTTTAGCAACTAGTCTTGGCTTCTATCTCGTATGAACATATCTAGAGATGCCTTCTTTCTTTTGTATAGATACATTTTCTATCAATGACTTTTTGTCCACATGGTGGAGAAATAAGATCCCACGTTTGATTTTTATAAAATATTATATTCTCATGTTCGTCGATGCAGAGTACTCTACTCTGTTTAAATTACTTCTGAGAAACTTCTCAACTCTCTTACATCGCTAGTTTCCTCTTGGGATAATGCATACACAAATGTTGAATATGTGCATCTCTAAGGAGGTCCTAATCAGCCTCTGTCCACATCCGCTAGTAATGTGTTTATTGTCATCATCTATTGTATTATCATCTTCATCTTTTGAGGCGGATAAGTATCCATGATGTACCTAGACTTGACCGACCTCAAGCTCCATCTGATTGTCGATACTCACAACTTAGAAGAACAAACAACGAAACTTTTCTTAGGAAATAATATGGAAGACTGAATGAAGACAACGTTCTTCTCAAAGTGTAATTTAGGTGATTTTGACTCAAGACACCCATTCCAAATTTGGAGTGTGTATGACTGTTCGATATCTAACAATGCCTTCATCATTATAAAAATGATAGAAAGTTTATAGAATAAAATCATATATCATTATCTGTTTGTGGCCTCTTGATCTTCTTTCTAATCTTCTTATCTTATAATGGCTTCCACTACTTGAAGCGTGTGAACAATTCATCTTTGGAATCAAGGGCATGCATAAACCACGACCTTTTTGGAATGATCATCAATGAAGGTCAGCATGTAATGCACAACACATTTCATGGGAATGTAAGATTGCCCTATAAATCAAAGTGGATACAATTAAAAGTTCCTCTTGTTACATGTTTAGCGGCACTAAAATTCTTTAGTGTTTATTTGTCCATTATAGAATACTCGCATAAGTTTAATTTGTCCATGCCCTGACTATCAAATAATCCTACTCTGGTGAGGGTACCCGTGCTTGTCTTGCTTAGAGGTCTTAACATGAGATGCCATAGCCTGGTGTAATATGTCCTTGAAATAGTGAAAATGGTGATGACATCTGTAGTAGTATATCCCTACAACGCATACATATTTTTTGATATCTTCTAAAAATGATAAAATCCTATTTACTAACAATCAGCATACTTCCTTTTGTGCATTTTCACCTTTTCTCTTCTAGATTTCTAAAGGATATTAGGTCCATCGTCATATTTGGAACATGACGAACATATGTTAAGGTGAATATTGTCTCATTATGCATCTTCAATTTAATGCTTATGAACACTACAACTCTAAATTATGAGTCATTACCATAACAATTCCTTTGTCAATCAAAAATGACGATTGATATGACACTAAAGGATCAACCAAATTTGAGAAGCCATGAATTCCTTGATCCATGTGGTATATTGGCCATCTGGTTATAGCATGCATCTCTTTATTCTACTTACAGATAACTTGCTTCTTCGGCAGAACCTTCTATAGATTTGCCATATCGCTTCTGCTTTTTTCGTCGTACGACTTCTCAAACTTATTTTGTTTCATGTATTTACCCCTCACATGAAGCAAATCATTATTCTCATCATTTTATGAATGATCTATCAGTTCACTATTCATAAATTCCTTCGGGAGAAGATGTGACTTCACATCATCTAGTGAGATTTCATCGTTCCCATAAATCATGATTTTTCTAAAGTGTTTGGACAAGCGTGGTAATGAGCACCACAACAACAACACATGATCTTCTTCTTCAATATTTTCTTCCATATTTTTTTACTCAAAGATGATGTATCCGTAGACATCCAGATGATATTTAGTATATGTCCCTTCGATTATAGCAAGAATAGAGAGGAGATCTTGATATCAGGAAACTAACGAAGATCTTCATCATGTATAGGCTCTCAAGCTTTAGCCACATAGTCGTTGTGGAGGTACCCTACATGACTTTGTGAAAACAGTGTTCAACAGGCAAAAGTTGCAAGCTAGCTCTAAATTTTGTATCTATATCTTCCTTCTCCTCTCGAGTAATGTCATGGGCATCTTCTCTATACCTCTGAGCACTTTTGTGATGCCTTATTGAACAAGGATTGATTCCTTTTAACCTTCCAATGTATAAAAATAACTCATTAATCAAATTTATTGATCTCAAACTTCATTGTCATTGTGAGTGGTGCACCAAATCAAAAAATGATCTATTGCAAGAGGCTTCAACGTAAAGTGGAAGTCGTCAACCAACACATCTTCGTGGGACTCTTAGAGTTCATAAGTAAATGGAGAATCACTTATTCAATGGATTTGATACCATTTTGTTGAGAAACGATCTAAGCATGCAAACAATCCACGACAAATCATACGCAGAAGATCGTGATTTACGTAGAAAAACATCACTAGTGTAGTGGGAAAAATCACTTGCAAAGTGAGATCTCACTATATTGAAAAAATACATGACACTGAAAACCATAAGCTACACAACTCTCTAGAAAGTAGAGTCTCGGATAAACCATGTTTATCCTAAAATAAATATATATATATGGTATACGGTAAATGGATTCATAATCGGATCCAAAATTCCGTAAGACTAGATTTGGTTATGAAATGTATAAGATCCTAATCAAGTTGGGTCTTTGCAGAATATCTCAGCATTACCAATCAATGTCTTCCTCATTCGCACAAGGTTGTTGAATCTTTGGGAGAGAAGCACTAGTCTCCATCTTCCTCATTACTTGTCGTGAATTGCATAAGATTTTACTACAAATGTAAAAGAATTACATTTTTATGATTCTTATGGTCTTCTACTATGTCCTTATTTAGGACTTAGAAACTCTCACTATCAAACTAGTTCTCGTATATTTCAATATATATTACAAGCACGCATCTCACCATGTTTCTTTTATAATTAAGAAGACCTTCATTTAGAAGATCTCTTACCAAAATAAAATGAAAAGCGTAATCTTATAAAGATCCAAAAATATAAAACAATGATAAAAAAATGCAAATGGAACAAATTAGTGTAGAAAGCTAATGGAAGCTTGGCGGAGTGTCAAAATAATTTTTAAGAATGACTTTTGATAGGACCATCTTTTGCGAAATTACTCACTAAAGAATGACTTGAGGAATGAGTTTGTATCGGATTGTTTAAGGTACTTTAGGATCATCTAATACATATAGAAGCACTTTAAAGGTAATAGGGTACCCAAAATAATAAGCCTAAATGGAGTCCATGAGTAAGATGGACTTGATAGATCTATTAACTTAATATAAAAATAGATCTAAGATACTTAATAGTTACCGGAAGCCATCGCAACAGAAATGAATTGATGAAGATGAGATTTCATTCTCATTCTCAATTCTTGCCTAATATGCTTGAGTAATGGATCCTCTTAACATTCATTACTTGAGGGGAAGGGGACCCAATCCATACTTATAATACATAATGGTTATCTATTTATTAAGGTAACAACCAAAAGCAACTACCCAAAAGATGCACCCTTTCATAATAAAACATGAGCCACAAAATAAGAAATACAAATTAATGTTGGCAACTACCATTTGTAGTTCCGTATATGTAAATTCTTTCATTCTCCCACTTGGCTTATGTATCAAATTAGTTGCTTTTCATTTGTCAATTTAAGCTCTATTAATATGAATCTTGGCGGTAGATATCTTTTAAGCAGATAAATCCTTCCAAGCATTACAATACCAATAGTTTGCTAATCTTAACAAAACTTTATGTGTTAATATCTAGATATTGACACAGATTCTTATTTTATATCTATTCATTAATTGCATGCTACTGAAATATAACAGACAACAAACAATTAGATCATTATACAAAAACTTAAGGTGTACATATATGGATGTATTGATATTATTACAAGGTACTAGATAGGCACATCTCAGCTACTTGATTGATGAATACACTAGACGACAAACCCTTTGTCATAGGACCCGCAATCATGTACTTAGTACATATATGTTCAATCAATACAAAATGATCTCTACCTTTCTCTTTAACAACACGATATTTAATATCGATTCTCGTTCCGGCATGCGTATACTTGTTGTTGTTAGCAAAAAATATGGCTGCAGAATTATCACAATGAATCTTTAATGGTCTTGAGATTGAATCTACTATATTGAGACCCATAATGAAATTCTTTAGCCAAAGTTCTAGCGTAATAGCCTCGTGACATGCTACTAATTCGACTTCCATGGTACTTGATGTGACAAGTGTTTCACACTTCTCCATGAAATATCACCTAGGGATAAGCATCGGGTCGGACCCAACCCAGCCCATCCCGAGCCCGGTTTCAATTTATGGGCTTGCGAGCCAGGCTTAAACCCATCGAATTTCTGAAATTGCAACCCAACCCCGAGCCCGGCCTGCAAGTATATGGGTCGGGTCGACCCTCTATATTTAAAAATATTTTAAATGTGAATATAATACACATTTAATATGCAGATATACATATTGAATATGTATTTCTTCCAAACATGAATATATTTGATGGTTAAACATCATAGAATAACTGTAGTTTAAAAAGGAAGATCCACCGTGATATTAGAAATCATAAATTATATATGAGAAAAACCTCGGGCCTACAATCGAGCCTATACTCATGTAGGCCCATGGACTTCAAACTCGGGCCCAAGCTAAAGCCCGAATCCGGCCCGAAAACTGGATCGTCTCAAAAATCAAGTCCAGCCTCATTTATCGTTCGGGCTCAGGCTTTATCGGGTTGGACCAGGCCTGTCCAAAAATATTCTCATCATTAATAGCACCTCCAGCAAGTAGAAAAATGTATCAAAAAGTAGATTTTCTATCCTCCTTACGACATGCATAATCTGAATCCGAATAGTCAACGACTTCTAAGGAATCTGAATATCGGTAGATCAGCATAAAATTTTTAGTTCCTTGCAAATATCGCAAGACCTTCTTTGTCGCTATCCAATGGTACATGCCTGGATTGCTTTGATATCTACCCAACATTCCAAATGCAAAACATATATCTGGTCTAGTACATGTTTGGGCATACATTAGACACCCAATGATAGATGTATATGGAAGTCCTTCATCTGTTCTTTTTTTTAATTATTTTGAGGGAATTTGAATGAAAATTTTTATCTCTTTTTATTATAGGAGTTGGGTTAGAAGAACAATATTCATCGCAAATCTCTTTAATAATTTTTCAATATATAGGCCTTTTGAAACAATCCAACTACTCTATGAGATTTGACTTTATGAGTTTCAATACCAATGAATATTTAGCATCCTCATATCTTTCATTTCAAAATTATTAGAAAGAAACATTTTTGTATCTCGCAACATCACAATGTCATTACAAGTAAAATGTCATCTACATATAGGACTAGAAAAGCATATTTACTTCCACTTGTCTTAAGATATATACAATTATCAACAGTGTTCTCAACAAAACCAAATAAAGTTATTGCATTTTTGAACTTAATGTACTATTGACGAGATGCTTGTTTTAATCCATGAATGGGCTTCCTTAATTTACAAACCAAATGTTTGTTATCATCTAAAATAAAACCTTCAGATTGTCGCATGTAAGCATGCTCATCTAAGTCTCCATTAAGAAAGATTGTTTTCACGTCCATTTGGTGTAACTCTAAATCGTAATGAGCTACTAATGCCATGATAATCTGCAATGAGTCCTTTCATGATACATGAGCGAAAGTCTTGTGATAGTCTATACCCTCTTTTTGAGCGAAAACTTTAGCCACGAGTCTAACCTTATATCTCTCAATGTTGCCTAATGAATCTTTCTTAGTTTTAAAGATCCATTTGCAATCATTAGATTTAGCTCCTATGGTTAGCTTTACCAAGTCTCATACTTGGTTTGCGCTTGTAGAATCCATCTCCTCCCTCATGGCATTATACCATTTAGTAAAATTAATTCCACTATGGATTGTGAAAATGATGTTGTATCCTCTAATAATCCCATGTCGTAGTCACATTCTTGTAGGTACGTTATAAAATCTGATGAGATTGTAGATGTTATTACCCGACCAGATCTAGTTGTAACAACACCTTATTGAACACTGGGTGCTATTTCAACTTGATTCTCAAGTAGTGGAGGATTCACCATTGGTTCAACCAAAGGAATATCTTAGACTTAATGGACAACAATGTCTTGATGTTGTGTCTCATCCAAGATATCGTGTTGAATATTTTTCTCCTCCCTTTCTAGTGGTATAACAAGATCTTGTAATTCATCAAATATGATATCTGTAAATACCATCATGCTCCCACTATTCTCCCCATTTTTCAAAAATATGGCATTTCTTGATCCTACAATACTCAATTCCCTATTTGGACAATAAAATTTATAACCTTAAAGCCTTCTGGATAATCAATGAAGTATCCACTTGTAGTCTTCATATTCATATTTTTCTCATGTGGGTTATAGATTCCAATCTCAACTTGACAACCCCAAACTTATACGTGTTCCAATCTTGATTTCCATCCCTTCCAAATCTCAAATGGAGTGGATGGAACTGCTTTTGATAGAACTCTATTATATAGACACACACACACACGGCTGTCTTCAGAGCTTCACTCCAAAAGGATAATGGCAATGTAGAGTTATTCATCATACTTTGAACCATATCTATTATCGTGCAACTCCGTCTTTTGGCAATACCGTTTTGATCCGGCTCATCGGACATTGAAAATTGATGTTCAATACCTTCATCCTTAAGAAATCGCCTAAATGGTCCAAGTTTTTGTTCTTCTCCAACACACCTACCATAATATTCGCCACATTTGTCTGAGCTCACAATTTTAATTTTCTTTCTAATTGTCTCTCTACTTTTATTTGATAATGCTTAAAAGCATCTATAGCCTCTGATTTTTCAAATAAAAGATAAAGATACATATAACAAGAAATCATCAATAAATGTAATGAAGTATTTTCTACCACTAAAATACTCTATAGGAAATGTACCGCATATGTTAGTATGCATAATTTTCAAAAAAACCAGTACTCCTTGATCCTTTAGCATGTTTGTTAGTATGTTTACCTTTAATACACCCCACACAAACACTTGAATCAGTAAAGTTAAGAGCATCAATTACTCAATCATTTACTAATTTTTTAATTCTTTTAATGGAGATGTGGCCTAATTTTTTATACCATAATATTGATGATCGATTACTAATGCATTTTCAGTTTTTAGCAACAACATTGCAAACAAGGAGATTGCTTTCAAAATACGAATCTAAATGCATTTTGTACAAGTTATTAACCAATTTACCTGTGTCAATTAACTTATTATTCTTGAACATTTGGAAAAGTAATTTCTCAAATAAAAATTTGTATCCAAGTTTACAAAGTCTATATATTGAAGTCAAATTTCTATAGAACTTAGGTATGTAACCGGATTGTAAAATGAATCTTTATGTTCCAATCACTTCTACATTTGAAGACATGTGATTTTCCATAAATACGCTTTGCTCATTTTCCATTGGTCTCCTTGTGCTCAGGAAGCCCTGCATGGAGTTGGAAATATGGATTGAAGTTCCAAAGTCAATCCACCAAGTATTAGAAGGAACATCAATGAAATTAGATAGATGCATACATGACATCGATGTATACCTTTCTTGGCAAGCTATTCCTTAAACTTGATACATTCCTTTTTAACATGCCCAAATTTCTTACAAAAGAAACACTTTGCTTTCTTAAATTCATTTGGCTTTTTTTGGATGCTTCGTCATCCTTTTCGATTAATTCTTTCCTACGAGTGATCAAATGGACACTCTCAACCTTCTCTTGTTTGAGCTTATTTTCATCTTGTATACACATCACTAATCACTCATTTAGAGTCCAATGATCATTATGTGTGTTGTAGGAATTAAATGGTCCATATTGTGAAGGTAAAGTGTTGAGAATTAAATGAACAAGTAAGGGCTCAGAGATATCAATTTTAAGTACTTTAAGTTGAGCAATAATGTTGCTCATTTCCATTATATGTTCTCTAATCTCGGTGCAATCATTATATTTCATAGAAGATAATTTTAGTCGGAGTATGCTTGCCATAGTCTTTTCTGAAGTTTTAAATTGTTTTTCGACATCGTCTAAAAACTCCTTTGCAGTCTTGCATTCAAGAATTGAACCCCTGGTATTCTTTGTTATGTTTGTTTGCATGATCATTAAGCTCAGTTCATTGGATTTCTCCCACCGTTCATACAAATCCATGACGCCTTGACCACTTCATTCGCAGGCTTCGTTGGTTCCTCAAGGCAAAGTGCATAGGCAAGGCCCATACATCCTAACACAAGAAGAATCTTCTCTTTCCATTAAGAAAATTTATTTCTATGTAGAATTGAAACATAATTCAAGATATTGAATTGAGTAGACAAAAAAGCTAAACTGTCTACAATAAATTCATAGCAAGACTACCACAATAATTAATAACTCAGGCATAAAATTAATTCAAAATATTAACTTATTTAATACTTTGAGAAATCAATGTATTACCATTACAAGACTTGCTTTGGCTAAAGAATTGTAATATTCAATTGATTTTCTTAACAAATGAGATAAATAAAATTTTGAATATTAATTAGATATTCCGTACCTGCATGCATTAGAATAACTAATAAATAATTTATTTTCTCATTCCATAAAAAAATGTCATTCGATGTCCAATTAACTCCGTCACTTAATGTAATTATTGACATTGTAATCTTAAATGTTGTGGCTACTCTCGGATAACTAACCAATAATTACTTATTGTCAAGAACCAATATATATTATGAATCGATCAAATGTTGTGGCTATTCCTCTTGATTCAATTATACACACTTATCCGAATCATGGCCTCAAATTTCAGCGAAATTTGGTAGAATTTCTGTCGAATATCGATATCCAGTCGAAATCAAATTTCGACCGAAATGACCGAAATATGGGGGTCCTAGTACAAAAATGACCGAAATGATCAAAATTCCGGTCAAAATTTCACCGAAATTCCACCGAAATTCTATTTTGGTCGATACCGAAATGGTAATCAAAACCGACATTTAGGACCTTGATCCGAACGACATATGGAGTTAATCAAGCAATTTCCACCATTACAATGACGATAAAAAAATGTGAGATCACAATAACCTCAATCTTTGAGATTAGATAAAAAATTAAAAAAATCCCGGAACACATCTTTACCAAGACAAATCGCCTATATATAACTTCTGAGTTCCTTTTCCAAACCAACAGTAGGATTCTGTAATCCAAAAAAATTAAAATAAAAGACATCTCGGTTGCACTACAAAACATGTCTCAGAACTGCTACGTCCAAGGCAATAGTTGAATGAAATTGAAAAAAAACGTCAACTTACAAGGTTGTTGGAGCCTTTCAAGAATTTCATGAGATAACATCAATAAAACATAATGTGTATTATTCATGTCATGACTAATACATTAATAAATGAGCAGATGATCGATGCTATTTAAAAAAATCAGCGTATCCAAAACGAGTTTACTGGTCTTAAAGAAAACCAACGCAGCATATGGATATTTTTTTTTTTGAAAAAAAAGCCATTACCAACCTTGCAAAAGTTAATTTATTTCAAATTCTAAAAAATAAATCCTCGTGAAAATGGAATACTAATAAATAAATAAATTATCTAACAAAACTTCCTGCAAATAGAAAGCATGTCGTTATTATTCTTACAAAACGTCTCAATTCTAATATTGTTAAGCTTCATAACAAGAGAATGGGTTAGCAAAACATACGTAAATGAAGTTTACAAGTAATGTCGAGAAGAAAATCGTCAACATTTCACAAAACATCCAATGAAAACTTATGACAATAATCTTAGCGGCAATGCTCTGATACTAATTGATAGATTTATTAACATAATCAAAAGATAGATCTAAGATACTTAATAAATACCGGAAACCATCGCAACGGAAATGAAGTGATGAAGATGAGATTTCCTTCTCCTTCTCAACTCTTGCCCACTATGCTTGAGTAGTGGATCCTTGTACATTCATTAGTTGAGGAAGAGGGAACCCCAATCCATACTTATAATACATAATGGTTACCTATTCATTAAGGTAACCACCAAAAGCAACTAACCAAAAGTTACACCCTTTCATAATAAAACATGAGCCACAAAATAAGAAATACAAATTAATGTTGGCAACTACTATATATGGTAGTTGCATACACGTAAATTCTTACAGTTCTAATGCAGTAAAAATGTACCATTTTGTAAACTGAAAGTACCAAAAGTAGTAGAGTAAGCATTGGTAATATTCAAATTATATAATGATGAATATTAAAGGAGTACCGGTATGCACAATGCATATCGATATACATAGGTTGCATAGCTATATAAAATTTATGTAGGGAATAAATTTTGAACTTTCAGGATTATGAGTATTGATGTGAAAGTAGATGTACTTATCCCTATACTTAGAAAGGAACCGTCCAATGAAGAAATAAGAGAGCAAAAAGCCAATGGCTTGTGAATCACGCATGCGGAACAGGAGAAAAAGAAAGTGGGGAGGTGTCGAGTCCCTTCACTTCCAAGGTCCAAAGCACTACAACCCAACCAAATCAAGGATTTGGGGCTTCTTGCATGACCCACAATAGCCGACTAACTAGCGGGGGGGGATTGGTCCCCTCTGACTAGGTAGGTATCTGAAAGCAGGCACTGGGGTCTTCATTCCTAGTTCTTCTCAATCGGAGCAGGATTTTCATTTAGACTTCGTACTAAGACCCAGGAGGCTAAGGAAGTGGTCCTAGGCAAGAGTGTCATGCTCATAAAGGATCCTTGCTCAGACTCGAATTAGCTAAAAGAGAGCCTCCCGAAGCGAAAAATGCTCGAATATCTAGTTTAGGTGGTCTGCGATGTCGGGCGGTTCACGAAGGGAAGTGAAATTCGACATGAAAACTTTCTATAATTCTGGGTCTTCAAGGGTTGAGGAGTTGGGTTTTTATGTGGACATGTTTCCAATGAATACTCAATTATAATCGAACCCTTATAATTATGTCTTTTTATTTGAAAAGGAATCAACGTCCATCAGATTTCCAGGCCCAGATATCTAGTTAACAAGGGCTATCATACTTGAACATTTGTTTTAAGAACATATTGGGAAGTATCTTTCATCGTCGTAAAAGTCAAGTCTCGCTTCGCTTACGATTTCTGCCTACTCTAAGATGTCAATAAGATATTCTTGATCAAGTCAACATTCTCTGCACAGGCTTGGAATTGCTTCGATCCCAAAAGGTGTCTCTCTCCCATGTCACCTCGGTGATGCGCATGGTCTCTCATATAGTGCCTCATACAGGGACAATTTCTCATATTTACTCGCTTAGTAGCTATTGTTATAGGCGAACTCTACCAACCGTCAGTATCGATCCCAACTCCCAAGAAAATGATGGATCATTATGCGCTTGGTTTAATGGTGTAGATTAATATGTGTTGGTGAACAATCTTTAATAGTATGTATAAATGTGGAATTTGGATTTTGAAGGCGTTATGCTTAAATTTTTGTATTAATGATGTCACAAACCGCCCATAAAAAAGAAAATTTCTTTGAGCTCGCAGCTTGTATGACAGTTCAATCTTCGCAAGATGTATTTGGTGTGGTGGGGATACTTACATCAAAATCAATTGTATCAAGGAGTTCGATAATCAATTTCTGGAATATTAACTTTATAAATAACCTTTCATCTTGCACAAGATATTATCAAGGTAGAGATTTCAATAATTCAATGACTTATAAATTCATGACTAAACATTTTCTAACTATTTAAAAGGAGGTGAGATAAAATGACATTTAAACTAAGGAAAAAGACCTTGTAATTTTTAAAAAAATGAGATGCCTTATAACTTTGATTCAATTTGTAACACAACAATGAATTTAACTCAGACAAGACTACGATTTGGATAAAGATCCTCTCCCTCCCTGCTTTCAAATATCCTACCTCTGCTCATGTGAAGAAAAGGGGAAAGTCATTGCAAGTCAAGCATCAAGCCTAACTACTTCCACTACCAGTGGCAGTGACTACTAATCGTGTTTAATCCCTTTCACTCTCTTCCATTGAGGCCATAAGGGAAGTGAACATCGTCTTTCTATATACTCCCTGAGATCTAGCCCTAAACTTTCGCTCCAAAAGGGCACACTCTCTATCTCTCTCTCTTGACTACACCCAACTCAAGAAAGCATCGACCTTACTTCGACTAACCTCGCTTGATTTCCTTCCTCTTTATAGACAAAGTGTGAGTGCCTTTGGTCCTTCCCCCCTTATGCTTATCCTCGCAAGTATCAATATGACAAACATAAAGAATAAGCAAATGTGCCCTCTAAGGAGGCATTTCTTGCCCTGAAAGGACAGATGTCTTAGAAATATAACTATATAAAAACTCGATAATTACTTTCTCATGTCACATATTTATTCCTTAAGTGAAGCCTTTCGCATTATTTAGAAAATCTGGAGTAGGCAAAGAGTAGAAGGGGAAGCTCCTGACCTATGTACTTATATTATTTAGATCACAATTTAGGAAAAAGAGAAAGATGTCCCCTAAGACTCGCACAAGCTACCGAAATAGAATATTCCTTCTTGTGATGGTTGTAGTGCACATCCTTGAATGGAAAGCAAGTCTACCAAAGTCAAAGAGAGGACAAGGAGTTGAATCATATATATATATATATATATATATATATATATATATATATATAGGAAAAGTCAAAGAAGAGTGAAGATATTCATATAGTGGCAAACTAACCTCATTCTGCATGGTAAAGATAAAGAGCTAGCCAGACTAATGCTTCCTTGTAGATGTGTGGAATGACCAGTCAATAAGAACCTATCAAAGGCCTCTAGTGTGCATAGTCAAATCAAGGGAGACAAACGCCTGAAACAAACTCTCTCTCTCTCTCTCTCTCTCTGATGCATATATACTTGAAGGGGACATCGACAGCGCTTACACACAGACTGAACTTCACATGAGCAATTTTGACGACTCTCTCTCTGATGCAAAACATCGATTGAAGATTGATTGAAGAACACCAAGGGGACATCGACAGTTTTGTATGGTAGGAGGGTTGAGAGAGCCCTTCAAGTATATATACACCACAAACTCTCTGTGTGTGGGTGTGCGTGTGCGCGTGTGTGTGCGCGTACGCGTGGGCATGGGGCGTGCGTGTGTGGGTGCGTGTGCGTGTGGGTGTGTGCGTGCTTGCACGCGTGCGTGCATGTGTGTTTGTGTGCACGCAATCGCATCAAGACAAGGCAGTGAACTTTTGAAAAGGTTTGAAGATCTGGCCAAAGATGGTGATAGCCCTATAGATTCATTCCCATGGTTTAATCCCTCCCAACAAAATGTGGCATGTTTGAGATCACTTTTATAGGAGGAAGGGTGATCACCCTCTGATGCTTGATGTATCCCTTAATGGCCAATAGTGTACATGTATAGTGAGGGAAAGATGAAAAGAACCCCCATGCGGAAGTGCAAAGAAAAGCCCAAATCACATATATATATAGATATCATGTCCACGGCATTTTTTTACATGGCACATACGAGCATGCGTACATCTCACAATCACATCATAAAATCACATGCATTCAACATCTAGGAAATTAATGATTTACCTACGGTAAGATGCGATGTTATTTCATTGCATATGTATTACTAGGTAAGAGAATCGATTGATTCCAACTAAATTAACCATGTTAACTATATCTCAATATGTAAGGATTTCTGGGATAATAGAAACTCGTTTTATTTCGTACAAATCTCAATATATGATGAAATATATTTCAGTGGAATCCCATTTTTTGTGATTTGAAACAAAAAACACTGTAGCTATCAAATATGATTTTCTGATAGAGAAAATCACATTACATGAAATACGAAGACAAAAGGCATATGGAGTCAAAATCACAATCCAAATTTCAAGATAAGATGTCGCACCCTGAATCGCTATAGAACACAAATAAGACAACAAAGCAAATCATGAACCATGAAATTTTAGTTATCATAGACCTGGCCAATGGATCAAGAACCCGCCCACCTAGCCCGGGCTTATGCTAGGAGAGTTGAGGTATGGGCTGCCAAAAATTAAAAAAATATACATGTAAAAGCTAGATATGACATTTATTAACATGATAAATTTCAAGTTTTTCATATTTGTTGTTAGTTTCACATAAGGTTTCATAGTTTACATGTCAAGTAACATGCAAACTACTTATATTAGTTATATAAAGTACAAATATTGGTAATAAAATCATTTATATTCATTAGATAACATAAAAAATCATTGAAAAATAAAATAAAATGGACCATGGGTCGGGCTTTGGATAGAGGTTTTAGAATTTCGGCCCATTCAGCCCGGCCAACATTTTGTTCAGGTCATATCCCATAGTGAATGTTCACAAGCGATCATATCATACATATATATAAGCCGAATGTCTCAAAGAAAACATCATAATATCACATATTCTCATTCCAACAACTCAAAAAAAAACAGTTTCTCTGGTTGGGGAAGTAAAAAATTTATCTGAATCCAATTTACAGAAACTATGCTCATTATGTTTTGATACTAGCAATCTAACAATACCTTAATTCAGTTTTTAAACTGAAATCGTGAAAAATGACTTTGTTCAGCACCCAAAGGACGCTTGATCACTACCAAACATGGAAGGCCTGATCTAGACCATGTAAACCATCCAAAAACATCCAAAATATATTGATATACCCAGGATGAAGATCTGTCTCCGATAGCATCTGAAGGATCATATTCCATCACAACACAGAAACCGAAAAAACCCCAGGGGCCTGCACAGTATTGATCAACTCTCAGGACAGGCCAAAGAATTGGCCCTTCAATGAAAATAGCAGTTTGTAATACTAGGGGTTTCGATAAATAGCGAAATAGCGACTAGTTTAGTAATCTGCAGCTCTAACACGGAGCTCATCAAGCTGGTAGAGACTAAGATTAGGACCGAAAGTAATTTTTCTTTTGCGGCTTCCTTTCCTACAGGTGGTGCTCCTTGCACCACGATTACAATGCTTGGACGAATTTACTTCTTGTGGACTCCTGACTTTGCTCACATGCACGGTCTTCCCCGCTAACGGTTATGATTAAGTGTTGCAATAAAGGAGGGTTGGCATTCACCACAACAGTTGTTTATGGCTTCAACTGCATCTCCGAGGGGCACTCCCTCCCTGAGACACCAATTTTGGAAAACCAAACTATTGACCTTCCTTGACTAATTATGGGAGACTTCAACGAGATTAGGTTCTGTGCAGAAAAGAGGGTGGGGAGACCTCCTAGCACCTTGGCTGAGTGACTTCAATTCTTGTATTGATGTCGCGGGGCTTATACAGGATAGCTCCTGCAATAAACATTGATCTTGGACCAACTCTTCCAGTGGCAGCAATCGCATGGCTGCTAGGCTTGACCGAGCTCTCTATAATGATGATTGGCGGATGTCTTCCCCTTCGCTAAGCTCGAGTATTCTCCTCTGTCGGGGGATGATCATCTTATTATGTCCCTAGAGCCGGTGCATGCCCCACCACGAGCCAGGACTTTCAATTTCTTTGATTACCGGCTCAATCGTGACAGATATGGGGCCATAGTTAACGGCATGTGGAAGCTCCCAGTATCGACTAAACCTTTTTTCATCCTTGCCTGGAAGCTCAAAAATGTCAAGGTTGCCTCAAATCTTGGGCGCCATCGCATACACGCATTGAATGAGATTGGAAGTATCTTGATAGCTATTACTGACTCCCTTGCCTGAAAAAAAAGGCTCCCTTGCTTCGGACCCCTTACATAATTGCTTGGTGCAGTTGGTCTTGGACGTGCGGACTCATACTGATGACCCTCAAGCCAACTCGAAGTCCTCGTTGAAGTAGAAAAGTTAGTTGAACTGGTTGTAGCTGGGGGCAAATCCATTTCCTTCTTCCACCCCTCCACGAACATTTGGGACACAAGAAAAGCTATTCACTGTCCTCGTCGAGGGGTCTAATTAAAAAGCCTCAAAACCTTGCTGATGTGGTGGTGGAGTTCTTCGGGAACCTTCTCTCAAGTCCTGTTGTTGAACTGGTTGTAGCTGTGGGCAAGTCCACTTCCTTCTTCCACCACTCCATGAACATTTGGGACACAAGAAAAGCTATTCCTTGTCCTCATCAAGGGGTCTAATTGAAAAGCCTCAAAACCTTGCTGATGGCAGCTGCTTTCATGTAATTGAAAAGCTATTCCTTGTCCTCATCAAGTCATGAACCACGTTCCTCTACACTGCCACCTCCTCAGAAAAATCTTCACCACTTGGCAGCTGCTTGGTTGGCAAGGCCTTTCCAACAACAACGCCTTTCCCACATTAAGTAGGGTCGGCTACATGGATTCTTTGCCTCCATTCAGATCTATCTTGGGTCATTCCCAAGCTTAGATCCAAAAAAGTAAGATCCCTTCGGTTAGTCTCATTCCAACACTTCTTGGGCCTTCATCACCCTCTCTTAGCCGGCTCAACATCCCAACACTCGCATCTCCTAACCGGTGCATCACCCGGCCTCCTTAGCAAATAACCAAACCACACCTTAAGCGGTTTTCTCGCATCTTATCCTCGATCGGAGCTATACCTACTTTCCCTCCGATTGTATCATTTCGAATTCGATCTTTACATGTATGTCCACACATCAAACTTAACATTTTCTGACGAGGCCTTTCCAAGAAGAGGAAATTTGGAGGGCATTTAGATGCATCTCATACCCTAAGGCTCCAGAACTTGATGGATTTAATGCAGGATTTTGTTAGCACCATTGTCGTACTCAAGGCCCTGTGGTTTCTTCATAATGGTGGGAATGTGGTGATGGAGGTCCATCATACTTTCCTCACCTTGGTTCCCAAGGTCTATTCTCCTTCTCTTGGTGATTTTTGTACTATCTTTTGTTGCAGCTGCAATGTTATTTACAAATTTCCTATAATATGCTCTCAAGAAGGCTTGCCCAGGTACTTCCACATCTCATTGCTTCCAATCAAAAGGACTTTCCACAAGGTGAGGTTGATTGGTAAATTTCCAGCTTGCACAAGAACTTGCGTATGGTTTTGGTTGTTTGCCATGAGGAACGCGTACTCGCATGAAGATTGAATTGACTAAAACCCTCGATTCTGTGGAACATGGCTTTCTCCTTTGTTGCATGGAGGATTTGGGCTTTGCTCGTGCTTCAGTCTCCTATGTCCAAAATAGCACTGCCACACCCTCCTCCGTCCTAGTGAATGGCTGTCCCAACTGCTTCTTCAGGGGCACTCGGGGACTGAGGCAGGGTGACCCTCTCAATCCACTCCTTTTCAATATTATTATTATGGAGTCTCTGTCTTCCCTCACAGAATTGACAGTACTGATCAGGGTAGTCCCTCCCTGGCATTTTGGTTGTGGAAGGTCTCCTACAGACATTTCTTGTAATTTTTGTAAGAGCTCGATGAGCTCCCGTTAAAGTTGTAAGAAATATTCTTGAAAAAAATCCATGAAGTAGCGGGCCTCAAGTTAATGCCTCTATGAGTAAACTTTTCCGCTCAAGTAATTGCAGTGGAGACTTCTCCCTTGCCCAGAATGTGGAATCTTGGGGGTCTCCTTCCCAACTGTTGTAGGAATCAATCGCAGAGCACGCACAGAAAACAAGAGCAAAAATACCGAGATTTCGGTGGAAACCTTATGGAGAGGGAAAATCACGGGAGCACAAAATCCTAATCTCTCTCACAAGGGATTAGGGTACAATTCACTAGGATAATGAACTAAAGAGGGAGGATAAATACAATATATAGACATGAGTAAGAAAACGGGTCCTCGCATCGATTCAGATTTCGCGAAATTTCAGCAAAATTTCGATGAAATTTCGGTTTCGACAAGGAACCAAAATCTCGAGCGAAATGGCGATATGAGGACAGTTTCCGGTCATTTCTTCACAAATAGTGGTCGATATGGGCGAAATGTCATCAAAATTTCGAATCTCGTCGAAATTTTGACGAAATTTCGTATCGACAAGGTATCGATACGATATCCGAAAAACCCTTGGTCCGCAAACCTATTTACCCACAAAACCATAACTCAACTCAATACTACCCTCATGTTGGACGTACATGTCAACCATGCCCAACTTATCTGCATTAAGTTCGAATTGCATAGGCAGTCCTTTTATGAAGAGATCTGCAATATAATCACCAGATTTCATACAAGGAATGCACAATATATCTGCAACATTCTTCTCGTAGATAAAGTTTGTCCATTTCAACATGTTTAGTTCTGTCATGTATAGTAGGGTTGTTGGCCAGATTTATTGTAGCTTTGTTATCACTGAACAACTGAATCTGAATCAAGATGGCAGCTTCAATATCCATTTCTTCCAATAGAAGTTTTAACCAAAAAACTTGTATGCTACCATCTGTAAGGGCACAATATTCGAGTTACAGTCTAGATGTAGAGACCACATTATCTTCCTTATTTCTCCAGATAACAAGGTTCCCACACAAATACACAACATATCCAGATGTAGACCATCAATCAATAAAATCGGCACAATCCGCATTTGTATAGCGTTCAAATGTCACATCATAGTTTCTTTTGAACATAGTTACTTTTTCCTGGAGATCTCTTGATATAGCATAATATCATGTTGACTGCATACACATGAACGGTGATAAAGACAAGCATTGAACTGGCTAACCACATTCACGGCATAAGTGATATAAGGTCTTGGGAGAGTGAGATAAATTAGTTTCCCCATTAGTTTTTAATATCTTCATTTTCATTCATCGTCAAGAGGTTCACCATCATCCTTAGTTTATGGTTTGCCTCTATAGGAGAGGAGGTGGGCTTGTAATAAGCTGAGTATATTTTTGGTGATTTAGACGCATACCCTCAGAAGATCTAGCCATCTCAATGCCAATAAAATATTTCAACTTTCCCAAGTCTTTGAGTTCAAATTCTTCTACAAGAATCCTTTTTATTGCATGCAACTCTTCATCATCATCGGTAATAATCATGTCATCGACATAGACTAGGAGAATAGATCTTCTATTACTTCCTTTTGATGAAGAGCATATAATCTCCACTTGCCTAAATTTAGCATGTTTTATCATGACCACATGCAAATACTCAAACTATGTTCTGGGTGATTGCTTCAAAACATACGACGCTCTTTTCAACCTACAACATGTATCCTCTATTCCTCGACCATGAGGTATCTTCATGTAAACCTCCTCTATAAGATTTACATACATAAAAAAAATTACATCCAACTGGTACATTTTCCAAGGGAACTGAATAGCAAGGCAAATAACTACTCTGACAGTGTATTTTTGCCGCATGACGAAAGTTTCAAGATAATCTCTCAAATTCTAATTGTAGCCTCTTGTAATAAGTCGGGCCTTAAATCTGTCAATTTTCCCATCCGTGTTATACTTGATCTTATAGATCTATTTTGATACCTTTGGGAATATCAACAATATTCCAACTATCATTTTTCTTCAAGGTTATCATCTCCATAGATTCAGCCCACTTTGGATCACGCTGAGCTTCCATGACATCCCTGAAAATATCATGAGTCCAACAAGGGAAACAAAATGCTTATATCTTGAATTGACCTTAGAGTAAGAAACAAATATTCCATAGGGTAGCAAGTTGAGGACTTGATAGATGTCAGTCTTTCTTACTGCAACCGGATGATCATCCACCAAATTATCAACATCTTCAACCGAGACATTAATCACATTGTTAGCATCATCATCAAGAAAATCAATGGAAGGAGAGCTACGATTTGAAGATAGATTCTCTCATGGCAAACTACAAGGAATATAAATCATGGTTGTAGGATAAATATCAGGCCATGAACTGGCTGACTAACAGTGTGCATCATATGATTGCAGGCAATCTCCTGTACAAGGAGAAGTGAGAGAAGTTGTCCCAGACGTATTATCAACAAACTACCAAATCATGCCTTGTCGACATCTACTTGTGGATTTGGTTTCATTTCTCAGGATGTTACTCCTAATTCAGTATTATCTTCATATTATAGGTTTACATGAGAAACTCGATGTGTTTCGACTGACATGTTGCATCAAGCATATTACAAAGCGATCAGAGTGGAAGGGTTACATGTTTTTGCATGTTTGAGTCCTTGCTACCAAACAGCGAATGATCAGTTCTTTACCTTTGACATTATTTTGTCACTACAAGTAATACTCGAATCACTACAACAGCTTGATTCAACTTTTTGTCATCTAGTCAAGTAAAAATAATAGACCACAGCATTTACGATATTGTCTAGATGTGGTGGTCATTCTGATCTTCGGAGTACCCAATGTCATGACTCTAGACGTAGTCAAGGATGTAGTTATCCTCCATGTATGTACTGCCATGGAATGTATCATCCGACTGGCAGGCATTAGGCGAAGTCTGGAAAACCTCTTATGTCCAACCATGTTTCTACTAAGACCAACGGTTTTTCAATTGAGATGACTGCTTACCAAGGATGGATGGCATAAATTATACAACTTTCTTTATGCAGTTGTTGCATAATAATCATGCTACTATTGCTCCTATGTACCTACAGCCAACCTGGCTAACAGCTCAAATGTAGCCAATTATATATCTACATCTACTCCAACATAAATCATTGACTTTGGAGCATCGACTTATATGAGTTGAGAAGGGAGTTCTCTAACGTCCTCCTAGTTGTATGCACATGTGAAGTCAACTCGATTGGTTAACGGTGCTGTTTCACATATTATTTAATGTTCAAAATACAGTGATATATCGGCGATTTATCGTCGATATATTGGTTCGGACAAGGAATGGGTTTTGATATTCACTTATATATGAGATATAGGCGAGATATCGCTATATTGACATGTATCGGTCGAAGTCAAAACTGAATGTTGTAGTGTATTATTTCCCAGATATCAATTACCGATATCATTGATATTGGGCTTGTTTTGCTCAATATCACAATTTTTTAGTGGTAGATTTGTTCGAGATTTTGCTTATGTAGCTACTCTCAAAATTAAGAATACAAGATGATTTATGTTTCCTCCTACCCCCGCGAGGGAACGCACCTGCTCCCCCTAGATCCCCTTCAGACTCGCTGACTGCGCAGCAAGGCCCCCATTTCAAATGGAGGGCTCCACCCCCCCCCCCCTTTGACAATGGAGATGAAGCAATTCTAAATCTAATCAAAGAAAGTTTACATATATATTCTACATGTTACTATATTAATATTAAATAAATTAATCTAATAGTTTATAGTGATACAAAATCGCATATTTTTGGGCACTCATCTATACGATGAAGGCCCTTTTTCTTTCAAAAAAAACAAAATCGCATATTTGCAACATACTATAATGTATTGATTTTCTTTAGTTCATAGAGTCTTCTTTTTAATCTATTTTAAAACATTCTTTATTATTTAAAATTATACTTATTGTAAATGTTCATTTAAAAATGCATGTTATCATACATGCATTTGCATGTTTTTTTTTATTTTTGATATAGCCCGATATTTTCTTTAAACATAATCTACTAATGTGATATAAAGATAATGTTCTCGAAACACCTTTACATTTCTAAGTCACTATTGTTTGAATTTCATAATTTCATTTCTAATACCTCTCAACAGTCAGCAATCGACATTACCAAGGTAGCAACAATATGTGATATAATGGGTATTCGTGTGCTAAATATACCTCATTCTTGCATATAAGTGTGTAGTTGTCTGTCGTTTATTGTTTTAAGAGATAGGATGATCTTATTTTAAGGAAAATCACTTTCTTGCACCATTTTCAAGATTTCCATAGATATCATAGATAATTAGATATATCCGGACATATTGCTGATATATATCTTTTTAGGTTGATTGATACGATATTGATATCGATGTTTCAAACCTTGGTATAATCTCTATTGACAATACAAAACTCTCTTCCAAATTAAAGCTTTCTTGAGTCTTTTGTGGAGTTGACTTTCGTTTGAGCTTATTGTCTATGTATAGATTATGTTCTAAGCTCACCGGAAGAGTGAATTTTTATGAGCTTGTTTGTTATTTTCATGAATTTTAATGAGGACAATGAGAAGAATGGCTTATATTCTTTTGATATTCCTATAGATTCATGTTTTGCTGGAGCTACTTATATCTATGTTGATTTGTTCACGGGGCACATGCATTAACAACACACCTAACAAATCTCTCTCTCAAATGTTCCCTCTAGTGACTTCATTGAAGCCCTTTGAGATTTCGGCTTGTTAGTTTGGAAAACATCACAATGCATCCTTGGAGGACAAAACCTTGTCGCTACCCATTTCATTTTAATCCTTTGTGATATGTGCGAACCTTGCATAGTTCATAATATGGTAGTCAAGTTTTTTATGATTATGGCAGATAATTAAGGACCATATTTGATCAAGGAATAATCAAAGATAAAATGACATTGCCAAGCATTTCTTTCAGTTACGCAAGCCTCTTTTCTTCTTTTTTTAAGCCAAAAAGGGGGAAACACGCTATGGTGTCCGTCCCAGATATATTAGGAAAAAGGAAGAGGTTACAAAGTGACTTACAGAATCCATGACTAAAGAAAAGATTTAGAGTGGAAGATTACATTTTCGCAATAGAATTGCTGAGAGGAAAAAAGTTTACCATTCTACCCAGCCAAATAGCCCAAATTATTGCCAAAGAACAGAAGACGTCTTCTCTTGCACGATGTCTGTCGAGGATTAGAGATTCCCAGATCAATGTCCTGGTGTCGTAGCCAACTAGAGTCTAGTCCACTCCAGATTGCAGTTGTCTTAGCACATTGGAAGAAAAGATGATCCACAGTTTTTATCTGAGTTTCACAGAGCGGGCAACAATTGGAGATGTTCAGAAAGAGACTCAAACAGTGGTCCCTTGTCATAATATGTCTTCTCCTTAAAAGCCACATAAAAAACCAATTCTGCTCGGCAAACGTAGCTCCCAAGTGAGGTTACAATCACAGAGAGTCCGTTCTAAGCGGGAGGGGTCTGGATATAGCACGGTAGGCCCTTTTTACAGAGAAAGAGTTGTCCTTCCAAACCCAATGATCTCTGCCTACAGACAATCTATCAGAATGTCTGAGAGATTCCAAGAGAGTGAGGAAGTCTTCAAGTCGTTGATCTGAGAAATCTGCCAAAAAATAAGACATCCAATTACTGTAAATCCAACACTCCAAAACCCTCGCATCCCAGTTGCAAGCCAAGGCAAAAAGCCACGAAAATCTAGAAGAGAAAGATCTATCGCCAGTCCAGTTATCTTTCTAGAAAGAGGAGTTGCCATCACCAAGAACTGATCAAAAAAAATCCTGGAAGCGAGACAACAACAAGGTGATTCCTTTCCAGAAGGTCGAGGAGTGAAACTGTGGACACTGAGAGACGATTACAAGGATCCCAATAATATAGATCTTATGAATTAGGTTACAGCAAATGTCTTCGTCTCACCCCCACAATCTACAAACCCATTTTATAAGAGCACCTTATTCATGGCCTCTACGTTCTTAGCTCCTAGGCCACCCTCCATCTTAGACAAAGTAACGGTCTCCAATCCACCAAATGGATACCAGATCCATCATTGCTTGATTTGCCCCAAAGGGACCTACACATGATCTTTTCGGGTCTCTTTCTAATTCCTACTGGCAACAGACGAGAAGACAAAGAATACTGGAATAGCATAAAGAACCTCCTTAATAAGAACCAGTCGACCCCCTCTGATAGTATAGCAGCCTTCCACCCAACCAATTTACCAATTTTTCAATTAATGGAAGCCAGTCCAAGATCTTGATTTTACCACAAGGGGAACACCAAGGTAGTGGATCAAGAGTGTGCATGCGATCCCCAACTCCGTTGTACACTCTCGACCAACGTCAACCGAATGGTCAAAAGGGATGGTCACTGACTTCCCGAGATTCAGGATCAGACATGACATCAAAGTAAATATCCAAGGTTGTAGCCATTCCGTTAGCCTCCACCTTACAACCCTCAATAAAGAATGTTGAGATTCTTATATCTCTTGGTCGTTATTTATATTTATTTATTTTTCCAATATATTTATGTAATTTTCGCATAGAGCTTTTCACCAATATAAGAAAGCTCTAGGGCTATGAGGAATATAACTTTCATTTTCCCTTTCACAAGGTATCAGAGCGACGATCCTAGACCGAAGTCTATACCCTAGAGCCCCGCCTCCACCATAAACCCTAGCGTGTGCCTGTGTCGCCCGTGCGTCTTTTGCATCGCCCGCGCACCTGCTCCCTGCACAGGTCGCCTACGTCGCCCCTTCGTGCCGCATGTGCGTCATCTGCGCCGCCCGCGCACCTGCCCCTTCACGCTTCACCTACGTCGCAGATGGTGTAGCCTGCTATTTGCAATGTCGCTCGTCCTCCTGTGTCGCGACGAGCACGGCCTGCCCGTTAGGGATGCAAACGAACGAATACGAATGCGAATTCATGTCATACCGTAACCATATTCATATTATTTTATGAATACGAATACAAATGTTACACAAACATAAAAAATCAATATCCATATCCTTAAAATATGAATACGAATACGAATCTTCTACGAACGAATACGAATATCCAAAAGAATATTGCAATAGCTACATGACAATTTACTTTCTAAAAAACATTCTATTTTGAAAAAAAAATCTAATACATTGACATTTCTAAAAATAACACTCCATTTGCAAAAAAAAACATTACACATTCCAATTTTCTTTATACAAAAAAAATAGATTTGATCTTGGAATTAACATTATAAGATTATGAACTTAAGATGTTATACCAGATCACCTGCGGCTGCAACTGAGACGGAGGTTGCGGTTGCAGCGGAAGGAGGTTGTGGTTGCTGCGGAGCGAGGTTGGCTACGGCATAGAATTTAAGATGCACCAATGAGAAGAAAACTCCACATAGAATTTAGAATGGAAATGATAGCCGTAGAGAAAAATAACATTGATGAATGATGGACATCCTAAGCAAGATGCTCAAGAATGCCAACAAGGAGGTCGAACGTCATCAAAGGGAGGTTGGGTGGGGGGTGAGGGAGGCGGGGGTGGAGGTCGGGGGAGGTAAATGGAGTTTGGGTGGTGTGGTGGCGGAAGGAGGTTGGGTAGGGGGAGGGGAAGGTCAGGGGGATGCGGAGGGCTCAGGAGAAGGCGGAGGTCGGTAGGGGAAGGCGGGGAGTCAGGGGGAGAAGCAAGGCACATGGGGAGGGCGCAAGCAGAGGGCGCATGGGGCGGAGGGGGAGACGGGACGGTAGGGGAAGGTGAGGCGAGAGAGGTTGGGGCGGCAGAAGGCGTAGGGGGAGGCGGGGAGGTGCAAGGTGCAGGGGGAGGGCGCAGGGCGAGGCGGGGCGACATGGGGGAGCCAGGGGTAGCGGAGGGTGCATGGGGCAGAGGGAGACATGAGGCGGCATGGGGGAGGTGGGGATGGCAGAGGGCGTAGGGGCCGGAGGGGGAGGCAGGGCGATATAGGGGAGGCAGGGGTAGCGGAGGGTGCATGGGGGGGAGGGGGACGCGAGGCGACATGTGGGAGGTAGGGGTGGCGGAGGGCGCAGATGCCAGAGGGGGAGGCGGGGCGGCATGGGGGGGGCAAAGATAGCGGGGGCGACGGAGGGTGCGGGGGAGGCGGTTGGCAAGGGGAGGTGGGGTGGTGGCCTGGCGTGGGAAGAAAAGGCATTGAGGGAGGGGGATTATAACCCTAATTTTATTTTAAATATTAAAAATATAATACAAATACTCGTATTCGTAATCTGATTCATTTATTTTTTTTTGTATTCGCATTCGTTAACTCGATATTTGTATTCATATTCGTATCCGTAAAAAATTCGTTCAAAATATTCGTATTCGTATTCGCATGTTTTATAAAAAGAAAGAACCATATCCTCTTAAAAACGAATACAAATACGAACGAATACGAATATTACCGCATCTGTTTGCATCCCTACTGCCCATGCATCGTCGCCCGTAAGGGCTATGGTTCCTGCTCTTGCGTCGCTGCCTCCCGTAGGGTTCCAACACAATGGAGCCTCAAAAAAAAGGGGTTCCAACACAATGCTTTTGGGTGCTTAGGATATAACGTGATTATCTAAAACACCCTAGTTACCCAAAGGAGCCTCCAAAAGAATGGAAGACGTTGTGGTATGAGTCTACACCCACAATCATCTTGCCATATGTCAGTGTAGGCACGGGTCTTTCTTGTTGCTGACCCAGTCTTGGAGATAGTTGTCATCATGTTCGACAACAAAGCCGATGCTCCATCCCTTAGTGCCTTCAAAGGTACGGCACCCATCGTCAAAATGGATGGAACAAACTATAAAATGCGGGCCATGCAGTTCATGAATTTAATGCAATGCAATGGCAAGGAGCACATCCTCACGACATAGGAGCCGAGTGACAAGACTGGGATAAATGCCTCATAGGAGGCAGATGATGCATATGCACATGTGTGATAATCTGGAACTATGTCCACAGAGATAGCTAATGATATTCTGAATCAGCCTAATGCAACGGTTATGTGGGATATTCTCGCCGCTACATACTCTCCAGCAAAGAATGAATCAAAGATATTGCAACTCCAATATGATATCTTCACATCGAAGCAGAATGGTCGCCCCCTTCATACCCTCTATACTTCATTGAGGAGTAAAGTTTGAGAAGTTACATGGGTACATTCCCTTGACTGCTATGCTAGAGTAGTTCAAATGCATACAGAGACCCTGTGATGACTAAGGTTTTCTAACATCTATTGATTCTGAGTACGACGTTGCTCGAGCCTAAATTCTTATTAATGCTACCATACCGCTGATGGAGGAGGCATATCGCAGATTAAGTAGGACTATCTATATCCTCTGGTAGTACTACAGTCTCAGACATCTTCAGTTATGCTTATGTCTCGTGGTAGGAGAAGTCCTACACCTATCGTGGTGGGGAGGGCCTAGCCATGGCAAAGGAGGGGGTAGTCGACCCCGCCACCCGTGCATCTACTGCCACAGGACAAACCATTCTGAGAAAATCTGTTATTCTAAGCATGGGTTTCCTGCTTCATCTCGGGTTGCAGAGCAGACACAACAGGTCGGGAGTCCATCACCTATTTTTAATCAGAGATTTGACGAACTTGTAGCGTGACTCAGGGAGATAATGCCTGCTCTTGGGTCAACCAGCTCTCCTTCAGGATCCCAAGAGGTGGATGCTTCAGCATCAGCATCTACATCAGGTATAGCATATGCCTTTATTAGTTGTTACAAGGCAGACTTGTCAGAATGGATCATGGATTCAGGAGCATCCCATCATCTCTGTGGTGATAGATGCCAGTTTAGTGATTTCAGTCCGACTCAGCCTAGACGATCTGTCGTGATAACAGATGGGATACACTCTCCCATTACCAGTCAGGGGGAGGTGAAGTTAACTCCTGCAATGCAGATTCAAAATGCCATTTACGCTCCTGAATTTTCTATGAATTTACTATCAATTAGTCAAATTACCAAGGATTTACACTGTCGTGTCATATTTGATCCATTTGCTCTTGTGTTTCAAGATATACTCACAAGCATGGTGATTGGATCCGGCTGTTAACAAGGGGTTCTCTACAGACTGGTGCAATCTCCTTATGTTGGTGCATCTTCTCTTCCATTGGATCTATTTCTCCCTATATATGGCATCTTCGACTTGGTCATCTTGCTCTGCAAAAGTTGTGTCACATTCTTCCACAGATTTCTCCTCGTTCTACCTTTCAGTGCGAGGCCTGCCAGTTTGGGAAGCATCATCACTCCACTTTCCAGAGTCATCAGGGTCAGAGCAGTCATAGTCTGTTTTAGTTAATTCATTTTGATATTTGGGGTCCCAGTCATGTCCCAGATCATCAGGGACATAGGTTTTATCTTGTTGCAGTTGATGAGTTTTCGAGATTGTCATGGGTCTTTCTTCTTAAGAAGTCTGATGCTAGTCGTGTTATTCAATACTTTATTAATGAAATAAGAAACATTTTTTCCGCAAAAGTCAAGTTTATACGTTCAGATAATGCATTTGAATTTTGTAGTACTTGGCTTTCCCAATTCCTTAGGTCTCATGGTATTGTGCATCAGACATCTTGTGTGTATACTTCCCAACAAAATGGGATGGTTGAAGGAAAAAACAGCCATCTTTTGGATGTTACCAAAACTCTTTAGATTCAGAGTCGTGCTCCTCATTCGTATTGGGGGGATGCAATTCTAACTACTTGCTACCTGTAAATCGCATGCCTTCTTCGATTTTGGGGGAGATCTCGTTCTTGATTGTGTTTCCCGAGATGGATCTTTTCTCACTTACGCCTCGTGTTTTCAGTTCAGTGGCTTTTGTTCATCCGATGTCTCTGATCTTGACAAGCTCTCTCCCAAAACCGTCAAATGTGTATTTGTTGGGTATTCCAAGACCCAAACGGGATATCGTTGCTTAGACCATATTCGACGAAGGTACTACGTCGATGCAGATGTCACCTTCTTTGAGTCCATTCTGTAGTTTTCTCCCACAGGTGATAAGATCATTCCTTCAGAGGATGGAGAAGAGGTCTATATGCCTTTACCCTCGATCTCCACTACACTGTCAGTGTCATCCCCACCATCACCACCACATTCTACTCCATTGCCACCACCTCCACCACCACCATCTCCACCGTCACCTACTTTATATCCACAGGTTTACCAGCGACGGTCTCGTGCTCATGTGCCTCCTCTATCATCCAGCACTTCCAAGGTATGTTATGAGTACTTGAGTTACTTCTAATGGCACTGATGATTTGCAGTGCAGCCTGAGGTGCCGGATATCTTTGATGTTACACCTTCTATGAGTAATGAGGATCTAGATGTACCTATTGCTCTATGAAGGCAGAGGCGGGCATGCACTATGCATCCTCTTGCTTTCCATGTTTCCTTGGAACGTCTTTCTAAGGATTTTCTGATATTTGTTGTGGGATTGTCTGTCGTGGAAATACCACGGTCCTATCAGGAGGCATTGTAGAGTAGCCAGTAGCGTTTGGCCATAGAGGAGGAGATGGCAGCTTTACAGTCTCGTGGTACATGGAGTGTTGTACAGGCTCCACCAGGTGCGTCTGTTGTTGGCAGCAAGTGGGTGTTTGTGAAACACCAAGTTGATGACATTGTAGATAGTTATAAGGCCAGATTGGTTACTCGTGGGTTTCCAAACCTATGGGGTGGACTACTAGGACACTTTTTTCTCTTGTTGCACGTCACTCTACGTTGTAGATTCTTATTGTTGTTGTGTGGTACGTGAGTGGTCGCTTTTCCAATTATACGTAAAGAATGCATTCTTGTATGGCGATTTGCATAAGGAAATTTACATGCAGCAGCCATCAGAATTTTCTGATGAGGGGGAGTCCGGTATAGTGTGCCGACTTCACAATGCCATATATGACCTTAAGCAGAGTCCGAGGGCTTGGTTTTAGAAGCTCTCAGAGTTGATTGAACGGAAGGGGTTTGTCAAATCTATTGCAAATCATTCTCTTTTTGTTAAGAGAACTCAGATAGGTACCGTTGTCGTTATGGCTTATGTTGATGATATCATTATTACTGGCAGCGATGAACAGGCATTTATGCAGCTAAGAATTTCCTTAGACAACAATTTATGACCAAGGACTAGCACACTATGTTACTTCCTTGGCTTGGAGTTTGCACAAAATCAGTAGGGCATGGTTATGATGCAAAGGAAGTATGTTACCAACCTTCTATCTAAGACATGCATAACAGAATGCGGACTTGTCTCTACATTTTCATCAATGGATCCTAATGCTAGGCTCTATGATGATGACTCTGAAGAGGTGGATAAGAGACTGTACAGAGAGATGGTAGGGAAGTTGTTATATGTTCCTATTACCATGCCTGATATATTATTTGATGTAAGCAAAGTCGGCCAATTTATGGAGCAGCCCAGACAGGCTCACATGGATGCAATTTGCATAATCTTGAGATATCTAAAATTAGGGTAAATTCCTACCTAACATAGTTCAAAAACATTATTCTTTAACTAAGCCAACAAATTTTTTCTGTCAATATTGTAGGCAAATCGCATAGATTTGATGTGATATAGGGTATCACATAGAATCTTTGTGCTTCTCATTGGCACATATATTTTGTGCGCTTTTGAGCGATAGCGCATAGAATCCCTATGCTATGCTCTGCAGTTCAAAAAAATTAAAATAGACAGAATGACGAGCCACTTACCCATTAAACAGAAACCTCATACGGAGCTTCTATTTGAGAAACCCTCGCGACAATGCACGACGCCTCCGTTGTCGACGCTCTCCACCTCCATCGCAGACGCATGCTGCTAGCTCGGTTCGCCACCGGACATTCTCCACCAAGGTTTTGTTCTTCAATGGTAACTTTCTCTAACATTAATAAAGTAGGGTTCTTCGTTCTTTGGGTTTATATTCACTATCCTTGTTTTAGTTGAACATTGACCTTTTATATGACCTAAAATGATGTGGATGTAATTTTTAGGAGGACAATGGATTATATATATTGCTTGTTTGAATTGAAGAGTCATAATGATTACTCTAGTTGTGCGATCGTGCGAGGTCCGGGATTGTGAATGCCCATGTCCTTTGAAGAGTTGTTGGAATTGATTTGTAAGAAATTTTCGTTAGATAGGAGCACTCACAACATCAAGATATTGTAGCGCATTGGAACCGCTCCCATGATGACATCCATTACAGATGATGATGATGATGTACAAAGTGCTTTTCTTTACGGAAAGACATTTGCAAAGTCGGCTCCCATAGAGATGGTAGTAGATGCATCTCTGATTGAATGTGCACCCGATCACCACGCCTTGTAAGCACATGGTTCGCCCCTATTATCTGGCACATAATGATGAGAGTGCCTATATTAGCGAGGCTTTGTTGAGGGAAGTGAATCATGTTCTGAATGATTGTCCATCGCATGTCACTGACGATGAGATAGAGAATGAAAATGAGGAAATTGAAGACAATGTTTTGCACGATGTAACAGATGGTGCTCTTATTGCATTTTCCATATCATTTTACAATATCTTAGGCGGTGATGAGCTAGCAAATTTTGAAGAGAATTTTCGAAATGAAAGTGTCATTGACAACATTGGTCATGAACTGTGAAAGGGTCGCACTTTCAAAACAAAAGATGGTCTTATATTTTGTGTGAAAAAATACCAGATATTTTCCCATTACAACTTTACAATTAAAGAATCTACCGCATTGGTTTGGTTCATCTTGTGAATAATGTATTCCAAGGGATGCAAGTGATTTTTGCATGGTCATTATCGTAAATTTGGCGGGATGTGGGTAATATCTAAGCTTGGTGATCCACACTCATGCATGACTCCATCTATCAGTCAAGATCATCCCCAACTTAACTGCAACCTCATGGCTCGAGAGGTACTAGACTTTGTGAGAGACAGCCCAATTGTACCAGTATCTACTCTCAGGACTCGTATTCAGAAGGTATACAAATATTTGGTTACAAATAAAAGGGTGTGGGATGCTAGAAGAAAGGCAATTGCTGTCGTTTATGGTGAATGGAAGAAATCTTATGCGGATATGCCACATTTGTTGCATTCTTTGCAGGATGTTATTCCAGGGATTGAAATTGCAATCACACATATGGAGCATCCCGATCCAATGAAGCCGCATTGTCGTAGATTTCAACAGTGATTCTAGGTGTTTGGTCCCTGTATTGAAACCTTCAAGCATCGTGGGATGCTAGAAAAAAGGCAATTGCTATCGTTTATGGTGAATGGAAGAAATCTTATGCGGATATGCCACATTTGTTGCATTCTTTACAGGATGTTATTCTAGGGACAGAAATTGCAATCACACATATGGAGCATCCCGATCCAATGAAGCCGCATTGTCGTAGATTTCAGCAGTGATTCTAGGCGTTTGGTCATTGTATTGAAACCTTCAAGCATCATAGGCCTTTGATTAGCATAGACAGTATACATTTGTATGGAAAGTATACTCAAAAAGTATTTGATCGCATGTGAGATTGACGATGACAACCATATTGTCCCACTTGCCTTTGGCATTGTGAACAAAGAACCTGCCCCAAGTTGGAAGTGGTTTCTTTCGTTGTTGCGTATCAAGATTATTGGGATGCATCCGGGTCCAATTTGTATTATATCAGATCGTCATCTCGGTATAAAGTCTGCAATAAATGATGTTGATGTTGACTTGCTTCCACCCTTTGCACATTGGCGTTTTTGTTCCCGACACGTGGCTAGCAAATTTCAACATTGCATTTAAGAACGGGTCCATGAAAAATCTTATAATTGCAACTGCCTTACAGACATCCTCTAAGAAGTTTGCTTATTTCATGAGGAAATTACGAGAATGGAATACAAAGACCACTAGATGGTTTGAAACACATGATTATCCGAAAGAGTTGTCGTCTTTGGCATATGATGGTGGTTTTAGGTTCGGCCAGTCAATCACCAATCTCAGTGAGAGTTACAATGTTGTGTTGAAGGATGCACGTTGTTTGCCCATTGCGGTACTTATTGAAAAAACCATCAATAATTGTATTTTACATTTCAATACACATGCATATGAGGTTGCCGCTGACGTTGCTAATGGGAAAAAATACACCACATGGGTTGCTGAAAAATACAAACTCAAAGTTCTTTTGCAAATGGGCACATGGTCACCTAAATACAACGTGCACCTGATTTACTCTTTCAGGTTCTTACAGGTGCTAGGCATATACAATATGGCATAAGAGGGCGTAAGAAATATACAGTTGTGATCAGCAAAGGAACATGCACGTGCCAAAAATGACAAACATATCGGATTCCTTTTTCGCGTGCAATTGCTTTTAAGTCTAAAAGGCATTCTGCAATAGACTCGTATATAGGTGAGTGGTATACTTGGGAGCAATGGAGCATTAACTCAAGGTTTATCAAGGGAAATTTTTTCCCTTGGGAGATAGGGATACGTGGGAGCCCTTGACCTACCCTGATTTGAGACCTAACAAGAAGTTAAAGAGAAGTAAAGGGAGATCTCAGTCCACGAAGATCCACAATGAGAAGGATATAAGAGAAGTTTTGCAAAATAATACATGTGGTTTATATGGAACTTTGGGTCATAGTAAACGCACAAGTCCAAGAAAAAACTCATAAGCATCTTCATCCACTATAGCTCCTACATCAAATCGAAACAAAAAAAAGTGGGAGATGTGGAGGGGGAGGTCATAATAAGAAAAAGTGTACTGACATCAGTAAGTTTGTTATATTTCACTTTACAAAAACTGTAATACATGCATAATAAACATATGCTTTGAACATTTGGTATATCTTCTCTTTTTAAATTACTAATGTATGCATTTGTTATATGTGTTATAGATGGATCCGGGCCCCATTGACACTTTTGTGCTGACGCAGCAGGATCTACATCGCTCACGCCGAGTATGGGAGGGTGATGTAACTTATGTTGTTTATTTCATTTTCGTGATTTGCATTTTTAAATATCAAAAGTAACACTTCATAATTATGTGGGCAGGTATCATGCCTACGATATTGGCGAAGGGAAAAGCAAGTACGGTACATACCACTTGACGATCGCATTCGGCATTTTGTTGTGCATGCATGATTTGGTGGAGTTATTGAATTGGAGTTCATAGTCCTTGATTGACATCTTATAATTGCCTTAGTGGAACGATGGCGGCCGAAAATACATACATTTCATATGGCCAACGGGGAGATGACGATTACACTTCAAGATGTAGCAGTCCTGATGGGGTTGCGAGTTGATGGCATGGCAGTTACCGGTGCTACTACATAAGGAAATGGGTCACGTGTGCGAACAATTACTAGGGGTTCGACCGACGAAGACTGAGATCTAAGGATCACGAATGCCGGCGAGTTGATTGTATCAGTCATTTTCACATGTGCCAGCCCGTGCATATGAGGAGATATTGATACGTTATGCGAGAGCGTACATCCTGTTGCTCCTTAGGGGTGTATTATTCACGGACAAGAGCGGATCTTTGATATCTATTATAACTTTACCGTTTTTGCCCGATCTTGATGTCACTGGGACATTCAGTTGGGGATCTATCACATTGACATACTTGTACAGACATCTGTGTTACGCCGCCGCAAACATGGGGACTGAAGAGGTAAGCGGTTCTGTTATACTTTTGCAACTTTGGGCGTAGGAGCACTTTCCACGTATTGCGCTTGTTATTAGAGTGAGACCCGACATGGGCGATCATTAGGTGTTCGTTGAAGGGTAGACTTTGAGAACAGACGCCAACCGACACGCATTGTTTGGCCATATCGTGACGTATTCGATATGCAATCTCCAAAGCAGATATACCTTTTGAAAAAATAAATCATTTGGAATATCCATGAAGTGATCGAAATAACATGCATGCAGTTTTTCTGGATGCCGTATGGGTCAGACATCTTGGAAGCTCTCCCAAATTATTGCATCGATGGTCAACATATTTGGACGTCACGTGTTCCTCTCATCTACTTCCACGTGGTCGGGCACTGCTTTCCTAACCGCATTGTACGCCAATTCGGTAGTTGCCAGAGTATCCCCATCTCCTTGCAACACTGATGAGGTGTTACATGCGATCGATCTGCGGAGTAAGGTGGATGTAGATTGGAGAGAAAACATGTTGATCACACCACTACTTGGATGTGTCATCACGAGAGTGTTCTCCACATAAACCAATCCATTGGGGTCAGTACCTCTCAAGATTACATGGATTATTGGTAGCTTCGAATCACTAGAAGATATGTGAAGAGATTGGGTACAATCCTCGCCTACAATGTAAATCTAGATAATTCACCTACAGTATAGATAATTCAAATAGATTTCATTATATTATAAATATCTAGCTTCAAATTTATTTAAAATTTTCAGATGCGGAGATGTGATCTTGTCATGGAATTAAGAGGCAGAGATCCAAGCCACTACCAATATAGAGACATAGCACGGGAGGTCAAGTATGAAATGGAGCGTTCATTGGTCATTCAATTTGCAGATGCTATGACCTTGAACGAGGAGTATGCGTAGCAGGAGCATGTCCAAGAAAAAGAAAGAGGGCGTAGGAGAGGAAGAGGTCGGGCTAAGGCACACCAACAGCAACAAGGTCATGAACGAGGTCGTAAACGAGGGCAGCAAGAATTTGCGCATGGCGCCGAAGTGAATGAAGAAAACCAGGATATCGACGAGGTCCCTGAGTATATTTTGGAGATACAATTTGTCACACCAATTGTTGAGCCTCGAAACGGCGAGATGACAACTCCACAAGCGCCTGCAAGGAACATAAGGGGGGGAAGAAGCTCAATATACATATGTTGCACTGACCCCGCCACATGTGCCTACCTTCGATGAGGAAGAAGACATAGGAAGTTCGCAATTACAAGGAGTTGATCTTAGATATGGAAAAAACAACTTATCAAAGGAGGAAGAATAGATAAATATGTATTCCGTGACGATATTTGGCAATGTACTCTATCTTAGATATTTTGTACTAAATCGATGGAGCCTTTTTATGGACATCTATTCCTACTATTTATGACAAGAATGACTTTAGTACATATCCTATTTGTGGAGATATTTATGAAAATCTTTTTTCTGATGTGATAAGGTTCAAGTTCTGCTTTTTTATTTTTATCCCCGCAACACACATTCTGTTTATTTTTTTCTGAGGTGCAGAGCATATCGTAGGCATTTCCTGCGCTATAAGGTCGAAAGCGCAGCAAATATATGCATTACCTAAAGCGCATAAATTCCATACACGACACTATAGCGCATAAAAATAATGCGATATGCCTACAGTATTGACAGAAAAAAATTGTTGGCTTAGTAGAAGAATAATGTTTTCAAACTACGTTACTAGGGAATTTGCCTCTCTGAAATCGTCTCTAGGTGCAGGTCTTCTTTTCAGAAGAGATACGTCTCTCACAGTTATTGGATGTGCAGATGCATATTATGTTGGGTGTCCCAAGGATAGGAAGACAACCTCAGGCTTCACTGTATTTATTGATAGCTCACTGGTTTCATGGAAGAGTAAGAAACAGACAGTCGTTGCTCGATCCAGCGCTAAATCAGAATATAAGGTTGTGGCCGAAGGGAGTACGGAAATGATGTGGGTCAAGTCCTTCCCGACTGCCCTAGCTATTGAGGTGTCTCTTCCTATGCACCTCAAACGTGATAATCAAGCAGCAATGTTCTTAGCTAATAATCCAGCCTTTTATGAGAGAACAAAGCAAATTGAAGTAGATTCTCACTACACTCGTGATTTGATCCAAAAGTGGTTGACTTCCAGTTCTCATGTTGCTTCATGTGATCAGATTGCAAACATGTTTACCAAAGCTCTTGCAAGGGTCCTTTTCATCGTTGTTGTTCCAAGCTGAGCATGATAAACATACATGCTCCAGCTTGAGGGGGAGTGTTGAGATTCTTATATCTCTTGGTCGTTATTTATATTTGTTTATTTCTCTAGTCTACTTTATGTAATTTTCCCATAGAACTTTTTTCCTATATAAGAGAGCTCTATGGCCATGAGGAATACAACTTTCATTTTTCCTTTCATAAAGAAGATGTTATCATTTGCATATTGTAAGACAGGAATAGATATATCACCGCAGGAGTATCCTGAGGTAAGGCCGCTACTAAGTCCTAACCACCTGACTCACCATACAAGAGAGAACATCGGCTGCAATGACAAATAACATAGGCGCAAGTAGGCAGTCTTGGCGAACCCCACGTTGTAGCTGGAAGAAACCCACCTCAAGGTGGTCGTTAACAAGCATAGAGTATGATGTAGTAGTGACTCAACGCTTCATCCAGGAGACCCAGAGGGTCCGAGAAGCCCCGTTTGTACAGAGTTATCTAAAAGAGTCGACAATCCATCGTATTGTATGCTTTCGAGAAGTCCACTTTCATGTGAGCCTTAAAATTTTCCATTGGCCTTAAAATTTTCAGATTTGGCAATGCTCTTCAGTTTATACAGCATGACATGACTAATTTCTTTTTTAGTCAGAGTATTATGCATCAAACTTCATGTTCGTATACTTCATAGCAGAACATGGTGGCCAAAAGGAAACCCCATCACCTTTTAAATATAGTTGGCACCCAATTACTCAAATAAAGGTCCCCTAAAACATTCAAGGTGACATTATCTTTATTGTTACATACTTAATTAACCAAGTACCTTCTCCTGCTCTTGGTGGGGTGCCCCTATTCTCCTTCCTTTATGTTGATGAGGAACTTTTTTTAGAAAATGTGGGATGGACTTAAAATAAAGTGTATTTACATCCGCCAAGCTTCATAAAGGGTTTTGGCATGCCTTAAAACTTTTTTGAAATAACCCCCCCCCCCTCAAAGACAAGCATATTCCTGGCTAATCACACCCTCCAAACAAGTCGTCTACCCCTTCTCTAAACATATTTTATCTTTTCCAGGTGAATCCCAAAAAGAATTTGTCACTCCACAGGAAACCTGGAATATTCACATTTTGCCACGAGTCCATAAAACCGGTACACTGAAAAATAAACGATCGATATCTTTTATCGCCCCTCCAAACCTTTTGCAACCCTCCTCCACTCATGGAAAAAACATAGCACGTTGTGCATTTGGCAGAACTCATTCCTTTCTCAAATGGCCACAAGAACACCACGATCCTTGTAGGTATCTTCCATCTCCAGATCCTAGCGCAGTCTCGATAGGACTCCATATCCATCGTAGTCGGTGGTGCAGATATCACCTTGTACGCCTTCTTTACCGTGAGTTTCTCATCTCTCCAAAACCACGAATCTCTTCCTTCCAACAGCACATTGGGTCTCGCCAACCTATTGGACAGACAAAGAAGCTCCTCAAGTCTCTGATCTGACAACTCTACCACAAAATCAGGAGACCAAGACCCATCTGACCAGATGTCTGCAACACATGCCTCTATGTTCACTGCTAAAACAAAAAGTTTGGGGTATAAGTCACAAAAAGCACCCTCCTCGAACTAGTTGTCCATCCAAAACCGAAAGCCACGTCCATAACCCAAAAGCGGTCGCATCGAGTCTACCAAGGCCTTAAATGTCGGTTTCGGTCACCATTTCGATACCGACCAAAACAGAATTTCGATGGAATTTCGGTGGAATTTCGATCGAAATTTCGGTCATTTCGGTCATTTTTTGTACTAGGACCCCCATATTTCGGTCATTTCGGTCATTTCGGTCGAATTTCAATTTCGACTGGATATCGATATTCGACAGAAATTCGACCGAATTTCGCTGAAATTTGAGGCCATGGAGTCTACCATGATTGGCACGACTAAATAAACACCTCTCCAAAAAAGTTGTCGGCGAAGCCACATCATCACTACAGGCACAAAGGCTTGGCAATACATCGTAATAAATAGATTGAATCAGCCTAAAAAGCATATCATTACCACCTCCCCACATCCTCATCACCCACTTCGCAAGCAATGCCATGTTCATATCATTAATCTGTAGCACCCCAAGACCTCCCTCCTTTATCGACGAGTTGCCACTAACCACTCTACTAGCCCAAGGCCCTTACCATCACGGTTTAACATCCAAAAGAAACGCCGCATTAGTACCTCCAACCTCTTTCTGATTCCCATAGGCAAGACTCGTGTGGACAGAAAAAAAAAACACGAATTGTTTCCAGAACAGCCTTCACCGGAATCAATCTACCTCCTCTCAAAAGATACGAGGCCCTCCCTAACGCTGGAGGAGCTTAAGTGCGCGGCTTGGGACCTTAACGCTGATGCGTCTCCTGGCCCAGATGGCTTCCCTATTTCCTTTTATAGGGACTTTTGGGATGTTATTGCCAACGACGTGTTGGAGGTGGCCCTCGATTTCTATGAGGGGAACAAGGGTTTTAACAGGATTAACCGCGCCTCTATGGTCCTCATTCCGAAATCCCAGGGGGCACGTCGTATTGAGGATTTCCGACCTATTGCCATTTCCAATGGTATCTACTTGATAATAGCAAAGGCTTTGGCTCGTCGCTTAGCGCCCCTTCTGGCCTCTCTCATTTCTCCATGTCAAGCGGCCTTTGTTCAAGGGAGACAAATCTCTGACTGTTTCGCTCTTGCTTCCACTATCATTGATGGTTGGCACAGAAATGGTACGAAAGGGGTCCTCTGGAAAATTGATTTTGCTAAGGCGTACGACTCGTTGGATTGGCGCTTCTTATGGTCGGTTTTGAGGTCTCGGGGCTTCCCTCCGTTATGGATTTCATGGATCCGTCGTTGTGTTACTACGGTCTCCTTCTCCTTATCTCTTAATGGTAGGCCATCTGGGGACCTATTTCAACCTCGAAGGGGGGCTCGCCAGGGATGCCCCCTTGCCCCTCTTCTGTTCGTATTGGCGGCGGATGTGCTGCCACGCATGATTCAAGGCGTTTCCGACGCTGGGTATACTCGTGGATGCTCTTTGGGCGACCTTCATATCCCGCTCCTCCAATATGCGGACGACACCTTATGTTTTATAGAGGGCGAGCGGCTTCAACATGCGGGAATGGCTACTACGGTCCATTTATTTTGCGAATTATCGGGCCTCCAAATCAACGAGGACAAATCCAAATTTGTGCCCTTTGCTCTCTCGACGCAGGAAGTTGGGGAATGCTCCTCCACTTTGGGGGCCTCTCCTGGGGCACTCCCCCTAGATTACCTGGGCCTATCGCTATCTGTGGGCAGGGTGCGGTTACGCGAGTATCAGCGGGTGGTGGAGAAGTTCGAGACAAGGCTGGCAGGATGGCGATCTTCTTTGCTCTCTCGAAGTGGCCGCTTGGTGCTTATTAAGTCCGTCCTTTCGGCTATCCCTGTTTATTTCCTTTCGGCGCGTGGATTCCCAAAAGGGATTAGGCTACGCTTGGACAAATGTATGAGGGGATTCCTTTGGGGCAAGAAGGAGTCTGCAAGAAGAGGGATACATCTGGTCGCGTGGGAGGACATTACTCGTCCTAAACGCGACGGTGGCCTGGGTGTTCGGCGGCTGGAGGTCATGCGGGAAGCTTCTCTTCTCAAATGGGCGTCGAGGCTTTTAAGCCGGGATGATGAATTTATGGTTCGATGCCTTCGCATTGCAGCGAGTAATGCCTTCTTGTCAGCCTTTGACGGTCGATCTCACGCTCACTCTCCCATCTTTTGGCGCGAAACATTTGCTGTCTTCAACCGCAATCGGTCCTTATATACACCGACTCTTGGGGATGGATCCTCCTTCAGCTTTTGGAAAGTGGACTGGTCTGGTAAGGGCATCTTCATGAACCTTTTTCCACGCCTTTATGCGCTGGCCAGGGACAAATCTGCAACGGTGGAATCGTGCTGGTCTAACGGCTCCTGGTGCCCGATCTTGGTGGATTCCCTCTCCGATCAGCGTCTGATGGACTTCTCCGCATTACTGACCCTACTCGAGGACGCCCCTATTCCATCGGGGGGGCGTGATCACTTCACTTGGAACGACGGGTCCTTTTCCTCGCAGAAGGCATATTATGCTCTTCTCCCCATCGCTATGAACTCGGAGGCATCTTTGCGTGGCCACTGCAATCTCATATGGGCTCTCAAGCTGCCGGAAAGGATTGGGATCTTCATGTGGATTCTTAGACGTGGACGGCTTCCTACTCGCGACCGTCTTCTCTCTTTCTTCCCTAACGTGCCCAATGTATGCGGCCTTTGCAGTTCAGATGCCGAGACGGCCGATCATCTATTCCTCCACTGCGACCTAGTGCGGCCCATATGGGAGGACATCGATTGGCTGAATCTTTCGTCGTTGGAGTCTTTTTGGGAGAGCTTTGCAATCGCTGCAAATCGTCCGAGGCCGGAGAGACTGACCCCCATTGCGCGCATCTGGAGTATATGGATGGGAAGGAACAAATTCCTATTCGCGGGTCAGAGATTCTATTTAGAAAATATTTGTATTGACGCAAATCGCTTTTGTTTGGACTGGTCATCTGGCTAGGGCTTTTGTGTAATGGGGCGTTTGGTATCATTGTGGATATCGGCCCCCCCTATTTTTCCTTAACTGCTCCCTCTGTAAGTACTTCTTATTCTCCTCTTTAATAAAATGGGGCGAACACCTACGGGTGTGTCCCCCTTGTTGGAGTGTCAAAAAAAAAAGATACGAGGCCTTCCAGTCTGCCAATTTCTTCTCTAATTTCTCCACCACTGGTAGCCAATCGACCTATCTAAGATGCCAACACATCAATGGTAGACCAAGATAGTTGATAGGTAAACTCTTCTGCGTTGTTTCCAAGATCTCTACCCAAGCAACCGACTCCTCAAAAGGTTAAATGGTACAAAAGCCGATTTTGCACCATTGATCTCCAACTCAATAAGTCACCAAAATTTTTCAAGACCGCCTTACACTTCGCCACACACCCTTCGATGAAGAAAGTATCAACCGTATACTGCAAAATTAGCACTGAAAAATTCTTTCTCGAGCAGCCTTTGAAGAGCCCTCCTTTTGCAAGCCCTGTCATAACCGCCAATGTGTCTACCGCCACAAGAAATAAAAGGGGAGTTGATGGACACCCTGCCTCACTCCCCTCTACGGCTGAAAGAAACCTCCTTGTTTCCCATATACAAGCACCAAAGCGAGGGAGTGGTAATGCACATCTTCACCAGTCAACCCAGATGTATAGGAAGCCCCTTCTAACCAATGATACCCATATAAATTTCCAGCCCATGCTATCATACGCCTTCAAGATGTCCACCTTCTAGAGGAAACCCCCCATCCCTCTCATCTTCCAATCCGAGACCACCTCTGATGCCATAACCACTCCCTCTAGCAGCTGACGCCCGAAAATAAAGGATGTCTGAGCTGGCAAAACAAGATCATCCAGCACTCGTCCAAGTTGGTTAGCCAACACCTTAGCCACAATGAGATAGATATCATTAAACAATGTTATGGGTATGAACTCCTCAACTCGCTCAACACCTTTCCTCTTTGGGAGCAAGACAAGCAGGGATGTGTTGAGCTTCCCCATGCCTTTATTCACATCTCTAGACTCCAACAATAGACACATGATGTCTTCCTTCACCACATCCCAGAACTCCATGAGGAAAAAGACCATAAGGTCATTCGGTCCAAGGCAACTATCTGCATTGAGGTCAAAGACCGCCCTACACATCTCCCTAGTGAACTCTGAGATAAGTACCTCCAGCTAGACAGGCCCCAAGGACCTGGCCCACCACAGTTCATCTCGCCTTGGGAGACGCACTCTCATGCTGAAACTCTGAAAGTGATCTACAATTGCTGCACATATGGCTCTGTCGCCCTGAACCATCTCACCCTCCACCTGCAACTTGTGTATCATGTTCTTCCTCCTACTACTACTACCAACAACATGAAAGAACCTTGTGTTCGTGTCCCTCTCTTTCACCCACTTCTACCTAGATCTTTGACACCACTCCACTTTCTTTCGCTTGTCATCGTCAGTTACAACAACCATCTGATGCTCTCTTCGTGACTGCAACTTCTCCAGACTACGATCTCATTCGTCTTCAACCCCATCCAGTCTACCAATCTCCTTTACAGCAATGCCCTCCCGTTCACCTCTGTTGTAATACACCTCTCTCTTATACTTCATCAGCATCTCTCGCAACCATGGAAGGACATATCGATATCAGTATCGATATCGATACCATGTCGATACCGATATATCAACGCCATATCGCCGACATCGGGGTTCAGCTTGCCTTTTTTGTGTGTCGATACCCGATATCGGACATATCGGCGATATATCGGTGACCTGTCGATACTGATATATCGGGATACGGCCTTCCATGCTCGCAACCATGTGCTCTTCTGGGCCAATTTCTGTATAGACGATCCCTCCACATATAAGGAACTCCAGCAGTTCTCAACCATCTCTCTGAACCCAACATCCAATATCCATGCTCCTCGAACTTGAACAGCAACCTTGGAATCATCCCTTCATCCGATTCCCAACAGATAGGTGTGTGATCCGATCTTGACCTAGGAAGAACCCGCACTTCAGATAGTGGGAACATCTCCATCAGATCCATAGATGCTAGGAAACGATCCAAGCGAGATCTCGAAAGTTATTACGCCGAGTGTACCTCTAATTCGAGGCATCAAGCACCTCTGTAGTCATCTCCCCAACAAACTCCATGAAGTTCTCTGAGCCCAGATCATGCCCCCTACGATCACCCGAGTGATCCGAAGTAAGTATCATCATATTAAAATCATCACCGACAAGGCAAGGGGCGCTTGGAAAATCTATTCTCATCGCTCTCAACTCCTCCCACAAGGTGAGGTCACATGCCCCCTAGAAACATTGTACACAAAATAAACAACAGTATTTCGGGCCCCGAACTTGTATCTAGCAACATGGAAATCGATTTGAGAGCCAGTCTTTCATCTACCACCAGCGGCAAATATCCATCCCATGCCAGCACCACACCACATGCACTTCCTACTACCGAGATTTCTCTGAACTCAGACACTTTGTGGCAACCCATCGAACGCCAAAACAAAGGATCCCAGTTAGAAATCTTAGACTCTTGCAAGAACACCGCATCAGCATTGCCAAGAACTCAACATCCATCCAACCGTCCTTCTATTCTCCTTAGCTCGCAACCCATTCACGTTCCAGGAGACTAACTTCATTAAGATCCACTCAGAGGGTTAACGACGGGGACAACAATCCAAGACATTCAGTAACCCACGCAAGAATGTCGACCGCAAAACTCAAGTCAGCAGCAATCCCCCATCGCTCTCGACCTCTCTCTCCAACAATAGTATCGAGGTCAAGGCGGCACCCCTCGAACAAATGCCCAAAATCCCCATAGATTTGTTATCCAACTCCCCCTCCAACAACACTTGCACATCAGGTTTCATCCTCTTACGAGATAAGGACAGACGTAGATCTCTTTTCACTCTTTGACTTCCTTCTCTGAGCGCCAACCTCTTCTCCCTTTGAGCTCTCTCCGCCGCCACGATGCGCCTCTCCATCTTCCGACTTTGTGCCAAGGAGGTAGCCCCTGGCACCTCGACAACACTGAGCCCACTAGGTCTGCAATCATTCCACCCTCTTGGAACCAAATTAGGGCTTCTCGACTTCTCCTTGACGCCAATCCAGCCCTCATAGATAGAGGGATCAGCATCATTAATTTCCATAGCAGACTATTCGAACCCAGGAGTCACACCTTTTACCCCTCATCGTGGTATTGATTCATGTAACGAGGCTACAATTTCTATCGAGCTTTGGGGGGTCCAGTATCGGATCTAGGGTCGGTATCTCACAAAATGAACCTTCAGTCCCCCTGCCTCTATTTATGGGATGGGATCTAAGAACAAAGAGAAAACTAGATCTCGGATCACGGAGTCGTCGTTCCATCATAACCAATCGGATCCATATTGTGTCCGATCCAATAGGTAAAATCGCTCTAACAAGTCTACCCGCAAACAAGTTCACATCTGACCCAATAAACCCGAGGTCAACTGTTGCCACAGACCTCAAAATATCTTTCCCTCCCAAAGGAGGGGTTGCCCCCAAAAAGGAATGTAATCCCCAGCTCCCGCCGATCTCTCCCGAGAATCTCAAGGCAAAATAGTCGTAACTGACTGAGCATCACACGTCGTCGATAGAGGTGTCATTGTAACAGCCATCATTGTTACCGCTACGAGAAGTACCGATCTTTGTGCTCCCTCCGATTGACCCACAGTCTTCCTTGGCTCACCAGAAGCCTCGTAAAACCCTCCTACATCACCTTCTCTACCACCGACCCTTCCAAAATCTCTTCTACAATCGCCAGTTGAAGACCAAACTCCGCCCTATCCACATGAAGGATCACATCTGCCGGCACCGTTCTTCGGGTACCACTCATGAGCACAATAATGTCCCACCCCTTGCCCGACAACAGTCCCGATCGAAGCACTCTCAACTTCACCCACCTTCTGCAGCACGTCTCTAATAGTTCAAAGGTCACATCATCTCACCGGAGGCCCTTCACCTCCACCAACCACTGCAAGGATGCCTTCATCGCCCCATCCCACAGGCAAGGACGTAACTTGCATTGGAACCAAGCCACCACCAAGCTCGATTTTCTTTTCATCTTTTGTACATAGTATGTAATGTAATATAATAATAATATGCTACATGAAAGTTGTTATTGCACGAATTTCATTATTTCATTTTTGATGTCTCTCGACAATAAGCAATCGGCAGTGACATCATCGATATGCGAGATTTATCTGATATAGAGTATATTGTACTAAATACACCTCACTCTTGAATATAAGTGCATATTTGTATATTGAATATTAATATTTAAGAATTAAGATGATCTTGATTTACGAGAAAAATATTTTTTGGCCATTTTCAAGATTTCCACCTATGTTATCGATATATACCAGTATATCTCCGATCTATCCCTTTACAGACTAAGTAATACGATATTGATATCTCAAACCTTAGCTCATCACCCCGTCAACTTTCCTGTCTTTGCAAATCCCTAAAGGGTTGGCCACAACCACTAAGGATTGATGTCACCAAACCATGAGAACCTTGTTATCATATCATTGATAACCAAACACCCCACAACAAACACAACAAATATAACCATAGCAATCAAGGGCTTTATGACGAACCTCCCGATAAAAGCATCGGCTGAAGGGAGGAGATCGACAGAGAGACTCCCCTTGCACCCGCAATGCCATTTCCGACGCACGACATACCGCACATCCTCTCCTCTATCATCCATTTCATCAAAGGTCATTGCCCACATCATCTTCCTCTCTTTCTCCATTACACAACCTTTCCCTCTCCTCTCACTATCCCCCCCCCTCTCTATCTCACTTGTTAGAGGAATGATTCTCTTCCTCTAGTTAATGCATTGCATGCCACCCTCAAATCACGGGGACAATGGAACTCGAGAGCATGGCCTCAAATTTCAACGAAATTCGGTCGAATTTCTGTCGAATATCGATATCCAGTCGAAATCGAAATTCCACCGAAATGACCGAAATGACCGAAATGGGTCCTAGTACAAAAAATGACCGAAATGACCGAAATTTCGGTCGAAATTCCACCGACATTCCATCGAAATTCTGTTTTGGTCGGTACCGAAATGGTGACCGAAACCGATATTTAAGGCCTTGCTCGAGAGTTGTTCCCTCGTTATGCCAGAGGATGGGTAAAGCCAATTGTTACATCGTGGTTGCCAACTTTGTAGCTCACCGTACTTGATTTAGGATCACTGTCGATATTTCTAGTGTTATTGCATGGACTCCCACGAGGTTTCGTTGCTAATGAGACTCATGGCTTCTCCTTGAGGCAACCTTGTTTGCGATTATCGTTGCCTTCGAGCTTCAACTATTCTACCGTAAGGCGACACCGTCTCTTTGATCCTCTAGGATTCAGAATAACCCATAATCATGCATTGTTATTAAGGTTTCGTCAAACTATGTACCACTTATTATCACATCACATCATCTCACGAACCAATCCTCTCGCGATTTTCATTAGTTTCCTTAGATCATTATCATTTATTAAACAACACCCGTGAAAACTATAATTTGTGTTTTATACATGGATGTTATTGTCAACACGGGTGATGAGATTATAGATGAGATTACAGGAATAGAAAAGATCATAAGTTTTTTACATAAGCCATAAGACCATTGTTATTAAGGATCTTGATCAACTTTGGTGTAATCTAGACATCGAAGTTACCAGACTCTCGGAAGGCCTTCTACTATCCCAATGAAAATATTATCTTGACCTTAAGGAAGCAAACAATTTTGATGGTAAGTTGTCATCTATTAACTTCGAACCACAACAGCATGCATGTTGAGATATTTATATCTCATTATTGTTATTTTGTAGTTCTTTATTTCTTATGTCTACTTTATGTATTTTTTCCTTTCGAGCCTTTCTCTTATATAAGAGGGCTCTGGGGCTATGATGAATGATAACTTTTCATTTCAAGCCTCTTTCCACATGGTATCAGAACGACGATCCTAGACCGGAGTCTGTGCCCTAGAAATCCCACACCACCTAAACCATGTGCATCCATGTTGCCGGCGCCGCCGTGCAACCCTCTTCCACCGGGCAACTGGCCGTCCTCGTGTGTCCCTGATCTTCCGCATAGCAGGACAATAGCAAGACGTCACCGCCACTACTGTAGTGGATCAGCTGTTGTCGCCTAGGTCGTCGTCCACGCGGTTGTCGTCTCCGACCTCGTAGTCCGTGGGGCTTCGTCTTGTTAGGGTTATCCTTGGTTTCTAGGGTGTGATTTGATCATTTAAAAATCACCCTAGTTACCAAAAAGGATACTCCACGAATAGAAGAGGTTGTGGTATGAGTCTACATCCACAACCATTTTCATATATGTTAGTGTAGACACTCGTATTACAGGTTGCAGACCCAGTCTTGAAGATTGTTGTCATCATGTCGGACAACGAAGATGATGTTTCATCCTTGGGTGCCTTCAAAGGTCCAGCGCACATCGTCAAGATGGATGGAACAAACTATGAACTGTGGGCCATGCGGTTCATGAGTTTAATGCAGTGCAATGGCAAGAAGCACATCCTCGCGACGGAGGAAACAAGTGACAAGACTTGGGATAAATGCCTCATGGGAGGCAAGTGATGCTTACGCACGTGTGTGGCTATCTATGACTGTGTCCACAAAGATAGCTAACGATATACTGAGTCAGCCAACTGCAAAGGCTATGTGGGACATTCTCACAGCAACATACTCTTCGACGAAGAATGAGTCGAAGATACTGCAGCTTCAGTACGATATCTTAACATCGAAGCAGAATGGTCGCCCCCTCCATACCCACTACATATCTTTAAGGGGTATATCTGAGAAGCTCCATGGTTACATTCCCTTGACTGCTACGCCAGAGCAGCTCAAGGCTTACAGAGACTCTGTAATGACTGGGGTCTTTCTAGCGGCCCTTGATCCTGAGTACGATGTTGCTAGAGCCAGATTCTTACTAATGTCACCATACCTCCAACTGAGGAGGCATATCGTAGATTGAGTAGGCTCTCTATATCCTCCGGTGGCACTTTGTAGTCTCAGACATCTTCAGCCATGGCTGCAACTCATGGTAAGGGAGGCCCTACACCACATCGTGGTAGAGGGGGGCCTAACCGTGACAGGGGAGGGTGTGGTCGAACCCGTCAGCCGTGTACCTACTGCCACAGGTCAGGCCATTCTGAGGAAACATGCTACTTCAAGCAAGGGTTTCCTGCTTCAGCACATGTTGCAGAGCAGACTCGATAGGTTGGTAGTTTGTCGTCTGTTTCTAATCAGAGGTTTGACGAACTTGTAGCGCGGCTCAGGGAGATTATGCTTGCTCCCAGGTCAACCAGTTCACCTTCAGGATCCTCAAAGGTAGCAGTTACAGGGCATATTTATCAGAATGGATTATGCATTCTGAAGTTTCCCATCATCTATGTGGTGACAGAGGACAGTTCAGTATCTACATACTGACTCAATCAGGGAGATCGGTAGTGATAGATGATGGGATACACTCTCCTATCACTGGTTAGGGTGGGGTGCAGTTAACCCCTACAATGCGACTTCAGAATGCTCTTTATGCTGAATTTTCTATGAATTTACTGTCCATTAGTCAAATCGCCAAGGATTTACATTGTCGTGCCATATTTGACCCATCGGCTCTTGTGTTTCATGACATTCTTACCGGCAGGGTGATTGGATCTGGCCGTGAGCAAAGAGGTCTCTACGGACTGGTGCAATCTCCATATGCTAGTGTTTCTTCTCTTCGCACTGGATCTATTTCTCCCTATGTGTGACACCTTCGATTTGGTCATCTTCCTCTGCAAAAGTTGTCATGTTCTTTCGCAAATCTCTCCTCACACTACTCTTCAGTGTCAGGCATGCCAGCTTGCGAAACATCATCAGTCAACATTCCAGAGCGACGGTTTCGATGTAGTCATAATTTTGAGTTAATTCATTTTGATATTTGGGGTCCAAGTCGTGTCCCAGATCATCAGGGACATAGGTTTTATCTTGTTGTTGTTGATGAGTTCTCTAGACTGTCTTGGATCTTTCTTCTTAAGAACAAGTCTAATGCTGGTCTTGTTATTCAGTCTTTTATTAATGAAATACGGGATGTTTTTTCTGCAAATGTTAAGTATATTCGTTCAGATAACGCTATAGAATTTTGCAGTACTCAACTCTCTCAATTCCTTAGAACCTACAATATTGTGCATCAGACATCGTGTGCGTATATGTCTCAACAAAATGGGGTGGTTGAACAAAAACCTCACCACCTTTTTAATATTACCAAGACTCTCTTGATCCAAAGTTGTGCTCCCCATTCATATCGGGGGGATGCGGTTCTTACAGCTTGTTACCTGGTGAATCGCATGCCCTCATATGTTCTGGTTTCATCAGATGTCCCCAAGTCTTGACATGCTCTCTTCTAAAGCTATCAAGTGTGTGTTTGTTGGGTATTACAAGACCCAGAAAGAATATCGTTGCTTTGACCTTGTTCGATGAAGGTTATATGTTAGTGCTGATGTCACACCTTCTTTGAGTCTATTCTATATTTCTCTCATACAGGTGACAAGCTCATTCCTTCGGAGAATGGAGAAGATGTATTTATGCATCTACCTCCGAGTTCGTCTACTCCATGCTCCAATACACCACCAACACCTCCTCCATCATCGCCACTCGGTTTTGGTGGGTAACCGAAATTCGACCGAAATGGCCTATATCAACCGAAATTTAGGGGGCCATGTTCAAAAACTGGCTGAAATGATCGAAATTTCGATCGAATTTCAACCGAATTCGGTCAAAATTTCATTTCGGTCCATCACCAAAACAAAACCGAAATCTGATATTTAAGGCCTTGTCGCCACCAACACCTCCATCACCACCTCCACCACCTGTCACACCTATTTTTTCCACATATTTACTAGTGATGACCTCGTGCTCATGTGCCTCCTCCATATTTCAGCATCCCCAAGTATGTTCTGAGCATTTGGGTTCTATTGATGGCACTGGTGATTTGCATGTGCAGCTTGAGGTGCGGAATGTTGTAGATGATTCAGTCCTCGCTACTGAGGAAGATGAGGTCCTGGATGTCCCTAATGCATTACGGAAGAAGAGGCGTGCATGCACTATGTATCCTCTCGCTTCTCATGTCTCTCTGGCACGACTTTGTTGTGGGTCTTCCAGTCGTTGAGATACCACGATCATATCAGGAGGCATCGCATAGTAGCCAGTGGCGTCTGGCTATAGAGGAGGAGATGGCGATGTTACAGTCTCATGGTACGTGGAGTGTTGTACATGCTCCTCCTGGTGCATCTGTTGTTGGCAGCAAATGGATGTTTACAGTAAAACACCGTGTGGATGGTACTGTACAGGTATAAGGCCTGACTGGTTGCTCGTGGGTTTACCCAAACCTATGGAGTGGATTATAAGGACACTTTTCTCCGGTTGCGCGTCATTCTACGCTGCGAATTCTTATTGTTGTTGATGTGGTACATGATTGGTCGTTTTTCCAGTCAAATGTCAAGAATGCCTTTTTCTATGGGGACTTGTAAGAGGAAGTCTACATGCAGCAGCAACTAGAGTTTGTTGCTGAGGGGGAGTCTCGTATGGTGTGCAGACTTCACAAGGCTATATATGGCCGTAAGCAGAGTCCAAGAGCTTGGTTTCAGAATCTCTGGGAGTTGACTGAATGACAGGGGTTTGTCAGATCTACTGCAAATCATTCTCTTTTTTGTTAGAGAACCCAAAGAGGTATTGTTGCTATTCCGGTCTATGTTGATGATATTATTGTTACAGGCAATGATGAACAGGGCATTCAGGCTGCTAAAGATTTTCTTGGACAACAGTGTGTTACCAAGGACCTTGGTAAGCTGCGTTATTTTCTTGACCTAGAGTTTGCAAGAAACCGGCATGATATGGTAATAACGCAAAGGAAGTATGTCACTGACCTCCTATCTGAGACAGGCATAATAGGATGTAGACATGTTACTACTCCAATGGATCTCAATACTAGGCTCTATGATGATGACTCTGAGGGGGTGGATAAGAGACGGTACAGAGAGCTAGTAGGGAAGCTGTTGTATGTTACTATCACCAAGCATGATATATCTTTTGCTGTTACTAGAGTCCGCCAGTTTATGGAGCAACCCAGGCAGGTTCATATGGATGCAATAAACATGATCCTGAGGTATCTGAAGTCTTCTCCCGATGCAGGACTTTTGTTCAGGAGAGACACACCTCTCACTATTATTGGATGTGTGGGATGCAGATTATATCGAGTGCCCTATGGACAGGAAGTCCACCCCATGCTTCATTGTGTTTGTAAGTAGCTCGTTGGTTTCATGGAAGAGCAAGAAACAGACAGTTCTGCCTAGATCTAGCATTGAATCAGAGTAAAGAGTCATGGCCCAAGGGAGCACGGAAATGATGTTGGACAAGTCTGTCTTGACTGATCTATCTATTGAGGTGCCTCTTCCTATGCACCTCAAATGAGATAACCAAGCCGCTTTATTCATAACTAATAATCCAACCTTCCATGAAAGAACAAAGCACATTGAAGTAGATTGTCATTACACCCATGATCTAATCCAGAAGGGACTTATTTCTACATCTCATGTTGCTTCAGTTGATCATATTGCAGATATGTTTACCAAAGCTCTCGCGAGAGGAATTTTCATCATTTTTGTTCCAAGTTGCGCATGATAGACATACACGCTCCAATTTGAGGGGGAGTGTTGAGATATTTATATCTCATTATTGTTATTTTGCATTTTCCTTATTTCTTATGTCTACTTTATGTAATTTTTCCCTTCGAGTTTTTCTCCTACATAAGAGGGCTTTAAGGCTACGATGAATGATAACTTTTCATTTCACGCCTTTCCACAATGCTAGTATATGGGATGATCTGTTTGAGGAAATGACTAGCTACAGGAGACTTGTAGGCAATCTCTTGCATCTTATTGTTTCTAGACTTGATATTTCATATGCTGTCAGCAGAGACATCCACATGGAGAGTCCCCAATGGAAGTCAACGGCATGATGTTGACTTCTCATTCTCAGATACATGAAGAGCTCCCGTAATAAAGTGTAATTCTGTGCATGCCATATTGATGCGTTGTCCTATGCTCATGTTGATATGTTTTCTCATGCAAAGCACGTTATGCTAGCTCTTCTAAGCATAGCCTTAAGTTTTGGAGAAATTCAATGATGTCTTGTCTAAATTTTGAGTATCTATCTCACCGATATTGAAACCCCCACATTTCATTTTCTAAGATTCATGCAGTATGTTGAGGAAATCTCAATGAAATGGGTGAAATCTCCCTGATTTTGTCGATATTTCCTAATCAGTTCACCATATTTTTGTTGTTCACTGGAAAAGAGTAATTTCTGATGCTTTTTTAGTGAGACTTATTGCTCTTATAAGAAGCATAAGTTCTATGTTTAGTATATGGCTTCAAATACCGCTAGATTATGAATAAGGATAAGTATTGGACTGGACCGACCTGACCTAGCCCAACCCAAACACAAAATAATTTTGGGCTGGGATCGGGCCAAAATTTTCGGTCCATTTTTTAATTGGATCAGGCTCAGCTCGGCCCAGCCCATTAGGCCCGAAAGCCCGGCCGGTAAGAGAGCCCGAATAAGGGCCCATGAGCCCGGCCCAACCCAACAAAGGACCCGTGAGCCTGATTTTTGGCCCAAATGACACCCCTGGGCCTTAGCCAGTGGGTTTTTCATTCCACCACATGAGTGCCCCCTAATATGTTGGGGCCCCAAAAAAATAATGATCACATAAAGAAGGCGTAGGCATAGTTTCTTTCATATAGTCTCACATGCAAAACAAACGTTATTAAAGAAAGTGAGATTTGGGAAGGCCGAAGGGAAGATATAAGAAAGGGAAGAGTAATTACAGAAGCATGTATCATACTTGACATCATGGATCGCCAAGAATTATAGAACCAAATACAAAGCTCCTAATCCTATTCTTATTATGATTTTAAATGAAAAACAATTGAAAGAGGATTCTCCGGGTCCAAACACCATCTACAGACCTCTTACTTTGTTGAACAGATTCCACATTCTAAGAACCTTCTTCTTCCAATATCATTGTGCTCACAACGCTGCAAGCAATAGAGTAACAGGTGCAATCATATACAGTTTGAGCAGATTCAATGATATCAGTTCAGGCAAACCGAAAAACTATGCAGATATTTTATAGCAACAATAGCTGTCAAAGAATAAATATATTACTAATACAATGCAAGAAAGAACCCGTGAAATCTAAAGGAAAAAAAGGAACTCTTTCTACACACATATACTGAGCTTGTTTTTTTTGTTTTCAACATGAAGGTGCATAGGCCCATCTCTTTCTACATGCATCCATCGTGCATCCATTGTCAGTGCCCATGGGTCGGCCCCGCCCATAAAAATTGTACAAACACATGGGCTGGCACAAACCCAACCGATATCCAACAGTTAATGGGACGGTCTGACCCAGGCCCGACCAACAATAAATGGACTGGTCTTGGGCTTGGACTTGAGCCCCAAAAAAACAAAAATAGTGAGCCTAGGCCCGGCCCCAAAGCCCAAAAAATAATTGGGCTTGGGCCTGGGCCCTATAGGCTCGACCCAAGCTTGGCCCATGTTCATCCCTTATTTTTTGAAGCTCAAAAGAGGGGGAGACACTCGACGGTGTTCACCCCAATATATTAAAAAACGAAAGAAAATTTACAAAGAACAGAGAAAAGGTACAAAAAAAGATGCCCTATCCGAGATGGTAGGCACCAGCAGTGGAGCCCCAAAAATCAAAGTATGCCAACCCTAGGACCAATCCTCCAGAAAGCGCTTAGCACTCAATAATATATTCTCCTTGTAAAACCGTTGAGCCGCAAAAATTGCCTCGTTCCTCCCCAGCCAGATACTCCACAGTCTTGCGATTGGATCAAGAAGAGTCTTCCATTAGCCAAGCTCTCGCACAGCGCAGGGAAGGAGATGGCGTTAGCCCAAGGCAGATCATCCCACAAGCTGCGAACATGGCCGCACTCGAAGAATAGGTGAGGAATTGTCTCCCGCTCCGCATCACAGAGAATGCACATTGAGCCAACGTTCGGAAATATAATTGCACAGCGATCACGAGTCAAAAGTCGTCCTCGACGAAGAAGCCATAAGAATATACCGATGCGCTCAGGAAGATTTAATCCCCATAAGAATCTACAATCACGCACCAAAATCTCGTCATCGTCATTGTGAGCAGGATCAATAGCAGAATATGCCTTGCGCGAAGAGAAAGAGCCATCCTTCCAGGCCCAATGGTCACGGCCAGTAATGGGACAAGGAGCGTCACCAAGATGAGATAATAGAGAAAAAATCATCCACCCGATGATCGGACAGGGAAGCAGCGAACGTAGGGCTCCAGCAGTCGTTCTCCCAGCACGAGGCCACAGACGCGTCCTTGTTGTCGACCAAAGCAAAAAGACGCAGGAACATCAAGTTTAAAGCACCCCTTACGGTCCAGTCATCGGTCCAGAAGCGGAAGGATTTCCCGTTGCCCAACAGTGGCTTAAAAAGCGAGCGATTATGCCTAAGAACAGTCGTTATACCACGCCAGAATGGAGATAACCGGCCCAATGAATCGCCCCTAAAGCATCCAAACAAATCTGCGCCCAACAACTCCCGCAGGACATTAACCATAAGGCTCTCCTCATTTCCCCACAGCTGAGAAGCCCACTTAAGCAAAAGAGCTTCATTAACCAAATCCAGGCGCCTGACCCCCAAGCCCCCGCATCTCTTGGGCCGAGAGACTACCTCCCACCCCACAAGGGGAACCCCCCTACAACCATCCCCCTTCCGACCCCACAGGAACCCACGCATATATCTCTCCAGCCGTTGACGAATCCCCTTGGGCATACCACGAACCGAGAAAGAGTAAATTGGAATAGATGAAAGTACCGCTTTTAGAAGAACCAGCCGTCCACCTCTGGACAATAAACTTGCTCGCCATCCCGCGAGACGGGCCTCCACCTTCTCGACCACCACCTTCCAATCGCGAAGCCGAGAACGGCCGACAGTAAGAGGGAGCCCAAGATAGTCGAAGGGGAGAGAAGAGGGGCCGGCCCCCAGGAGATGCGCGCATTCCCGAACCTCCCCCTCCAACATGCCGAAAGGGACCAATTTAGACTTCGACGCATTAATGACTAGTCCCGAAGCCTCACTGAAAAGATGGACAGTGGTGGCCATACCGGCCACTACATCGGGACCCCCTTCAACAAAGCACAAGGTGTCATCGGCGAACTGAATGGAAGGGACATGGAGCTCCCCAATATAACAACCCCTAGTCAGGCCCGCCGCAGCCACTCCCTCAATCATCCGAGGTAGGACATCAGCCGCCAGCACAAAGAGAAGAGATGCGAGAGGACACCCCTGCCGCACCCCCCTCCTCGGTTGGAAGAAGCCCCCCACCGAGCACCCGTTCATCATAATGGAGAGAGAGGCCGTCGAAACACATCGCCGCATCCAAGAAATCCACGTCGCAGGAAAGCCCCTTCGCCTCAATACCGACCATAGAAAACGCCAGTCAAGGCAATCATACGCCTTAGCAAAGTCAATCTTCCAAAGGATCCCCTTAGTATTGGATCTCTTCCACGCCGCCACGAGCTCCGACGCCACAGCAAAACAATCAGATATATGTCGGCCACGGATAAAGGCCGCCTGCGTAGGCGAAATAAGCGATGCCAGAAGTGGAGCAAGTCTCCTGGCCAAGACCTTAGCGATTATTAAATAAATCCCATTGGAAATGGAGATCGGACGGAAATCTTCAATGCGAATAGCCGGGTGAACCTTGGGGATCAACACAATCAGGGCCTTATTTATCTTGTCGAACCCTCGATTGCCGGTGAAGAAGTCGAGAGCAACGGCGAAAATATCACCAGCCACCAGGTCCCAGAAGTCGCGGTAGAACGCCACAGAGAACCCATCAGGGCCCGACGCGGCGTCATCGTTACGGTCCCACACAGCGTCTTTCAGCTCCGCCAAGGAGAAAGGGCCTGACCAATGACAGAGCATCGGAGTCAGAAATCGATGGGGCCCCCCTCCCCAACCAACGCCAGCGGCGAGGCGACCTGCACCCAAATGTATTCTTGAAGTGGCCCACAAAGGCATCGCCCAACTCCCTATCACCAGAAATGAAGGAGCCATTGAGCATAATAGAGCGGATGGCATTGGTGCGACGTCTACCACTAGCCACCCGGTGAAAGTAGGCGGTATTAGCATCCCCCTCCGAGAGCCACCTCAGTCGAGAGCGCTGCCGCCATTCGATTGTTCTTTTTTTGTCATCCGTTTTAACAATATCAAGGGCTTCGGAGCGCTCAAGAAGCTCCTCCGACGTCAAATCACGGCCATTCTCATGCGATCAAGCCGCACAATAATTTCCTCTGCCGCAGTCCTAGCCGCCACCCGGGCTAGGCACGTATCCTTCTTGAAAGTAGCCAACAGCCTCCGTAGCGAGGCTAATTTGTGGACCAAACGACAAGCAGCCGAGCAACAAAAGAGACCTGAGTCCAATGGTTCCTGACCAAGTCTTTAAACCCTAGCTCCAATAACCAGCACCTTTCATATCGGAAGAGACCCCTCGGACGAGTCTCTTCCCCAGAGTCCCAACTAATAGGGTTATGATCCGAGAAAGAGCGCGGTCGAGAGGCCACCCAGCTCAAAGGAAAGAGATCCATGATCTTGCCATTTGCCAAGAACCTGTCAATTCTCGAGCGAGAATCGTTGCTCCGCCAAGTATAGGAAATATCATTGGGCACCAACCCCTCCAAGGCCAGATCCGAGATGAATGCGATAAAGTCATCAGAACCAGGGTCCCGCCCCCCGCGGCCGCGAGGCCGATCCGAGAAAGGGAAGTAACATTGAAGTCCCCTCCCAGCAGCCAAGGAATATCCGCAAATTCAGAGGCCAACCCCCTCAACTCCTCCCAAAGAGCCTGCCGCATCAAGTGGCAAGTGGGAGCGTAAATAGCTGAGAAAGCAATAGAAACATTCGAGTCAATGCGAGTCAAAACAACCGACAGCGAATGCCTCCCCACGCGCAAGGAAGAGAAATTGAAAATCCCCGAACGCCAAGCCAGAATAATGCCACCCGAAGTGCCGATTGCATCAATACAACGAAATTCATCAATGGCAAGAGCACCGAAAGATCTCCATAAGGATTCATCGACACCAGAAAGTTTCGACTCTTGAATAAAGACCACATCGCATTCCCACTCGGAGAAGCGCAAGCCCAAGGCCCGCCGCTTGAGAGGATCCCCGAGCCCCCTAACGTTCCATGAAAGGACCTTCATTAAAAACCAGCGGAATGTCCCCCTGCAGGAGAGAGACCAGCCGCCTCCGCCACCGAGTCGCGCAGCGTCGGGCACGAGGAAACCACGGGGGCGCCAAGGCGAGAGCGGAATCGCCTACTGTAGCTTTTCCCTAATCTTGAAGAGGACGAGGCCTCCACCGCAGAGGGGGCATCCTCTGCCCATGTGCTGACATCAAACCCTATGGGATCCACGAGCTGATTGACCGCAGCGTCTCCAAGCAAAGAGATAGCCAGAGGAGTCCACGCCGGAGGAGGTGAGGGTGGCTGAGCCATCATAGCAGTGGAATCGAACTCCTCGAGGAGGATCTGTGTAGTCAGAACCATAGATCCAATGGATCCCGAAGGAAGACCTGCCAAGGGATCCGGTAGCGTAACCGGATCAGCTGAAGCCCGCATCTGCGGCCATGATCCGAAACGCACAGATCCGATAGGGGAGAGCGCTAGATGATTGCTGACGTGGCCCGAAAGACAGACGCGTTTGCAAAAAGTCGACAAAGGTGGCGGTTGGAGGGAATGAGAATCGACCTCGAAGGTACCCAAGGAAAAGATATCGCGCCTGTTAGGATCCGTACACGTCTTCCGAGAATCAAGAAGAAGCGGGCCCGAAGGGATACGCATAGCAGACGACCCCTCGGGAATCCCTCCAAAAGCTGACACGTGGCCTCCAGGAGATGAACCGTCCATCCCCATGCCCGGGGAGTGAACCGCGATCATGACCGCCGAGGACAACGGCGCGGTCACCGGCGCCGCCGTAGACGAGAGAATGGAGACCTCCAACTTAAACGACCAACGTCCGATCTTCAAGGTCTCGAAGAGAACCTTACCCGTTGCAGTGGCCAGGAATGAAGAGGAACATTCCAGCAGAATCTTAGTGCATGTCCAATCCGCACCCGGAGTTAGACCATCATCGAGAACAGCCAAAACATCTCCCCAAGCTCCGACCACCCTTGAGAGCACAGGAACCGTGCGAGAAAGGAATGGAACTCCCCGGATTTCCGCCACACAAACCTCCGAAGCAAAAGAAGCACCGTCAGCAACCCTGAGACACATCCACATCACATCGCCATCGCCGTCAAAGGAAAAAAGCCTTTCCCGCTGCTCCAGGGAAAGGCCACGAACGCAGCAGCGGGCGGAGTCGAGCACCACGAAGTCCCCGCCGAAGAGAGGCCCCAAGACCTCCAAAGTGTTGGTTTGAACCAAGTCCCAAGACAAGCCAGGCCTCTGCAAGACTCCCACCGCAGCGAGGGAGCCACCTGCCACGCGAGAACTTCCCACCTTAGCCGGCATCCCGGAGATCACCACTCCATGCTCCTCCTCCCCTCGCGGAGGCTCCCCTTGTAAAGGATCGACACCAACAAGCCCATCACGTCGACCCATCGACGCAGCCGAACTTTCCTCCACCACGCCACCCATCCCCTCGATAGCACCCTCGCACACCACCTGCGCAAAGGACCGTGAACCACCACCGCCAGAATAGAAAGCTAGGCAACGATGCACCCTTTGCGCACTCGACTGTGTCGGCTTCGAGCTCGAAAAGAAGCCACGAGAACTCCCCACACCTCTGCATGCGAACATGCGATGGCCCACACCTCCGCATGCAAAACATCGCGGAGGTAGACGACAGGAGGACGCCAGATGACCATGCATGCCGCAACGGAAGCACCTCTTCCCCATCTTCTTACGCGAAACCAGCACCCAGCCATCTTCCCCGCCACCCCGCGCTGCGCCAGATCCTACCTTCCCCTCCCCAGAACCCCCACCAGGCGCCGATAACTCGGCATCACCCCGCTTCTGAGCCCCGCCACAGCTCCCCCTCGCCCTCGACGAGCTCGCCTCTCCCTCGCCCTTCGCACGCCAGATTGCCCTCACTCGCCTCTCCATCTTCTCTTAAGCCGAACTTTCCTCCACCACGCCACCCATCCCCTCGATAGCACCCTCGCGCACCACCTGCGCAAAGGACCGTGAACCACCACCGCCAGAATAGAAAGCTAGGCGACGATGCACCCTTTGCGCACTCGACTGTGTCGGCTTCGAGCTCGAAAAGAAGCCACGAGAACTCCCCACACCTCTGCATGCGAACATGCGATGGCCCACACCTCCGCATGCAAAACATCGCGGAGGTAGACGACAGGAGGACGCCAGATGACCATGCATGTCGCAACGGAAGCACCTCTTCCCCATCTTCTTGCGCGAAACCAGCACCCAGCCATCTTCCCCGCCACCCCGCGCCGCGCCAGATCCTACCTTCCCCTCCCCAGAACCCCCACCAGGCGCCGATAGCTCGGCATCACCCCGCTTCTGAGCCCCGCCACAGCTCCCCCTCGCCCACGACGAGCTCGCCTCTCCCTCGCCCTTCGCACGCCAGATTGCCCTCACTCGCCTCTCCATCTTCTCCCAAGCACAAGTCCAACCCCCAATATGTAATTGTTGGGAGAAAAAAAAGATTCGCCCATGTTCATCCCTACGAATGAATGGCTATTCAAGATAATCTTCACACTTGCATCATGGATCCTGATATATAAATCTTGACAAACCACCAGTGTTGTCAAAGATAAGAGGCACTCTAAGGCGTTAAGCGATCCAAAATGCATGAGGCATTGGGGCTCGCCTAGGTGCTCGTCCGAGACAAGCAAAGGGTTAAAAATATAATGTATATATGTGTATATATACGCTTACTAGAAATATTATTATATCTTAAACAAACTGCAAATGGCATGCAATTGTAACACTAGGATGGATGAAACATCATTCAAACAAACGACAACAATAAAGCCTTCTCCCACAATAAGTAGGGTCGGCTATATCGATTCTTTGCCTCCATAATCCTATTTTAGGACATTCTCAAACTTAGATCTAGGTAATTAAGATCCTTTTGGATAATGGTCTTCCAATACTTCTTGAGCCTTCTTTGCCCTCTCTTAGATGGCCCAACATCCCAAATCTCGCATCTTCTAACCGGTGCGTAAGCAGACTTCCTTTGCAAATGGCCAAATCACCTTAAACGGTTCTCTCTCATCTTATCATCAATTGAAGATGCGCCAACATTCCTTGATTACATCGCTCGGAATCCGATCTTTTCATTACGACCATGCATCCACCGTAGCACTTTTATTTCTGCAACTGACATTCTATATACATGTCAATAGTTCACATCCAAACATTCAGATCCATAGAGCACAGCAGGTCTCACAGTTGCTTTGTGACATTTTCCATTGATATGCATAGGAATTTTCTTACCACATAAAGCATCATTCAAACATAAATTAGAAAAGATAACAACTTCAACAATTCTCTTGCTATAGATAGAACATTTAAATTATATAACATAACAGCTGAAATGAATGCAGATTCATAATGAGTTCTTTGTCTTCATCATCATTAAAATTGATAACACCAATATCGTCTTCACCTTCGTTCCCTTCAATCTCTTTGTAGTCTTCATCTCTGTTGTCATGTGAAGCAACAACTCATCTAGAAGATCCAAGAACGTATGCTTCATGCCTTATATGTTGTCATGTATATGTTAGTATCTCAGCAACTCCATATGCTTTTGCCACATTTCACAATATTAATATTTTATCTTCAAAAGAAAAATCTTCATATGCATCATTTGTCTCCCACTTCAACCAATAATCATCCATTAGCATCATCGCCTCCACTGAGAGCAATCAAATTTGTGGTGTTTCATAAGTCATACATTCCTTCAAAGCTTGGTTCTACTTCATGTACACCAAATCTTGCAACCCTTGATGTTCAAAGTATGTACCTTTTCTTCGAATGAATCTATAATACTTTCATAGCATTGGAGTTAATTTTAAAATGCTCTTTAAGTTTGACTTGACATAAAATTACTTGCATACCCATATATACTCCAATTACATTCACCGTGATGAACTACATGTCAAGCTCAAAATCCTCCTAGCTAAAACGTTGCAAATTCATGGTTGAACTTTCAAAAGAGTTCCATCATTCCACTACATTATTAGATAAAGATGTTAGCATCAAGAATTAGATTATGCGTACCAAATTGTAGCAGTTACCTACCTGACCCGGAGACTTGAGTTTCTTGATTTGATCATAATTTGATTTCCAAAAATCCCTTTTATATCTTTATATGAGCTTAACTCCATCATAATTTCATCTTACATAATTGCATCAGGGACAAATCTTTGTATGCACGTGTATAATTCTTCCATGATCGCTGCATCAAATGCAATGAACGTGTTGCCATAGTACTAGAGATCATGAATCGAAAAATGGCTTGCAACATGAAATGCATGGTGAAGTTGGCATTCCCATCTTTTGTTAATGACTTAAAATACATCATTGTACTTCTCTTCCTTTCCATTAAAGCCTTTCTCATATGATTCCATTGCATGATGTATAGCTTCACATTGCATCCCATTTCTCCCACTATCAACGAGTGGAAGTAGTTTTACTAGAGGGCTCATGTACTTAATTGTATTAAGTACATTAATTCCTAAATGAGACATCAAAATGTTATCCCCCACCTTTCGACCCTTGGCCTTGACTTCCTTGGCCCATTTGTCCGTAACCCATGTATGATATTTTCCCCTCCAATATATTCTCGTATTTCCTCGCATATCTCGATGCATCAATTGAGTCCACAAATATCGTGCGACTGCCGAAGATCCGGGCATTGCTGGAGGGAATTGTTGTGGTGGTCGGGGTTGAGAACCCCGGCTGCCGCCCAAGGGAGCCTTTGGATGTAGTCCTCCGGGTAAAGAGTCTCAGCACGGAGAAGCTGGGATGGTGGAAGCTCAGATCGGAGGGGCGGACGGTGCACCTGGAGCTTGCGATGGTGGAGCAGGGTTATGCAGCTCCCGGAATGCATCGACAACACGATAGCCGATCGGAGGGGGTGCCAGAGGTGGAGATCGGTGGCGTATCGGTTCAATCACCCGCGTCGGCCCATGCGAAGCAACTATCAAGCGGCGGGGCAACAGAATCGTTGGCAACGTCTCCTCGTATTCCACAACTTATCCATTTTGGAACTTTTGCCAAAACGCGGAAGCAGAAGTCTCCAGAGGCGGCGACCTTTCAAATGCATGCCTTTTCTATGGAAATGGCTATCTTAGGCGATGGGCTGGCAGACCCATCATGTGATGTCGAGGGGCTGACGGAACCATCACGCGATGTCAAGGACATTTCGGGAGGACTGGAGGGTTCTCGGGGGATCTGATTGCCAGACCCGGGGAGCCATTTCGGATCGGGGGCTTGCCAGGGGGACCAGATCTCATATCCGGGTTGTTCAGACGACCCGAGATGTAGCGATTCAGGCATGAAGGGTGGTTTTGAGGGCCCATGGCTTGCGGATCCGAGGGGAGCCGATCCCTTCACGGAAACCCGACCCGTGATGCTGGAGCTTCAAGATCTTAATGGGTACTGTGTGCGGGGTGGTCGCAGGGGGCTTCAAAGTGGATCTCGTGGTGGTGACGACAACGGTTCGGTCAGTGATGCCTCCTATCCTTCTTAAGAGGAGATTGATGGTGCTTGTAGGGATCCTTGGGTTGTGATGGGACCGTGGGAGCCCTCCTCAAGAGAAGGGGTATGTGGAGGAGGAAGTATGGGTCATGGGGAAGGATGTAATGAGGGGTTTTGGGAGGGAGACATCTGTAGGGGCTGAAGCGGAGGTTCCTGTTGGGGAGGTGGTGGCGATTTCCTCGTAGGTGGCGGTTGTCGGTGGCGAGGGCCATCGAGAGGCTGAGGCTAGTAGGGAAGTCCCATGTGGTCGATTGAGGGTGGGTTCAGTCAGGGAGTCGAGTATCTCAAGCCCGATGGTGGAGGGAAATAGGTTTGGGACCAGTTACTCGAGGAGGGGAAGCCTCGAGTCAGAAAGGAAAAGGAGAAGAGCGGTTGCACTTGCTTCAGCAGTTCATGAGGACTTTTTGCACTCTATGCAGACGATACATGGTAGCTCCGATGCCTTGTTGATTCACCGGAACCGTTTCAACGTATTGGACAAAAGAATTGCAGAGCGATTGGGAGTGGTCCCGCCAAGGATGTTGAGCCAGGTTGATCATTAATGAAGCTGCTCTCCTGGAATGTAAGGGGTTGGGTCGCCCCGAAAAACGGCTTGGTGTCCGAAATCTGGAAATGGAGGTCGGTGCTGACGTGTTCCTTCTTCAGGAGACAAAGGTGTCTGGGGGTGCGGATTATACCAGGCAGGGTTTGGATGGGGTAGGCCGACTCGATCTTGCAGTGTTGGAGGCACAGGGCACGTCGGGTGGGTTGCTGTGAAGGATATTGAGTATCCTTAAGCGCATCACGGAAGCGTGTCGATCGCATCGTATACGATCGGGGCGACTAGTCGCACTAGTCGCGAGATGCAGCGGAAATTAAAATTTTTTAATCTAATGATGAAACCACGTGATCACGAGAACAATTCTCGAATCGTTTCATCAAACCACAAGTATAAGGAATACCCCTTAGAGCGTGGTTGTGATCGTGAGATCCCAAACAAGAGATCCTCCTGTCTTAAGTCCGATCCACGAAGAACGTACTTGCGGGCGCGTTGATGAGACGCGTTTCTCCTACAATCTTCGATGAAGATCCAAGCAATGAATCCCCTGATTTCGTCAAACGAAATCCGTCGTCTTCCTCTAGAGCAAGCAGCCCCAAAGAAGGAGATCCCCGAGTCGTCGAAGGCGAAGGCGAGAGTCTCTCCTTCTCAACACAAAGTGGACGGCCACTTGATGGAGAAGAGAAAGAGAGAGGGCGAGAATGAGAGAGAGAGAGAAAGAGAGTAGTAAGCTTCTACAACTCTTAGTAATGTACGTTGAAAGGCTAGGCTAGCCCTCCTTTTATATTAGTTTAGGATCCAATGGATCTCAATCCATGGGACACATATATCCAACGGCCATGGTGGACTATGTAACAATCAATGGCTATTATTGTTGTTGGTTAAAACCAACAACATTAATTTATATTTAAATTAAATATATGTTGCAATATTATCAACACAATTTAATTTAACATAAATTAATCATCAAGAGATAATAACATAAAATAAAAAAAAGTGATAACTAAATCACCCACAAATTTAGGGGGCGTCACCTATAGGTGACGCCACCTTTTTTGTGGTGATTTTTATCTCCCTTTTTTCATTCTATTTATTATTTCTTAATCTAATTTTGTAAAAATCATTATCACAAAATTATTCACCAAATTAATTTGTGAATATTTCAATCATGCCACTGAAAAATATGTGAATCATATTCATAACCCAAACTAATTTGTAAATTGCAGTTCCAATTAATTAATTAATGTGAATCCAATCCACATTAATAATTAACAAATGCTATTTTACAGGAATTCTCTCTCTTCAATATATGTATATTACAAATCATATTTATATCACACAAATATTATGGATAGCATTATCCACATTCTCTAATCCTTGATAATTAAATCATATTTAATTATCTTGGATAATTATTCTCACAATATGAATCTCATTCATATTATGCTTGATAATTAAATCTCATTTAATCATCAAGTCCTTCTTGCTTGGATATGTAGTTCATCAAATGAATTATTCTTGAACCCCTTCAAGAATAATGTGCTTTCTCTACAGATACTTGGAGATAAGGACAAGGCAACTGTATTGTTCCACGTATAGTGACTTGGATATTGAGATCTTATCTTAAATCCAGATCTTACGAACCTCCCACAGATGCTTGATTAAATCAAGACCGCAAATCTAATCTTCTCATTGTATCTGAATCTCATTCAGATCAATGTCCAACACTTGGACTAAGATCAGATTGCTTCTCTACTGAAAGGAGTCACTAAAATCCAGACCTGTTTCATCACTCCCTCGGAATGGAAGCGTCATGGATATACAATCGTTTATGATCACATCACCCTCAGGTATTCCCAATACCTGTACATCCTACATACTGGAAGACCCATGGTCAACCCAAAGATCAAGATCAATTTTACACTATCTTCTCCAGGGTTTGATCACTAAGTTTCTCAATCTTGGTCATTGGGAGTCGGTATCGATCATATGCTTTCCCAAAGCATATATCATACCTTCAAATTCATGTCATGCTTCCAAAGCACGACGACCATGCATGGAATTCGATCGGTCTCAATACCTCATGAGTGAGCTCATGTCTTTCGGTTCATAAGTGAACATGTATGATCCCTTTGAGAGATCGTATTGCTCATATGCCCTTATATGCACACCAGCTCGCCGGTGTATAGACCTTGGTTAGGCCATCAACCTATCGGTCTGCCAAATTTACATACTCAGACATATAGCAATACATATGTCTCCGATCAGAGGATGTGTGCCTATGTTGTGACAGCATTCAACATAGGACTTAGGTTATCTCAATCTCGTTAAGTCAACCCATTGACCTAACTAATCCGACACCTCTGAATCACTATTCCCATGCAGAGGACCTGCATCAAGAAGTCGGTCAGATATCAGCCTATGTGAGAAAGGATAGACATCTCCTACTCAGGCTGGAGATCATCTCTTAACAATCATTTGACGGTGTTTGATGAGTCCTCTATCTAACTCCTTAGATATTCATCCAAACACCAGCCTCTATGATTCATTTAATGAATCAACAGCTATATGATCATCAAGATGGCCATGGTACATAACCCTAATTGTACAGAGGGACGGACCTTATAGTGCATTCATTCATTTAATTTCAGAAAGGGAGTGAAAAACATCAATAACTTTTATTGATAAACAAACATATTTCAATAACACTTATTGTAAGAATGGTTCGTCCAGGGCTCACATGTCTAACATGCTGACAGGCTGGAAGATAGATGAGATCGAGCTTTTGGCTGAGTCAAAGACCTTGTTCAGTCTGTCCGTGTGGCTAAGGAGGCGAACGGATGGGCTTTGCTTCCTTGTCAAGAATATCTACGGTCGGACAGGAAGTGAGAGGGGGTCTTTGGCGTCGGAGCTGGAGTAATTGGGATCTTCGAGGGCGGTTGGAATATGGGTCGTTGGTGGTGACCTGAATGTTACTCTTCTACCTGATGACATTGTTTCAAATTTCCCGAAATTTCGACGAAATTTCGGCGAAATTTTGGTTTCGAGACCCTACCGAAATCGAAATCGAAATGTCGATATATGCCCTTCATTCACAAATCTAGACCGATTTTGGCCGAAATTGTCGAAATTTCGTCGAAATTTCGAAATTGTCTCGTTTTTTCAGCATCTCGAAATGAAATCGAAATCGAGATTTAAAATCTTGCCTGATGATCGCCCGTAATGGAGTGGTGGCAGAGACCTTGGGTCGGAAGAGATGAGGAGAGTGGTCCATGGTCTGGGGCCATCGACTATTGAATGCGGTTGGATGTGTGTTTACTTGGCACAATGCGAGATCGTGATCCAAGTTGGACAGATTATTTCTGTCTCTTGAGGGCGCGGAGGCGTTCCCACTTTCTCGTGCTTGGGCGTTGCCGAAGACCCATTTCGACCAAATGCCAATCATGTGGTCATCTGGGAAACAGAGGTGTAACATATTCTTTTTTCTCTTCGAGCAGAGCTGGCTAACGAAGGAGGGTTTTAAGGAGACGATTGTGGAGCGACGGAGGAGCTGGTCCCCTGAGGGATCGGTTGTATCTCAGTTAGTGGCAAAGTTGAGGTTGTTGAGGTCGTTTCTAACCACTTTCGGGGGAGAGATCTAGGCAAGGCAGAGGGTTAGAAGGGAGGAGGCTCATGTTGGGGTTGCGCGGCTGGATGATTTAGATGATGAGAGAGGGTTGAACCAGGAGGAGCTGACGGAGAGACTGGGCCTGCTTGAGGAGATTCTACTGGAGGACAGAAAGCAAGAGGTGGAGTGGAATCAAAGATCCAGGCAGAAGTGGTTTAAAGAAGCTTGGCAACGCGTTGCGGGCCATTTCCTTGCGGCGACACGGAAGAGGAGGGGGGAGGGTTGGGGATGGCTGGGGAGAGGGATGGAGACTTTATCTGGGGAGCAGGTGGAGGGGTTAGTGCCCCCCTTCTTCTATGGCGGAGTTGAAGAGCGTTGTCTGGGGGTTGAATGTGGATGGGGTTCCCGGTCCGGATGGTTTCCCGGTATTGTTCTACCGGGAGTTTTGGGAGTTATTAAAGGAGGAGGTTCCGGAGGTGCTTAATGAATTCAAGGAAGCGAATAGAGGCTTCGAGAAGGTCAACAAGATTTTGTTGTTCCTCTTTCCGAAGAAGGAGATTCCGATGAGGGTGGAGGATTTCAGACCTATTGCGCTTTCCAACGTCTTCTACTTGATCGTGGCTAAGGTTCTGGCGAACCGACTGAAGGTGGTGTTGGGCTCAATAATACTTCATGGGCAGTCAGCGTTTATCCCAGAGTTGCAGATGGCTTGGTAATGGCTTCAGATATTTGCCTTGAGTGGAAGCGGTCTAGGAAGAAGGGGGTTATGTGGAAGATCGACTACGCCAAAGCCTATGACTGTGTCGACTGGAATTTCGTGTGGGTGTCCCTACAGAGGAGAGGTTTCCCTGACATCTGGGTGGTGTGGATGAAAAGTTGTGTTACCACTTCCTCCTATTCGATTATGGTGAATGGCAAGCCGGGGGGGGTAGCCGCAACAGGGGGTTCAACAGGGATGTCCATTGGCCCCTATGATTTTTGTGTTGGTGAAGGATGCGTTGGTTGTTCTTTTCAAGTAGGCAGTGGAGGCTGAGTGGTGTGAAGGTTTCAGGCTGGAGGATATCTTTGTCCCTGTCCTACGGTATGCAGATGTTACGATCTTATTGCTTGGTGGATCTGAGGAAAAGAATGGTAATGCGGCTCAGCTGGTCGATATTTTCAGCAGCCTTTCTGGTCTTGAGATCAATAGATACAAGTCGATGGTCATCACGTTTGGAATGGTCGACGCGGATCGCGCCAGGCTTGCGGATTTGACTGGGTGCCCCTTGGGAGAACTTCCTATCTCCTACCGGGGTTGTCGTTGGTGGCAGGAAAGTTGAGGAAATCAGATTGGGATGTGGTGGTGCAAAGGATGGAGCAAGGCTGACTGGGTGGAAGGCAGTCATGTTGTCTAGGGGGGAAGTTGGTTATATTGAAGCATGTGCTCTCGGCCATTCCTATCTTCTACTTCTCTGTTCGGTTGATGTCGGTGGGGGTTAGGAAAAATATTAAGTCTTTGATGAGGAGGTTCTTCTGGTCGGACGGGAAGCAGCAGAGATCCCGGATGCATTTGGTGAGATGGGAAGAGATGACGAAGTGGTGTAGAGACGGAGGTCTGGGGGTGTGTGATGTTAACACCATGAACAAGGCATTTCTCGCGAAGTGGGTGATTCACATTTGGGGTCTTTCTAGCTCGTTGGCTGCCAGGCTTGTGAAGAAGATCTATGGTGTGAGGGGTGAGCTGGTAGCTAGGACAGTACGGTATGAGTCCCCACTTTGGGCCGGGATCCATGAGGTGTCGCCTTTGGTTGCTCATAGGTTGTGACCTAAGGTGGAGAATGGTCGCATGTTCAGGTTCTGGCGCGACAATTGGACGGAGGAGGGAGCCCTTGGAGACAGATTTCCGAGGCTACTTGTGTTGGTGGCATCAAGGGAAACTCATGTTGCACAGGTGGCAAATTTAGGTAGGTGGTCGTCGATCTTCCTGTCGGACCTGTCAGAGCAACGCATGGAGGAGTTTGTCATATTGCAATAGGAACTCCCGCCATCGGGCGACTTATATCAGGGCATGGACCATTTTGAGTAGGAGGGCACGATATTCTCTGTTAAGGAGGCGTATGAGGAAATGGGGAGGACGGAAAAAGGTCCAAGATCCTGAACTGTGTCAGGACATGAAGGTGATTTGGGCAGCTAAGATCCCATGCAGGGTTAAGGTTCTCTGTGGTGCCTGAGAAGGGACCGAGTGTGCGATAAACAAGGAAGGAAATATCGATATCGATATCGTTTCGATACAATGTCGATACCGATATATCGGCGATATATCGACGCATATCGCCAAAACCCGGTATCCATTAGGAATTTTCTCCTGTCGATACCCGATATCGTCCATATCGGCGATATATCGGTGACCTGTCGATACCGATATATCGCCGATATATCGCGATATGGCGAACCCTGGCGATAAAGCGAGCGGGGGGGGATTTGAAGGAGATGGAAAAATCCTCAAGCGCATCACGGAAGCGTGATCGTCGTATCGAATACGACGAAGAACGACTAGTCATACTAGTTGTTCGGTGCAGCGGAATTTTAAAAAAAAATTAATCCGATGAAACCACATGATCCGAGAACCATTCTCAAATCGTTTCATCTATAACCACAGCAAGTATAATGCAATACCTCTTGAAGCGTGGTTGATCAAGTCTCTACGAAAAGAGACCTCCTGTCTCAAGCCCGATCGTCGGAGTAACGGCTTGCGAGCGCGGAGATGAGTCGCGGTGTCCTCGCAATCCAAGTTGATCCAAGCGCGGTTGCTCCTGATCTCGTCGCACGAGATCAAACGTCTCCTTCGTGAGTGAAGCACTCCAAGAAGACAAAGAACCGCAGAGAGTCGAAGCGGCAGCACGATGGCGCGGGCGTCGACGATCCTCTCCACCAAGGTGGACGGCCACCAAGAAGAGATGGAGAGAGAGGGCTGTCGAGTATGAGAAAGAGAGAGAGTTTGTGCTACAATAGCATGTGTAAAGAGAGAGCCAAGTATGCCTCTCTATTTATAGGGTTTTGGGATCCATGGATCTCAATCCATGGGACACATAAAATCAATGGATGAGATTGATTTATGTTTATCCAATGGCTAAGATTGTTGTTGTCAAAAACAACAAATTTACGTTAAAATATATTTGACAAAATCAAATATAATTCATTCCTAAATCAACCCAACAAATAAGGAGAGAAGACACATGGAGATTTCATCTCCATGTGCCTTCCAAGTGGGTGCCCACACATTCCATGTTGGAATGGTGTGCCGCCCATGAGATTGCATGGAGATTGCAATCTCATGGAAATCCATGAGATTGCATATCTCCATGAAATCTCTCTTATTTATTATGCAACAAATTTATTTATTTTATTCTTCAAAAATAATTCACAATTATCTTTGAGAATATTGCATTCTTGCCATGGAAAAATTGTGAATCATATTCACAACCCAAAACAACATATAATTCATATTGTTAATTAATTACACAATGTGTATCCAATACACATAATAATTAATCAACACATATAAATCATAATTAACTCTTTCTAATACATTACAAATCACATTTATAATATATTATGAATAATTGGATATCTCTATCCACATTATTCTTATCCAAAATAATTAAATCACATTTAATCATATTGGATAATTTCTCATACATCATGATAATTAAATCACATTTAATTACCAACTTCTCTTTGCTTAGATCTTATGGAATTGTTCTTAAACCATTTAAGAACAATGCTATTTCTCCTTAGATACTTGGAGATAAGGACAGGGCGATTGTATTATTCCACGTATAGTGACTTGGATGTTGAGATCATATCTCAAATCCAGATCCTATGGACCTCCCACTGATGCTTGATCAAATCAAGACCGTAGACTTAATCTTCTCATTGCATCTGAATCTTATTCAGATCAATGTCCAGTTCATGGACTAAGATTAGGTCACTTCTCTAATGAGAGGAGTCACTAAAATCCAAACATGTTTCATCACTCCCTCGGAATGGAAGCGTCATGGTTATACAATCGTATATGATCAAATCACCCTTCAGGTATTCCCAATACCTGCACATCCTACATACTGGAAGACTCATGATCATCCTGAAGATAAAGATCACTTTTACACTGTCATCTTCAGGGTTAGATCATTAAGTTTCTCAATCTTGGTCATTGGGATTTGGTATAGATCATATGCTTTCACAAAGCATATATCTTACCTTCAAATTCATGTCATGCTTCCAAAGCACGACGACCATGCATGGAATTTGTTCAGTCCCAATACCTCATGAGTGAGCTCATGTCTCCCGGTTCACAGGTGAACATGTATGATCCCTTTGAGAGATCGCATTACTCATATGTCCTTACATGCACACCAGCTCGCCGGTATATAGACCTTGATTAGGTCATCAACCTATTAGTCTGCCAAATGTACATACTCAGACATATAGCAATACATCTGTCTCTAGTCAGAGGATGCATGCCTATGTTGTGACAGTATTCAACGTAGGTCTTTGGTTATCTCGATCTCGTCAAGTCAACCCATTGACTTAACTAACCTGACACCTCTGAATCACTATTCCCATGCAGAGGACCTGCATCAAGAGGTCAGTCAGATATCAGTCATATGAGATAGGATTGTCATCTCCTACTCAGACTGGAGATCATCACTTAATGATCATTTGATGATGCTTGATGAGTCCTCTATCTAATTCCTTAGATATTCATCCAAGCATCAGCCTCTATGATCCATCCAATGAATCAACAGCTGTATGATCATCAAGTTGGCCATGGTACATAACCCTTATTGTACAGAGGGACCCTATAGTGCATTCATTCATTAATCTCAGAAAGGGGGGTGAAAAATAATCAATAATTTTCATTGATAATTTATTCATTACAATAACATTTATTGTAGAAATGGTTCGCCCGGGGCTCACATTGCTAACAGGATTTTAGGCGTGGAGGACACTCTGTGAGATAGATGCCATGGGACGGTGGAGAACTCGGATCATATGTTCTTCAAATGCCCGACATCAAAGTAAGTCTGGCGAGAGGTGGGGATTGCATGGGTGGCGACTGGCAGGGCAGTGGATTTCTGGAGGTCGGTTCGGGCGGTGGGGTCCAACTCATCGGATGATTGTTCCAAGTCGGTTGCTACTCTGTGGACTATATGGGTAGGGAGAAATGATGTGGTGTTCAAAAACCAGAGATTTTACTCCAAAAATGTTGTAGCTCATTGTAACGTGATGAATAACTCTTGGGTCTCAAGGTAAACTACTCCGAGTCTTTTTAATGAAATAGATGTTACAGTGACTCTCACCTTGTGAGATCACCCTCTTTTTCATCAAAAAAATCCAATAGCTTGAATGATATCCTTGAAAAATTGTAACTTTGCATCATTAAATGGTATACCAGGCTACCAACTGATAGAAGAAGTGAGCTCTATGTTGAATGGTGTTGGTTGCATCTCCTTATCATAAGCATCCACCATAGAGGTTTGTCTCATAGACTCATAGGCTCTTTTCATTTCCCTTTTGTTGGTTGCATATTCACAAATGTTTCCATAGGTCATTTACCTTTTTAGTAGATTGTGAATTCATGTTACTCTCGCTACTTGAGCAAGCCTTTTTCCAAGCATAATTGCAATTTCTTCATCATATTCATCATTATCAAAGTTCATGCCATCCACTTTGGCATTCCACCATTAATAAAACATATAAAAAAACTAAAAAGTAAGAGGAGGCAGCATCAGGCAATGGCATTCATGATGAGAGAAATTAAAGTGCGGAGACTGCAGATGCACGATGATGCAAACAGCTTTTCGGCGTCGACGATAAAAATAAATTAATTTGGCGGTGGAATATCGGTGGAGAAAAGGAGAGGTTGAGAAGAAGAAAAACTCGTTGGTAACGAGGGGTTGAAGAAGAAGAACGCGAAGATCGCGGAGGGAGAAGAGAGAGAGAGAGAGAGATAAAAATCTCAAATTTAATTCATACTTCACTGAATAAAACAATGGGTTACCCTCTCTTTATATAGGAGAGATGGGTTTACAAAAATAGTAAACAAATCAAAATTGACAACTAACTTTATCCTAATTGGACTCTAACAACTTTCAATTGACCCCTAATTACTCTAATTAGACTCTAATCTAATTAATTGCAATTAAAATCTACGAAATAAACGTTGAGATCTCAGGCGATCTCAATTATTTAATTAGCCCATTACGACCGCTAAAAACGTAAATAAAATTGACTAATAATTAATTAAATAAATGTGGCCCTATAATTTGGGGTCACGCTGCATCAACTCTCCTCCGCTTTTAAAAATTCGTCTCCTGACGAATTGCTTGACGTAGGTGCGTCGTTGGAGAAATTGTCTTCGAAATTGTGGCCTGCAATTGATCCTTTTCAACATTACGTTTGTAATTCTTTCTAATTGGAGGGCATCTCTGCAATTTTCGTACCCCTTCATTACAACTTATATTGTGAGAGGAGCCTTTGAACCTTCCCTTTGAATAAAAACTTGTTCCTGGGAGGGGTTCTGTGCAATTTTTCCCACTTAAATTTTCAACCCCAAATCTCGGGAGTTTGGTTTCTTTCGTCTGGAGTGCCCGTGCTAGGGCTCCTGTCTTCCCCAACGAGAGGCGGCGGCGGGACTGCTGGGTGCGGCTGCCGCAGGGGGGCACGGGAGTCGCGGGGGCTGCTGACGGCCGAAGGTGGCGCTGTTGCAGTGGCATGGTGGCGCAGCGGGGCGACATCGCGAGGGGAGAAAGAAGGCGGCGAGGGCTGGGGGGTCCGTGGGCGGGAGGGCGGCGAGAAGGAGGCGCGGGGACGATGGCGAGTGCGCGGGGATGGGAGGAGCGGTGATGCGCAGGGGCAGATCATGGGATGGGTGGCTGCGGCGCAAGGGCGGGGTGGCGTGGGCTGGTGGGGGAGCCGGTGGGGAAAGGTGGCGAGAGGGAGATGGTGGAGGGGCTGTTAGGGTGGAGATGACTGTCGTGAGGGTTGAGGTGGTTAGGGGGGTTACCTGGCGTGGCTGGGGTTGTGTCGGGATGGCCGGAGGGGGCAGCGGAATCGATTCCGGTGGCGGAATCAGATCTGAAATCTCCTGGACAGTCCCTGTTTCTTTTTTTTTCTTCCAAAACGATCTGGACAGCATCCGTTTGGTCTTCTTTCGCGACGTTTTCTTCGTTAAAACTCGCGGTAGCGGCTTCGGTGGTTGACGGCTTTGATTGGGCGTCGCGGTAGGCCTCAAGGTTGGCCGTGAAGTCCCGAAACATTGATGTCATGGATCGGAAGTTGTTCTGCAAATCACGTAACATGCGCTCCGTCTCCTTGTCGTAGGCGTCATTGGTTTGCCGCTTTCGTTCGGATGAACGATGGTGTCGGTGCGGACGTCAGGGCGGATCGTTAGATCGTGAGGACGATCTAAATGCCATGCTCTGATACCAAATGATGCAAACAGCTTTTCGGCGTCGACGATAAAAATAAATTAATTTGGCGGTGGAATATCGGTGGAGAAAAGGAGAGGTTGAGAAGAAGAAAAACTCGTTGGTAACGAGGGGTTGAAGAAGAAGAACGCGAAGATCGCGGAAGGAGAAGAGAGAGAGAGATAGAGATAAAAATCTCAAATTTAATTCATACTTCACTGAATAAAACAATGGGTTACCCTCTCTTTATATAGGAGAGATGGGTTTACAAAAATAGTAAACAAATCAAAATTGACAACTAACTTTATCCTAATTGGACTCTAACAACTTTCAATTGACCCCTAATTACTCTAATTAGACTCTAATCTAATTAATTGCAATTAAAATCTACGAAATAAACGTTGAGATCTCAGGCGATCTCAATTATTTAATTAGCCCATTACGACCGCTAAAAACGTAAATAAAATTGACTAATAATTAATTAAATAAATGTGGCCCTATAATTTGGGGTCATGCTGCATCACACGACAACAAGAATAGTAGCCGGCAGAGGCACAACAGCAGCAGATGATGTACAAGGGTTCGAGATTTGGAAAAGCAACAGAACGAGGGGAGGTGGTCTAGAAGTAGTGCAATCAGAGGGACGGATTGGTTTTTTTAAATTTAATATGAACTCACATGGAGATCCCATAAATCCATAATTTCTACAGGTGCTTAGATGACACCATGGGCCTCTAGCCAAGGAGAACGCCTCAACAACACATACCCAAAATTGCCTCACATGATGTAAGGTGAATCGCTAAGGTCTCATCTCACATGAACGCCTAAAACGCTTGTTACAACGTTATTAACCACAACTTAAAATACATGAGTAACATCACTAACGTATAAATTATATAGTTGTGAAACCTATGCTTCAGTCGATAGGCTAACAAGGGAGGTCATGAAAATGAACTCCATAATAACTGCATCGAGCAAGCTGGCAAGTTAGGTTTTAAGGTATCTCGTTAATATCAGCTCTAAGAATGCATGAACATATTGTTGCATCAACCCCCTTCCCTAACACTCATAATATATATGGCTAGTCATATATATGTGGGCCCCTTCACGAAGGCCGCCTCTATTTTGTACAAAAAATCAGCGATTTTGTCAAATAAGTTAATATTTTGTATTATAACTGGACATTGTAATGCAAAACTGCATATTGTAAAACACAAAACTATGCATTGTATTTTTTACTAAAGCAAACATCAAAAGTGTACATTATAATACAAATTGTTTACCTATTTTACAAAAAATGCTGATGTTTTTTACAAAAAAAGGGGGCGGTCCTCATGAACTGTGTGTATGTATAGGTGTATGTATGCATTCATAATTACTATAACACTGTGTAATCATATATAAGAGTAGCATACAATATTTCTTAAAACTTGTCCATGATTCAGCATTGTCGTAAAAGATGTAGTATAAGTCACGCCTTCTAATTACACTTTTTAATCAACAAGCATGCACTTATATCTTATCGATTGATTAAAACATGGAAAACCTTAATTTCAAAAAAATGGTTTTAAAGTCATTCCATAATTTATTGGGATATCATGTGTCTGGTTCTTCGAGATGGATCTGGATTTCAATTTTGGCGTGACGATTGAACGAGTGATGGTACTTTGGGAGAACGCTTTCCACGCCTCATGTAAATGGCTAACGACAGAGAGAAGGTGGTGCCGCAAGTCTGGGCGCATGGGTCTTGGTCTCCGACTTTCTCTTTGGGTCCGTCGGATCAGAGGTTTGAGGATTTCTTAATGTTGCAGGCGGAGCTGGCACAGACGAAGGAGTCGACGACGAGCGGGGATCATTTTGTTTAGGCAAATGGGAGATTCTCCGTGTAGAGGGCTTATCGTTTTTTGGTGGAGGACGGTGACGAGGTGGATGAGGAGGTTTTGTCGATAACGGGTTAATATGGAGAAGCAGGGTGCCAAACCGTTTCGAAATCTTTCTTTTTTTGGCTTCTCTGGCTTGGTAGAATCCTCACGCAGACCTGTTAGAGGCAAGTGTTGGGGGTGGAGGTTGATCTTTGTGTAAAATGTGAGGCGGCAGTGGAAGAAGCAGACCACATGTTTTTCTCATGCCCTTCCTCTTCCCAGATTTCACGTAAAGCGAGCATCTCTTGGATAGGTGGTTAGGAGTTCGCCAGTTTTTGGCGAGGTGTTAGATCCGTCTATGGGTCTGGGCACGAGGATAGTGCACTGCCTTTTGCGCTCCTTTGAGCGATTTGGTGCACTAGGACTGGAGCCATTGGGTGGGGGCGGGGGGCAAACATGTTATGCTGAGAATGTGATTAAACGCTGTAGAGCGTTGTGTTACTTGTGTACATCATGGAGAGTATAATGCTTTGTAACACATAAATTTCCTTTTTTATATACACTTTTTACGATAGGTTCTAAATTGGAACGTCACCCTCATCCTTCTCAAAAAAAAATAATTTATTGGGATATCAGCGAAATTCCTTAAAATTTTCTTTTCGAGCTTGGAAAAACAAAACATAAAACTAATATTTGAGCTCATGCTCTTTAGGGCATGAGATTGACCACATGCTTCGATGTGTTTATCAAGGACAATCTGGTTACCTAATGTAACAAGGAGCATAGTGTTATTCCTAGATGGAGTGTAGAGTCTAAGTAACATGTTATAAAATAAGCCACTAAGGATTAGTTGGTTGGTCTCCTTCCTACAAGAACTTCAATTTCTCGTCAAGACACCAGTTCCTCTCGACTATGATAACAAGTATATCAGCTATGTTGCCTCTGTTAGAAAACTTGAATGAGGAAACGTATCAGAAATTAAGAATAATGAACAATGAACAATGTGGGATTTTTACATGGAACCCTACTCCGTGAGGAGTGAGATGAAACCACAAGTAAGTGACGCATACATCAATATACTCCAGCACTCCCCCTCAAGCTGGAGCACGCAATGCTCAGCTTGGACAAACAGAAAGAAATCTCAAACTCACGCTATAGGACACTACGGACAATCTCAACTCAACGCATACACAACTGTCAGTTGCTATCGAGGATGTTGCTTCTCATGTCGTGCAAGTGAGGTGGAACAAACGGCCTGGAGTGTGAGTTAAAATGGATCCCCTCGTCGGAGAATGAGTGCTATGTATTGTGCATGTTTGAGTCATTGCAACTGGAAATGAGTCTCCACCTAGAGAATTCAGGCATGTCACATCATGTGGACAACTGCTTCATCTCTGAAAGGGCCGAACTAAAAAAGGCATGGAGACACCCTAGTCAGAGTCCACGATCGCTGGAGAATGGAGTCTGAAAAGTCTCCTCGTCGGAGAACTGGGTCTCTCCCATACTGGCTCAGAGAATGGGATCTCTACTCTGAAGTCCCTATGAAACCACATGAAAACCCTAGTCCACATGGCATAGGGAATGTGATTTATACTCTAGAGTCCCTATGGAACACATGAAAACTCTGAACCAAAAACAAAGATGGGGACCACAAAACTGATGGCAAACATGTGCACATCAAACTAAAGACTCGAAATCTGATCATTGAGTCTAAATCGAACATCTGTAGAGTCTGGAAAAATCTAGCCTGGCTTCTAGATTGGAGAATCTGAATTTGGAGAATCTGACAATGTGGCATGTAGAACTCTACACAATACTCCCGCCTTTCACCCATACTTGTCGGAAAACAATGGTATCGACAAAGTTTGCAAGACAAAAAAATATAGAGAGAAACAAAAACCAAATAAGTCGATCTCATTTTTTCAGCTTTTTCTTCTCACAATTTTTTAATCAATTTTTCCGATTATTTCCTCACTTTTTTTAATAGCTGACTCACCAATTTTTTCTCGCGTATGGCTTTTTTTGTACGCTCTTTTTATTTAAATATAGACGTGTTATTAGACCCTTGAAATTCAGCCCAAATAGGGCTTAAAAAACTGTGGGCTTCTCTTTTCTTCTTTTTTCTAGTTGATGCTGCAGTTCACTCTTTTTTTTTGAAACAAAGCCTCATGGCCCAAATATTAGGCCCAAATAACCCAGCCCCCTTTTTATAAATACAACCCACCTAGGCCCTAACTTTGGGATCATCTTTTTATATATGCGCAGAATCAGGACCCCCTTATGGGGTGTTGGGGCCTAGGGTTCCCCAAGTCGAGAACCCTTTTTTTGGAACATGGAAGGACATATCGATTTCGATATCGCGTCGATTCGATATTTTGACGATATTTCGACGATATATCACCGAAATATCGCCCATATCGACGCTCTTTTGTGAAGGAAATGGCTGAAAAGGAGGAAATATCGTTATATCGGTACTAATATCAGTCTCGTCTCGATATCGATATATCGACGATATATCAGCAATGTATCACCGATACGACCTTCCCTGCTTCAGAAGAGATCGCCGTCGCCTCTGTTGGAATCGATGATGCCGCCATTGCTGGAATAGGCTAGATGGGTGGGCAGCACTGCCTTCTTTGAAGATGCGATGGAGGGTTGCTGCTCCGTGGAGTTGATCGCGTGAGGAGGTGCAGCCTTCGCTGCCTGCTGGGGATGAAGAGAGGAGGTGCACGAGAGCGACTGGAGGTGCCACCATCTAGGGGTTGCTGCTCTGCCTGGAGGTCGCAAAAGGGAGGCCTTGTCTGGAGGGGCGATGAGGGTAACGTCGTTGGAGGGATTCTTCTAGAGCTCTGCCTGGTGGTTGTCATCGCCCCTTGGTGGGTTCAAAGAAGGGAAAAACGATGGGTTCCAGGAGATGAACCCGTCACCGTTGCCTACTGAGTGGTCATGGAACCTCCGCCTGGAGGTGAGATGCTTCGCATGGAGCATTGAATGAGCATGATCATGAACATAAAGATAAATCTGTAGAATAATCCTCAAGAACAATGAAGAATGGAATCCCGACCAAAACGAGAATTACGCTTTCGACAAAAAACCTAGATTTGAATCTCAAATTTTGAACATAAATAAAGAACATAAAATAAACCCTCAAGAATCGAATCTGCTCTAATACCATTACCATGTTAGAAAACTTAAATGCAGAAGCGTATCAGAAATAAAGATAATGAACAATGAAGAACGTGAGATTTTTACGTGGAACCATACTCTATAAGGAGCGAGATGAAACCACGAGAGAAGGCCTCAAAAGGTCATATGTTGCATTGCACTTTATCATTGATAAAAAGGGTGAGGGACTTTTTATATAGCTCTCACTGAGTCTCTACATCTCACAACCGGTAGATGTGGGACTAAACAACTAGATGTGGTAAATAGATCCTAGAGGGATCCATTTACCCATCTACCACATAAGTGAAGCATACATCAATATACTCCAACAGCCTCCAATCATATTTTTTCATGAGTGCGTCAACCATATTGATCCCAAATGTTACTTTATTAGAGATGCAAGGCAACAAGGTAAAACTGCTCATTTTCTATTAAGCATCAGTTCACATATATCTTCACCAAAGGGCTTCCAAAGAAGTGATTCGTTCTTTGCTCTCTTCCCAGTTGGATATGGTCGACGGATAAGCCCCACATGAGGGGAGTGCAGTTCTGTCCTTTTGTTTCAGCAGTACATTGTTTTTTTTTTGTTTGGGGGTATTTAAGTAATCTTCAATTAATCCCCAGACACCCTCTCTTCTATATACGAGACGTCCATGGCCACATAAACGACTTGTTTCATCCTATTTTAGCCGACCTTACTTAATTGTGGGAAAAGACTTTATTGTTGTTCATCCTATTATACAAATCTAAATACAAACTTTACTCAATTAAGCTTGCATATGATGTACAAGTTATGAACTCAACTAAAACTTCCAGAACTTGGTTAGAATGTAAATGAAATGAATGATTCTTATAAAATGACTGATTTTCCCTTTTTTTTGCAAAATCAGTTTAAATTGCATCAAGCATTTAAAATGTCCATCGTACCTCGAAGCATAAATGGAGTTTACTGCTACACAATAAGGAACGTGATTGTCAATATTACACCCAAGAAAAATTTTACCGAAAAGTTCAAAAATAATGTAACCCTGAATTCAAAATACATACTTCCTTTCTAGAATTTTCTTCTTGGAATGGTTTTCTTGGCCTCTTTTTTACTACTGGCTGCTGTTACTGAATTGTGGGGAAAAGCTCCAAGACTTGGTTGCAACAAGTCCTTTAACCTGGGCATGCAAATAAATAAAGCAGTGACCGCAATGCAAGCAACCAGAGGAAATAAAGGGGCAGGAGTAATCTCCTGTTTCCGGTGATACTCTTCAATTTTGAAGCCCAAAGGACCAACATGCTTTTGTGAATTTAAAGCCAAATCAACTTCAAGAACTTCTGATGTGAATATGTAAGAAGTAGATGGAAGATTTGATGCAAGCTGCACAAGGAGTTTTTCTTTGGGCAAATCACGTATTTCGAAGTAACAGGACAGCGGTAATGGAGTTGCTGATATGATCTTTGATGGATTACTTGCTAGTTTGACTTCCAATGAAAGGTGTGATTGTAGTTTTTTAAGATCATTTCCTACAACATGACCGCTCATTATGGTGATCTCTGGCTGTTCAAATACTATGAAATCCAAGCCTATGATATCAATTGTGCCAACCTCAACAACAAGATTTTCAGGAGAGGTTCGCTCAATTCCAACACTCAAAAGATGTTCCTTGGATCCCAGTCTAATCACATAAGTGGTGTTCGGGATAAGTCCCCTCAGGCGATATCTTCCGAAGGAGTCAGAAGCTGTTTCCTCATGGTAGCCTTTTGATTCTGACCGTGCTTCCAGATAAACCCCTTCTTTAGGCTGCCCTGATAACAGACTCACTGTACCAAAAACACTGTATGCCACCCGAGTTGAATGGAAGATGACCTCTTTATACTCACCAGGACCTAGTTCTATAGACTGGGTAATGGGGTGGAATGTGTATTCCTTAAGCAATGGCCGCAGATAGAAATTTCCAGGGAAGAGATCATTAAAAAGAAAAAATCCATCAGCCCCTGTAACTGTGTTGTTTCTGTAGCCTCCATCGCCACTTAGAGACAGGAATACAGACGGTAGTAATTCCCCAGTTTCTCCAGAATATACTCGTACAGAAATTTGACTAAGCTTCTGACATAAAAAAGAGTTTGATCCGATTGCCTTAAGATAATAGCCAGGCTTTGAAGCCTCTACGTAATAAGTTGCATCATCATATAAGGGCCCAGCTCTGAAATTGCCATCAGTTCCTGTCCTCCCTTCCAGGACCAATTCACCCATTTGAAGTGGAGCATTTGCACTATTCTTTGCTGCAAATACCTTAATATTGACATCAGATACAGCTGGAGTTACAGATCCTTCAATATATACCCCCACTCTTCCTAAGATTGGTGATATCGAATCCTGGCAACCATCAGTTGACACTGCAACCTCGAGCATTCTAGGGTAAAAGAGGATTTTTTTCTCTTCGTTGACCCTCGTATCATGAGGAACGAAGATCATAGTTTCTCCAAAAGCAGCCCATACAGAATATTCAAGAACAAAACCCGGAGCAGAAGCACTCTCACTGCAAATGAAGAGGGTCTGAACAGTATCAACAACTCTAAAGTCATTGTTTAGAATGTCAACTGCAACATACTTGGAGAGATCCAAATTATCATAATTTTCATTGAACTCAATGTAGATTTTTCCCCTGAGAAGATATTTCTCTCCAGTGAGATATAAAGGATGTGCCAATGAATCTGATGCATTAAATGTGATAGTTTGAGTATCAAAAAGAACGCAGGAGTCAACAAATTGAAGCTCGTAAAGACCAGGAGATTCCAAGCATATTCTTTGTGAGCCTCTCTTTATTTGCAAAATATTTTGTGGAGAATCAGGTTGTCGAACAGAGACATTGACATCATGGGTCGATATTATATTAATCCAAAATCCTTTCTGGATGAAATTGATACCACCCTTATCTTCAGTGCCCACATCTAACTCGACCATATTGTTCTCCCAGCACCAACCATCGTCAAAATTTGCACCTGAACACGCATGTTTCACCTCAAGTCGATAATTTCCAGGAACGACTTTAGTAAACATGAAAGTACCATCTTCATTTCCCAAGGAAATTGTTTTTCTTTCTTCGGTGTCTTTACGCACGAGTCTTGTAAGTGCTACAGAAACGGAAGAACCGCACTTCTCCTTGCATTGAACAGTTCCCCTGATGTTTACTTGAGCCTGTGAGAATTCAATGTTTAAAACAGGGCTCTTCACCGTTACATCAACATGGGGTGGGGAGAAAAGAAGCTTAGCAGAGTCCTCCAGGTTTGCAGAAAAAGCTGACAATCGGTATTCTCCAGGTAAAACCTCAAAACAGAAGTTCCCATCATCAATGATTTTCACCTGCGGCTTCATATTTTCTGGGCCGTGCGTCAGAGCAACCTTTGCACGGTGATGCTCATCAACGAAATGTATGACACCACAAAGGTCGTATGAGATAGCCTCAATGTGAGGAATGGCAGCCATGTTAGGAAGAACCAAAAAACTCTCCAAACTGTTGAATTTATAATGATGCTTTTGTGCTCCAATTGTATACTTCCTAGACGTAACCTGATCAAGCTTGTAATATCCATGTTTATCTGTTACTGCCCTTCGGCTACCATCTAATAAAACGTCAACATCTTCTACTCCAGCTCCATAGCTATCAATAACTCGACCACCGATGGAAAATCCAGTGACCCGGAAAGTCTTATCAACCATGGTATCATGATGTCCGACAGAAATCGTTACGGAAGGAGGCGAGACATCAAATACAGTGTTCTCACCCTTGTAATAAGGTATGAGCTGGTAAACACCACATGGTATCGAATTAAACGAGAACTTTCCGTCTACATCAGAGACGGCATGGCAAAGAGCGTTATTTTGCCCGGGTGCATTGCCAAGACCCTGTGGGCAAGATACCTCCAAAACATCCTCTGAATATAAATATATATGAACACCCAAAATCGGATTCCCCTGAGCTACAACAAATCCATGAACAGTATAACCGGTGGCAAAAAAGATATCATCAACTCTAACATTTCCAAAGCCCAATGCTACCTCCGCAGATCCTTGGGTTTTTATTTCCATATTTGAGTGCGAGGCATGAAGATGGTATATTCCAGGAGTAACATTAGTAAAGGAATAAATCCCAAGATCTGATGTCACAACGGAAGAGACAAGATTGCCAGAAGATGACATAAGCTTAACCGTGACGTTAGCTGGTCCTCCGGTCTTCGCAGAACAGCTCTCACCACCAATAGCTCCCTTCACTTTACCAGAAATTAAAAACCCTGTAAACTGGAAGTTTATATCTGCATTCGAATTGCAACCATTCTCGTCAGCGATGACAGGAACAGCATCCGGTTGCCATGACCAACCATCAGGTCCCTTTACTTTGACAACGAAGGAACCCTTATCGTATACGGGTATAAAATAATATCCATTAGGCGCGCATTGTGTTCTTTCCTTCACTAGTCCGTCGACTGTTTGAAGCTCGACCGTGATGTGGGAATAGTCTAACTTCTTATCGGACACCTTCCTCTCCTTGCTCAGAGAAGAACTTGCCTGCCATTAGAAGATACAATAGTTGAAAGACGGATCTACATGATGAATTGACAATAGTTACGAGTCTCGGAAGCGATCATATGAACAGGGAAGTGCGACAAGCTGACCTCGACGAACCCACCGCAGCCATGAACGGAGTAGGAGGCGGCGGAGGTCGCGAGAGGAGCGATGAGGACGATGTAAAGCAGCAGATCGGCAAGTGACATCTCTCTCTCCACCCCAAATGCTCCCATGTGTGCGCCCCCGCGCCGGCTTTCGATCTTTTGCAGGGCGTGCTTGTGGAGAAACCCTACTACCGGGATCCCCGTCTGGTAGAGTTCCCAGGTCTTGCTGCCGATGCAAGGACTGAATCGTGGGTATTCATCTCCGGGGCATAAACGAAAAAAAAAAGACGTGGAAATTGAAAGATAAACCCTTGCATTCCATGTGAATGGTGCAAATTGCAATGAAAATAATAGTTTTGAACTAACAAAATTAGAATATCTTTTTGGGATTTTTTTTCAAAGAAGGGGAGACAGAAGGTATAGTTGACGGGAAGCATATCACATACTTTATTTTGTTAAAAATCACAGGACGGATGACGGCATATTGTCAATTTTAATTTGCAGGAGGAAGGGATATAACTCAATCGTAGAGTGCCACCGTTGATGTGGTGTTGGAAGTTTTCAGTTCGAGCTTTATTATCCCTAAACTCAAACTCAATGTGTGTTTTTCTATTTTATTTTTGTTTGACTTGCCCTTTGTCGCGATCAAATGAGGATGGATAGATAAGAGAGATTGGATGTATGGTAAGATACTTGCAAGATTAATCCCCGAGGAATCTATATTTTTATTATGTATTACATCTCAATTTTGAAGAATTGACTATTGATATATTATGGAAGGATATACAGAGCGACGACTACTGATTTTTTGTGATGTTTTATGTTTTTACACAACCTCCCGCTTTAGCAGAGAGTCAATGTCCTTTGGTGCATTTACTGGTTTAGATCAACATCATAAAAAAAGGTACACTCATATCATCTTGTATGATGAGGATATACATGTATTTGATGGTTATTTGGAACATTTGTTAAGACACACTACGAAAAAAATAGTCAAATATCATATATGCAGCAAATGTGTTATCATGTGTATGTAAAGCCTCACTTTTCGACTCAAAAATCCGACTGGGTTTTTAATTCAATTTAATTAAGCATATGTAATATATGACCCATTAGAAGCATTCGTTGTCGAGATTCTAACACGTCTAAAAGGTCAAACGAGGGAGCTATGACCATTTAAGGTTATCTAGCCCTAATATTTGGACGAGGGTTGTGAAATCTAATCGCCCAAGCCCTTTTAATGGAATATGTGGATAACCATGGCTATCCTAGTCCATCTCCTCCTTCCTCCTATCATCCCCTACCTCCATAGCCACTACTTTGGATGTCGGGTGTTTCGTTGAAGGTCACCAGAGCATGTGGTTGCACCGTTATTGCGTATATAAGTTGGAGAACAAGAATATCTTCTTGATTTTGAGTTTCAAGGTAAGATCTTCCCTCTACGATTGATGTCCTTGACCTCCACTCACTCAAAACTTGATATATGTTGTTTGAAGGTTATTATCTTGTTCGGATCGAGGAGGAGAAGCTTTAGATCGTGATAAATCACTTGCATTGGATCTTTATATGTTGAGGAATGGGATCTTTCCCCCTTCATATGGTGTGAACTCGTCTTTCTCATTTTTTTAAGAAATGTTGTCCAGTGTCATCTCTATGATTCCCTAACCCAAAGAAAATCTCTTTGTTGACTGTGAAAACTATCTTAATTAATATGACGTAATCTTTGTTAATACACACATACATATAGGAAAAACTTCAAATGAGGTATGGTCTCACCATATGGTGAGCCACCATCAATTTAGGCATCTTTCCAATGTATTTTATAATTTTTTATTTCATGGATTTTATAATAAATATTAACATAACATTTATAGTGAAATATAATTATGAAAATATTATTATTTTGGATGAAAGTGTCAATTTTAAATACGGATGCTATATTTTATAAAATCATTTTTTTACAGTGTGTAGTTTATACTTTTACAAAATTATTACATAATCTTTGCTAAATTAACTTTGGCCTTTGTAATCTCACAAAAGACTGACTTCATTTCAAGGTTCCCTATATATAATGGAACATTGATTGATGGTGAAAATTGCTCAAATTTTCTGGATTGAAGATATACATGTTATATTGTGTGTGGAATCTCTGAAATTAAGCGAATATGACTCCCACTCCCCTTGCACTATCACAAGTACTTAGTGATGAGTCATTTTTTCATCCAAGGACCAAGGACGTTAGGGGTCTGTTTGGTAACCGGGTTACCCCGAGATAAACTGGTTTACTCCTCTCTATTCTTGGGTTGGAATTCCATCACAAATCATAGTGACATCACATTCCTTATTCCAACACCCATAACCATCCCAAACAGCTATTATTCACGTCATGTTATCTCAACCCATTCCAACCCAGTAAAGAGCTTAACCTAAGACTTGATTCTATAATTCTTGAGCATGAGAAGGATTTTTTATCACCCCGAGAAGCTTAAGTTTCAATATGTTTCTACTATAGGAACAAGGATTCGAGTACTATATTGAGAAAAATCTCAGGTTCCATGTGTGTATTTATGGATATATTAAAATTATGTATTTACACAGTTCAACTTGGTAAAAGATGAGGAGCTCATAGGTGAAAAAAATCCAAAATACTCTGAAAGCCTCTCCAAAAAATATAGAAAATAAACACTGATGCGAGGACCTGCCAACCGTTTGAATGTCTACTCGGACCAAGCCATAATGATAAACCTACCCAAGCCAAAATGGATTGAGTTAGTACAAGAAAAATAAAAAACTCTACATCATAAATCGATAAAAAGTCAAAGTGTCGAAGGTACAAAAGTACTTAAAACAGGCACACCTGTTATGCCCTAGCAAAACAAGTGCATACGTTCCACAACGCATTGATAGGCGTGTTGATTCCACAAAATAAAATAACTATGATTTATCAATATGGTAGTTTGTGTATGACACTCAAGTGATCCCTTGTCCAATGTGAGGTGAGAAAATAAAGACATAATCCCATTTAGCTCCATACCCGGCCTTTTACGCTCGCGCCCATTAAGTATGATAACAAAAGAAACAGTGGACTAAGATGGGCTCTGGAACTAGAAATGTGAATCGAATCTTTAATCGAGCCTTACATACTTGTATCGTAGGTGAAACACCAACTGTACACGAAGAATTGTGATCTAAGTTTAAATGTCATACTCGTTACACACACATTGTACATAGAGAGTCTAGAGAAGTAGAGATTTTAAATTCTTTTTGAGCAAGTGTCAGTCGATACTTAGATTTGACAACTTAAGAAACTTGAGGTCAGATTGATGAGTCTTGTCTTCTCATTTACACGTCAGGGTTTCGGCCAAAATTTTCTTTGCACTTATTCTTAAGGATTTTTTACACTCAAAACCTTACATACTCTTGACATTGCATACATAACCCTCCATAATCGTGAATTACACCCAAACCCTACACAGTGATCAACTCTTCAGCTAATCATACACATATAACCCTCCTCCTGCAAAATTATATAGGGTTATGGGCGTAAAAATCCTTGAGAATAAGCACTATTAAGGGTTCCGGGTGTAATTCGTGATTGTATAGGGTTATGTATGTACTATTGAAAGTATAGAGGATTATGAGTGTAACAAATCATATTCTTAAATAAGTACTTGCTCGAGGACAAGTAAAGTTTAAGTATATGGGCTTCATTGCCTTGGTAGTTTTGGGCACAAGTCATAAATATTCCATGCTAGTCTTGAAGAAGCTTTGATCTGACCACGATCAAAGAATACTCCTTTTGTCTATACTATGGATACTCAACAAGGATTGGATATTTTGGTGTCTTTTGATGCAAATGTTTTATTCTCAATACTGAGGATAATCTTGACAAGTTTGCCCCTACAAGTGAAGAAGATGTATTCCTAAGATACTCTTTATGCAGCAAAGCTTGCATGTTATTCATAAGGAAAATAGTGACTATCGTATATACAGTCATCATTTCATATGATGATAACTTGAGAAAATCTGCTTGATCAAAATAATCATAAAATGTGGAAGAATCCCAAGAAAACGATCCTTCAAGTATACCTGAGAAAAAGATTTCTCACAATATACCTAAGAAGTTCAACTTTCTAGAGATCATCCTAAGGATATGATTATTGAGGTTGTCATAGGAAATTTAGAACATATTACACTTCAATACATGTGCTCTTTCTATTTGCGTATTCGTAGTTGAGCCAAAGTAAAAAAGACGAGGCTTGCAACAATAAATTTTGATCAATGGAGATACAAGATTGATGAATCTGTGATTCATCACTTCAAAAGTCAAAAATAGAGCCTTGTTCCCGAGAGAATAGAGGCATATTTCCCCTTATATTGCATAAATAGCATTCATGCATGTATTCATAACTCATGCAGTTTAGCAGCTCATTTGCATTTAAATAAGAAGCCAAAAATCCCCTGTAAAATACCCATGCACTAAAATAACCTCTTCTCTATAATATGTATTCCTTAGTTAATAATATAGGGAAAAAGGCCTAAAATCCCCCTTGTAAAATAGCCAATAGAGCCTGAGAACCCCTGTACACTAGAATGCACATAAAGTCCTCATGCAAACTCCGAATTAGGTCTACTTACTTTTAGAATACTACACATTAAAAGACCTTTAAAATGAGACTAATTTCATTGAATTTGGAGCTTGTATGAGAAAGTTGGGTTTTTGGGCCACTTTGTATACTACATATGTATATCTATGTATCCTTATATTTATGTATAATATTTGACCTCATCTCCGTCTTTAGTCAACATGAAACTTGTAGAGCTCATCGAGATCTACAACTTTCATGTTTTGAGTTTTTCCAAATTCGGTCCCCTCTTCTCTCTACACATGCATCTTATTCCAGCCACTCACAGCAGGCCACGTGGCGCCCTCTGGTAGCGCCACGCGGCCCGCCTCCCATCGCCTCATCCGCCTGCGTCCTCAGCCGTTGGATCTCGCTTCAGATCCAACGGCCCAGCCTTTTCCACGCATGCCCCTTGCCTGGACCATCCGATCATCTCCTGCATTGATCTACGCCGCTCGTTCGCGCTTTCACCAGAGCCCTCCACGTGGCAGCATCTACGCCGCTTGATCAGACCCTTGATCTCTCAATCGCAGCCGCCCTTCTCCCAGCAAATCGCGGCCCTCTGATCACCATCATCTCCTCATCCAGGCCGTTCGCTCGCGCTTCGCTAGCAGCGCGCCACGTGGCTCCATCGCAGCCCATCATCTCTGCGCTGCAGATCTAATCCTACCCGACCAGCTCCCCCTTGATCCCCACCGTTGGATCACAAGATCCAACGGTGGAGACCTCGTCTCCTACCTTCGGGCGCCCCTCTCTCCCACGTCCCTTGCCTTGCGGGAGGGGCGCCCCCTTTCTATTTCCGGCTGCACGTCAGCCTCCCTCTTCCACCGCTGACACCCCCACGACGTCACCCACTCGTCCCTCTCCCTCGCCGTATACCTCACGCTCCACCACTCCCACCAGAGTCGCCCCACGTCGACCACCAACCTCGCCTCGTCACCAGCCAACCCACCACCTTCACCCTATAAATACGTCACCACCGGCAACGTTCACCCCCATTCACCACTCCAGAGAGATTCCCTGAGCTCCGACCTACCAATTGGTGACAGCAATTCGTTGAATCGTTGAGCGAAGAAGGGGATTCGACTCCGGCGAGATCCACGGCCGCCACCGCCGTGCTGCAACCTCCATCCACGAGCTGCGCGAGCTCAGGCCACCTACCGACCTTCGAGCGACGACCTGGAGCTCAAACCTGAGCTCCATTTCCCAGGTAGATCCTTCCATCCATCGTCCGATCTTTCTCTTATTTCTCTCCTATTTCTCCGACTTTATTCGCCGCCACCGGCCACCTTCTCGCTTCTAATCCACCTCAACGAGCTTCGCGTCGAAGATCCCATCCTCGCTGTCCCATCTACACACTCCGACGACGCCTCTCGCACTATTCCGACCAACAGCTCTGCCATTTGGCCGGAGCTCATCTCCAGCGCACCTCCTTCTCACCGTAGGCCTCGCCGACCATCTACATCTCTCCACGAGCATTCACACGCCTCGGCTATCTCTTCTAACCCCCTGCAGGTACTTGGCTTCTCACTGAACGGAAGCTCGCCGGAGACGCCATCGAGCTTCATCGACATAGACACCGGGGCACTCTCCGACGCTCCTGAGACCTCCATCATCTTCGCCTCCACGCCGCGAAGCTTCAGGGCTATCTCCGACAAATCGGAAAGCTTCAGCACCTCGAGGAAGGACGGGCGGAGCTACAGCCCGACCGCCGGAGCCCCGCCTTCTCCTCCGCAGGCGGCGGAGGATCGTTGGGGAGGAAGAGCAGCTGCCGTTCGATCACCCGATCGAACGGTCCTCACATCGCCACGCGTTCCCTCAACGCGACCGTTCCCAACCGTCGATCGCCTCCCAGATCTGAACGGTCCTCACATCGCCACGCGTCTACATCGCCAACCTTTGGATCGATCTTGATCCAAAGGCCCGCAGCCCGCCACGTCGACGAAGACCGAGCCTCGGCCCCAAGCCTAGGCTCGGACAACCCGAGCCTACTCCGAGCCTCACTCCGGACCTCCAGAGAGCCCGAACCTCGCTCCGAGCCACCGCAGCCCTCCGAGCCTAGGCCGCCCACGTGAGGAGCATGTGCGGCCTGGGTAAATTGCACAGAAGCCCCTGGAGCTTTCCAAAATTGCAAAGAGGTCCCTGTGAAGCAGACCCCACGTGAGAAGCACGTGCCCTGTGGAGAATTTGCACAAGAGTCCCCCACATTATAGGTAATTGCATTTTGGTCCCTGTCTGCATATTTGTTTATTGAAATTTTAATTTCCTGTATTGCATTTACATCCCTGTGTTTGCACGCATCCCTAGGTTGCATTTTACATCATTTTGAAATTCTAAAAATTGTATTTTGTTGGAAATTTCGTCCTCTGTCTATTGGTCCACGTGTCATCTTTTTGTAAGTTCATTTGAATTATTAATGAATTAATTGGTGAATTGTTGACATATTTTGCCCAGTGACACCTTTTGATTTATAGTTAATTCTTTGTGCTTTCAAAATTCATCAAAAATTCACAGTAGCTTAAGGACATCATTTTTAACATACCATAAAAATTTCATGGTATTTGCACGCATATCGAGGCCTAAATAAATTATTGAGTGATTTTCTTAGATTAATTTTAATTAATTCATTTCACAGTGAAATTAAGTTCTGTTAATTTTCCTAGGTCCCTTATCATTAGAGCCACCGAGGATAATTTTAGTTCTTGGAAAAATTGTGGTTTGATATTGATTAAAAATTAAATACTGAAAATCACCCTGTCTGTTCATTTAATTCACAGTAAATTTATTTAGTGTCGAAAAATTCCAAAAAAATTAGTGCAGGTCATTTTCATCATCATTAATCATCTGGTCAATTTTAATAATTTCTGGACTTCATTTGATACAATAATTAAATTGAACATCAAATTGGCCTGCATTGTCTACATAAGTCTGCATAAAAAAATTAAAAAGACCAAAAAAATTACTCCTCGTAAATCAACACTCGGATCCTTGCTCAAATTCACCTAAGAAGACAGATGCCTCCCTGAGATCGACCTTGGACTCCACCAAGTAAAAAAATTGTTGCCGCTTGAAATTAACTTCACATTAATAGATAAGTGGTTTTTGATTAACCCCTCGTATCCGACTGCAACGAATAACATGAATTAATTTGGACATTAAATTGACCGAATTAACATAGGGTGCGGGAGCGTCGTCAAAATGGCGTCGTTGCCGGGGAGGCACGGCTTAGGTTAATTTTTAGCAAAATTTTGAGTGTTTGATTTTCCTTCCCCGGGTAGTCTGACCCCCGGTTTTCTTGTAATTATTTTCTCCCATTTATTTTTGCATTACTTTGTGTAACTCTCTGACCTCCAATTATTTTTTGTGCGAGGACTGCGAGGAGTCGGCGACGCTTCGAGGACTTAGCATTTAAAATTTTTGAGTGAAAGAGAGGCTTTGTAATTACATTTTATTTCTTTTTCTTTCGCATCATTTCCATCGGTTCCCGTTTGGGATCTCGCGTGTGTAAAGATAGTGAAACTGTGTCCCATGTGCTGTGTGGGTGATTGTAACTTAGCTTGCACTAGCGGCTCCTCGAGCCATTCTAGGACTTGTTTGTGCTCGTAATCAATAGGACCACACAATACACTTAAAAGACGCACCTAGACCGTAGTACTTAGTCAAAAATTAAACTGTTCTTCACGCTAATAGAACTGCCTGTCTAGGAGCGGCTTTTCATCGCTTGCATTTGCATGTAGAGTAAAGTTTTCAATTCTGTTTTGCATCCTGCATAAAGAAAGCGAAGGGATCACTGTAAGTACTCTCTACTCAGCATACGCATCATCGATTTCAACTTGCATCGGCTTTTCTTAATTTTTTCTCACTTAAATTAAACAGGAAATTGGGACTGTCCGATAGGCGTGCTTTGTGGTGGACTAATTAAAGTGATAACTTAACTTAAAATCGGGACTGCTAACAGTATTGACCAAAAAAAGAATAAAATTTGAAAATTGATTGCGGGAGATTAATCCCCGACCCTGTTTTCAGGCTGAGTGAGGGTACTTGAGTGTGTGTGAACACCTTAAGGTAGAGCCCAAATCCCCGCCTTCCATATCACGAGCCAAATGATCTTAGCAAATATCACGAGTGGGATACTTTTAAGCTCATTGACAAGTACCAAGTAGCCTCCGCCTTCGCGGGTAGATAGGGGCGAACCAGCGGTACTCTGCGACAAGGCCTAGCTTTGTCAGCCTCCGCCTGCTTGCAGATAGATAGGGGCACGTCATTGAGTCCCCACTCCGGATAGGAGCACAGAAAGGGAGGATCGGTGGTATCTTAGGCGACAGGATAAACAGGGAAGACGCATCCGGCTCTAAGCCGACTTCTCTCTAGGCTGCGTAATCCTTGCTATCTTGTTTGAAAAATCACACTTAAAAATTACAAGATAAATTGGACTCAACTTTAAGTCCTTCACTGTGTTGAGTGTGAACCCAGGGTCTTGGATTGTTCTTGTTGCTTGCTTCAGGTAGGAGTAAAATCCTATCTTCTTCCCTCTTCATTAAGATGAGTGATTGGGGAGATCTCGACGCACTATTCACTGATCTCTCTATGAGTCCCCCAAGTAACTCGTCTTTCTCGGTCCGAGCGTACCTTGGACCACCCAGGACTCATGACCCTCTTGAGTCCTGGTTCCCTCATGATCAGGGTGGTTACTCTCAAACCAACCCTTTCATCTCCTCCGAGATTATCGAGGAAGATCATCGCCTCGGTAATCCTTTCCTTGAGTTATCCTCTGACATCGACCTTACTTTCCCCCCAGGACTGGAGGACGAGATGCCGCCAAAAGTACCACCAGATGAGGAACAAATAAAACAGATTCTTGCTCGCCTCGCTGAAGCCGAACAGAAGAATGCAGATCTCACAGCACGGATGGGACAGATCATAGTGGCAGAAGGAATCGACCGACCAATGGTTGATACCTATAACCCTGCGGAGAACGAGATTCAGAACTGGTTGGCACCTGCAGTTCCCGCCCAGGCATTTGAGCTGAAGCCCCATTTCCTTAGTCTGCTTCCGAAGTTCAACGGAAACCTTAATGAAGAACCATACACTTTCCTCCGTGAGTTGGTGTGCAACAATCTTAGCCATCCCAATGTTGGCCAAGATTATATTCGGCTGAAGGCCACCCCTTTTGCCTTAGGTGATAAGGCGGCTCATTGGTTGAAAAACTTAGGGGTGGTATGCAATACCTGGATGCAGTTCAAGGACCTATTCTTGAAAAAGTTCTACCCTCTCAGTAGGACAAACCAGATGAGAACCAAGATCGCCAGCTTCGCCCAAGGACCTAGTGACCTTTCCATGATGCTTGGGATAGGTTCAATGATTTAGTACAGAAATGCCCCTGCCACGGCATTTCAAAGGCGATCTTAGTCCAGACCTTGATCTGTGGTTTAACCCCAGAGATGCAGGGGTTAGTCAGTGCCGCCTGTGGAGGAAGCTATCTGAACAAAAACGAGCATGCTGTATGGAAGATCCTAGAGCAGATGGCGGAAATCGGCAGGTCACAGGCCACAAAGGCCTATCAGTTGTCTCCCTCAATCCTATCCAATGAGACAACTAGAAGGACCATTGCAGATCTGACTGAGGACCTCATCCCCAGCATGGGGATGATAGCCGACAAGCTTACCATGGTCGAGCAGATCCACAAGAGAGTCGCAGAGATGGAGTCTCTTTCGAGCCTTCCCAAGAAAGTGGAGGAACTCTCTGAAAAGGTAGCTAAGATCAAGCTGCCCACCCCTTCTGCACCACCAGTACCTGTACACCGAGTCCATCTTGTACAGGAACATGCACCGGGGTCTCAGAGCAGCTGGGATCAGACTTATACCCAGCCGAACCATCATGCACCCCCACCAGTGGAAACAGAATACGAGGAGCCTCCGCCTGTATACGAGATTAACGGGCTTTGGTATAGCCGTGACCCGCTAGTCCGGCAAGTCGAGATGGGGAAGGATCAGGCACACCGCCCAACCTCAGTCTACCAAGAGACCAGTCCCGTCACAGTCTCGCGATACCAGTCCAGGCCAGAACAGGGGTACCAGCCGCAGCAGCGCACCTACCAGCAGGGGCCAGCACCGTCCCATCAGCAGCAGTATCGGCACGGCCAACAGGGGCAGTACAGGACCGCATCCACTCAGCAGCCAGCCCAGCCCACCGAATTGGAGTCCCTGACCTTGGCGATCCAGACCCTGTCTGATAGGGTCCAACAAATGCAGAATGACTACCTGGACATGAGAACCGACATCAATCGGGTCTCTCGTGCCCAGGACCAACAAACGGCGCCAAGGACCCCAATTCCCGCACAGGTTCAGGCCAATCCGAACAGCATACACCAGGGCTAGAACCGACCTCGAGATCAGGTATATTATTCAGATAATTATCTATCTGAACATGAGATCCTTTTGTACGATAATGTCAATCATATGTCCCTCAGGAGCGGAAGGACCGTGACCAATGACCATACCTGATCGGGCACGGGCGCAGAAGGAAGGAGCCTCCGAGAATCTACCTGAGGAGAATTCGGAGGAAGAAGAGGAGGAGCATCACCACCACCATCGCCAGCAGAAGAAGAGGACATCTGAGTCCTCGAAGCAACATTCCCGCATCCACGTAGAGTCAGACGACACCGATGAGCCCGCACCTCCATCTGAGGAGGATCGTCCAGAAGAAGCGGAAGAAGCGTCACCGGTTTCGCCTCAGCATTTTCTTTTTGGTCAGAGTCCAAGTCCGAGTCTGTATCAGAGTCAAAGTCATGTTAAGAACTCAGTTCCAGTAGTTAATGAGAATATTTCAGTTCCAGAACCTGAGTTGGAGTCAATAATCCCTTTCCCCCGAGCTCTCAAGGGTGGAAAGAAGAAAATCAAAAAATCCAAGAAGATGACCCTGAGATGGCTGAATTTTGCAATAAACACATCAAGGTCACAATCCCTTTTGACAAGTTCGTGGAAATGACCCCTGCATTCCAAAAATACCTTAAGGTGAGATGCACACCTACTAGGGTTAGCAGGAAGACCAAAAGCCGTGTTGAGAAACACGTTTTATCAGTAGCCACGACTTGTGCAATAAAGAACTTGTTTCCTCGGAAACGAAGAGACATGGGTGCACACTATGTAGTGAGTCGTGTTGATGACATCGCGTTTGCACGCACTCTCTTGGACAATGGTTCCTCGATCAACTTAATGCCCACAGCCCTCTATGAGCGGCTTAACCTCGGACCTCTTAGGAAATTTAGAGCTATTCTGCAGTTTGCTGACAAATCCACTAAGAGGTCCCAAGGAGAGTTAAGGAACATTGTGATCAAAGTCGAGGGGCAAGAATACATGGTGGACTTCACTGTCCTGGATATGGAAACCCCTAGTAATTGGAGAGATTCCCAGATCATTTTAGGTAGGCCCTTCCTCAGAACAACGGGGGCCTTATTTGATTATAAGAATGGGAAGATTCAGTTCCAAACTCCCGGCGGAGATGAGGAACTTGAGATGAAGCAGACGAGATGGCAGAGACCGGACTCCAATCCAGCACCGAGTACTCTTCTACCGGAATAGACTGTGAGCATGTAGACGTAGTTGGGCCATGGAGACAGAACCCAGCCAGCATCGATGTGTCTATCTCCTTTAAAGACGATCCAGTGCATGAGTCAGTCTGCGAGATCCTCAGGAACGAGTACAGCTCTGAACCTGCATCGCCCTACATCTTCGATGACGTAGAGGCCCAGTTGGGCCTGTCAGTCCTTACATCCTTAGGACAATCGGAAGATGAGGATGACGAGTCGGACGAGGCGTTTGCCGATTGTATGGAAACTTTTGACGATCCGACTCCAGAGCCGCGCTTGGTGGCAGCTATTACAGAACATGATCCAGCCACTTCCAACACCGAACCAGATCAGATTGAGCCAGACTTCTTAGACGATCACACTATTCCTGAGCTCAAACCTCTACCCACAACCCTGAAATATGCCTTCCTTGCGGGCCAAGACAAGAAATTTCCGGTCATTATCAGTTCGCAATTGACCGAGGAGCAGGAATCTCGTTTGCTAGAGATCCTGGAGAAGAACCGCAAGGCAATAGGCTGGAGCATTTCCGATCTCCACGGGATAAATCCCGCTCTGTGTTCGCACCATATTTACTTGGAGAACGAAGCCAAACCCTCTCGTGAATTCCAACGCCGGTTGAATCCAAATTTGCGAGAGGTTGTGAAAAAAGAGATAGAAAAATGGTGCGATGCGGGTTTCATTTACCCAATCTCCGACTCTAAGTGGGTGGCCCCAATCCATGTTGTCCCGAAAAAGTCGGGAATTCAGACGACCACCAACGAGGACGGAGAGGAGATCGTGACGAGAGTACCCACGTCGTGGCGCGTCTGTGTGGATTACAGACGCTTGAATGCCGCGACGCAGAAGGATCATTTCCCTCTACCGTTCATTGATCAGATCCTAGAAAGATTAGCGGGGAAAGAATTCTTCTGCTTCCTTGATGGGTTCTCAGGCTACAATCAAGTAGCCATAACTCCGGAGGACCAGGAAAAGACCACGTTTACATGCCCCTTTGGTACCTATGCTTTCAGGCGCATGCCTTTTGGGCTATGCAATGCTCCAGGTACTTTTCAAAGGTGCATGATTGCTGTATTCGCCGAAATGGTCGGCGAATTCCTGGAAGTCTTCATGTACGACTTCTCGGTCCACGACAATTCTTTTGATTCCTGTCTTAGGAATCTGGACCGAGTCCTCAAAAGATGTTGTGAGGTCAATCTGGTGCTCTCCTGGGAGAAAAGTCACTTCATGGTGACGGAGGGCATAGTGTTGGGGCATGTCATCTCCAAGAGAGGAATGGAGGTTGACCCTGCCAAGGTGGACGTGATCAGACGACTCCAGCCACCAACCAACGTAAGGTAGTTGCGGTCGTTCCTCGGGCATGTCGGATTCTATCGAAGATTTATCAAGGATTTTTCCAAGATTGCCCGACCGCTAACTGAGCTTTTAGGCAAAGACACGGAGTTTATTGTAGATCACAAATGTCTTGAGGCCTTTAAGCTTTTACAAGGAATGATCATGGACGCATCCATTCTACAATCCCCAGATTGGTCTCTACCTTTTGAGATCATGACGGACGCCTCAGATTATACTGTTGGGGCTGTATTGGGACAATGAAGAGATGGCGTCCCATTTGCAATTCACTACGCAAGCAAAGTGCTTGATTCTGCTCACCGTAACTATACAGTTACAGAAAAGGAAATTCTTGCGGTAGTGTTTGCCTTGGACAAATTCAGATCTCACTTAATCGGATCCAAGGTAACTATGTTCACAGACCACACGGCACTACGATATTTGATGGAGAAGAAGGACGCGAAGGCGCGTCTTCTTCGTTGGATTTTACTTATCCAGGAGTTTGATTTGGACATCCGTGATAAACCTGGAAAGAAGAACGTAGTGGCCGATCATCTTTCTTGTCTCGAAGATCTTAATACTTCTGAGGTTTCCCCGATTCGAGACTCCTTCCCTGACGAGTCGATTTTTGTTATCGACTCACTCCCATGGTACGCCAAATATCGTGAACTATCTTGTCTCCAAGAAAGTTCCCGAGGATTGGCCCAAGAACCAAATCGATCGACTAAAGTCGGACGCTAGACACTACCATTGGGAGGATCTGATCCTTTTCTTTGAAGGATCGGATTGTGTTTGGAGACGTTGTATTCCTCAGGAGGAATACCAGAGTGTCCTTTCTTTATGCCATAGCTTAGAGGCAGGAGGACACCACTCCGGGAAGAGGACCGCATGGAAGGTACTTTAGCGTGGCTTTTTCTGGCCGACTCTGTTTCGCGATGCCACCGCCTTCGCGAAGTCGTGCCCAGTTTGCCAGAGAATGGGAGGAACCGTTGGTTCCAAGGATGAGATGCCAATGCAGCCGGTCATCATTTGTGATGTCTTTGACGCCTGGGGCATCGATTTCATGGGCCCATTCCCTGCCAGCCACGGGTTCGAATATATCCTTCTGGCGGCAGACTATCTGTCCAGATGGGTGGAGGCTATCCCGACCCGAGCCGCAGACAGCAGGATTGTTTGTAAATTTATCAGAGAGAACATAATCTCTAGGTTCGGGATCCCCAAAATGATGATATCAGATGGGGGTAGCCATTTTGTGAATCGGGAGGTGAAGAAACTGCTGAAAGACTACGGCATCGAACACCGTGTCGCGAGTCCTTACCACCCACAAACCAATGGTATGGCTGAGGTGTCGAATAGGGAGGTGAAAACCATATTGCAAAAGCTTGTCCGCCCGGACAGGAAGGACTGGTCTCAGATCTTAGATCAAGTCCTCTGGGCGTATAAGACGGCTTACAAGACACCGTTAGGCACCTCCCCATTCCGAATGGTATTCGGAAAGCCGTGCCATTTGCCCGCAGAGTTAGTGCACAAATCAGAATGGGCAATAAAGAAGGTCAACTGGAACACACACCTGGGTCAGAAACAGAGAGACATGGATCTGAATGAGCTTGTGGAAGTCATAAACCAAGCATACGACAACAGTTTGGTGTACAAGGACAAGGTGAAGCGTTGGCATGATAGATATATCAGACGAAAGATCTTTGTTCCTGGACAGAAGGTATGGTTGTTCAATGCTAGGCTGAAGATTTTCCAAGGCAAGTTAAAGTCTAAGTGGACGGGACCATTTGTCGTCCGTACGGTGCATGATAGTGGATGTGTCGAGATCTCAGATCTCGCAGATGACGCACCGACATTCCTAGTGAATGGGCAGCTGTTGAAGCACTTCGTCGAATCCAATGAACAGTTAGTCCATGTGGAGGAGATTGTATTCATGCGCGAGACAGATACAACAGATACACCTCAAGTCGCGTATGAGACCTTGCAGCAATGAACTCCAGCCATCAAGCAGCATCTTGAAAGATTCACACCAACTCATCTGTGTATACCATCAGTCTTGTAAATCCTATCCTTTACCCCCGCGATTCTAGTAAACACCTCCCCACATCATCGAACCATTATCTTGGACTATACTTAGGATGACCAGATCCTAAGTATAGGGGGGGAGGAGTCACCCGAGTCGATTCACTGTACATTCTCCAGATCACATTGGTCCTTATACTCATTTCCTACCGATACTTAGGCTGACGTGAGCCTAAGTATAGGGGGGGGGACCAATGCCCGCATTGATACTCACCCACTTCTCATCTTTCCCTCGTCCGCCCCATTTCTGATCTTCTTCTACACTTAGGCTGCCAGAGCCTAAGTATAGGGGGGCGAGACGACTTCTATACTTTTTGTTACTTTTGGCTCTCCTACGCTTAGCACGAGCTATGTCTTTTTCCTCTTTCTTCGTGCTCTGAGGACATAGCACACGCTAAGTATAGGGGGGCGTGTATATATTACATATATACTTTACCCATAGCTCGTACTTTCGCGTATTTTGTATATATCTTACAATAATTACGGGTGGGTAAAAATCGAATATATATATATATATAATAATGAAAAGAGGCTTCTTATTTACTCATGCATATTATATCTGCATTCAAGAAAAAGAAAAAGAGTCTTGCATTTTCATAGCATGACATCTCATCTCATCTGCATACTTTGCATATGCAAAGTGAAAAGCTAGTGGGTTCTGGACCAAGTTGTGAGCAGATATTGAGGATGGAAATGATTTAACCTTAATCCACCTAATTTCATAGGAACCTTATAGGAACTGGAGTTAAGATTTTTCAGGTCAGGTGACTTACTTCTTTAAGTCTGCAAGTCTATGTTCATATGTCATCTTGACAAGCCTGAGTAGAGCACTTAACAACACACACATGACTCTTAGAGACAATGGCTTGACGTGCACCGGCACTTTACACATGGCTCTCTACGGATGAGGTGATGAGGAGGCAGTTTCCTTTAGCTTGGGGTAGCATATGAGGGTAGTACTTCTAGGCGGAACCTCTCTTCTTCTTCTAGTGAAGGAAGTGCGTCTCAACTTGGACTAGTGGTGATGAAGGCTAAAGACAGAAGCAGTGGGTTGCAATAAAGCTTCAAAAGAGGGATAGTCTACTGGCTCAAGAGGAAATTTCTTGTATCTATGCTGCACCATGTAAATATGTTGTACAAAGGCATTTTGAAAAAAAAAGAAAAAATGCCAAAAAGAACTCCAAAAAAAAGTGGTGGGTCGGATTGAAAATTTAATAACCCCACCGGAGTGTACGTAGTCAAGAAAAGCAAAAGCTTATGGTCACCATGTTACATCTCATGAAGCTTGCAGCAGGAGACTTAGCTACACTGGCTGAGCTGCCAAAAGTCTATACTTCTTCCCCCTCTTCTTGAGCCGGTTGAACTTGAACTTAGAAGGGAATACCCCGCTTCTCGAGGAAAGAGTTGCTAGACCGAGGCATTAGAGTTACCAGGTTGGGGGAGGTTGTTTCTTTGTTACTTCTGAGGTGGGGAGTCACATATCACTTACACTGCATGAAAAGATTCATGGTCATTAGAGTTTGTGTATGTAGACTTGCTCTGATTAGGTGAGTTGAGGAGTCTTGAATAGAAGACTTGTGGAACTTGAAGTCTGTTAAGTCTTAAACTCAGATCCCAATAAGGTTCCAACACATGATTAATCCAAAGGTCGAGTCAAGCTCTATTTTTAACTTTTGTTCATGACCTTGGTATGGAACCCAATCTCATTTCACTCTTGCATTTCATTTAGTTGCTCGGGGACGAGCAAGGTTTAAGTATAGGGGGTTGATGAATCTGTGATTCATCACTTCAAAAGTCAAAAATAGAGCCTTGTTCCCGAGAAAATAGAGGCATATTTCCCCTTATATTGCATAAATAGCATTCATGCATGTATTCATAACTCATGCAGTTTAGCAGCTCATTTGCATTTAAATAAGAAGCCAAAAATCCTCTGTAAAATACCCATGCACTAAAATAACCTCTTCTCTATAATATGTACTCCTTAGTTAATAATATAGGGAAAAAGGCCTAAAATCCCCCTTGTAAAATAGCCAATAGAGCCCTGAGAACCCCTGTACACTAGAATGCACATAGAGTCTTCATGCAAATTCCGAATTAGGTCTACTTACTTTTAGAATACTACACATTAAAAGACCTTTAAAATGAGACTAATTTCATTGAATTTGGAGCTTGTATGAGAAAGTTGGGTTTTTGGGCCACTTTGTATACTACATATGTATATCTATGTATCCTTGTATTTATGTATAATATTTGACCTCATCTCCCGTCTTTGGTCAACATGAAACTTGTAGAGCTCATCAAGATCTACAACTTTCATGTTTTTGAGTTTTTCCAAATTCGGTCCCCTCTTCTCTCTACACATGCATCTTATTCCAGCCACTCACAGCAGGCCACGTGGCGCCCTCTGGTTGCGCCACGCGGCGCGCCTCCCATCGCCTCATCCACCTGCATCCTCAGCCATTGGATCTCACTTCAGATCCAACGGCCCAGCCTTTTCCACGCACGCCCCTTGCCTGGACCATCCGATCATCTCCTGCATTGATCTACGCCGCTCGTTCGCGCTTTCACCAGAGCCCTCCACGTGGCAGCATCTACGCCGCTTGATCAGACCCTTGATCTCTCAATCGCAGCCGCCCTTCTCTCAGCGAATCGCGGCCCTCTGATCACCATCATCTCCTTATCCAGGCCGTTCGCTCGCGCTTCGCTAGCAGCGCGCCACATGGCTCCATCGCAGCCCATCATCTCTGCGCCCCAGATCTAATCCTACCCGACCAGCTCCCCCTTGATCCCCACAGTTGGATCACAAGATCCAACGGTGGAGACCTCGTCTCCTACCTCCGGGCGCCCCTCTCTCCCACGTCCCTTGCCTTGCGGGAGGGGCGCCCCCTTTCTATTTACGGCTGCACGTCATCCTCCCTCTTCCACCGCTGACACCCCCACGACGTCACCCACTCGTCCCTCTCCCTCGCCGTATACCTCACGCTCCACCACTCCCACCAGAGTCGCCCCACGTCGACCACCAACCTCGCCTCATCACCAGCCAACCCACCACCTTCATCTTATAAATACGTCACCACCGGCAACGTTCACCCCCATCCGCCACTCCAGAGAGCTTCCCTGAGCTCCGACCTACCAATTGGTGACAGCAATTCGTTGAATCGTTGAGCGAAGAAGGGGATTCGACTCCGGCGAGATCCACGGCCGCCACCGCCGTGCTGCAGCCTCCATCCGCGAGCTGCGCGAGCTCAGGCCACCTACCGACCTTCGAGCGACGACCTGGAGCTCAAACCTGAGCTCCATTTCCCAGGTAGATCCTTCCATCCATCGTCCGATCTTTCTCTTATTTTTCTCCTATTTCTCCGACTTTATTCGCCGCCACCGGCCACCTTCTCGCTTCCAATCCACCTCGACGAGCTTCGCGTCGAAGCTCCCATCCTCGCTGTCCCATCTACACACTCCGACGACGCCTCTCGCACTATTCCGACCAACAGCTCCGCCATTTGGCCGGAGCTCATCTCCAGCGCACCTCCTTCTCACTGTAGGCCTCGCCGACCATCTACATCTCTCCACGAGCACTCGCACGCCTCGGCTATCTCTTCTAACCCCTGTAGGTACTTGGCTTCTCACTGAACGGAAGCTCGCCGGAGACGCCATCGAGCTTCATCGACATAGACACCGGGGCACTCTCCGACGCTCCTGAGACCTCCATCATCTCTGCCTCCACGCCGCGAAGCTTCAGGTCTATCTCCGACAAATCGGAGAGCTTCAGCACCTCGAGGAAGGACGGGCGGAGCTACATCCCGACCGATGGAGCCCCGCCTTCTCCTCCGCAGGCGGCGGAGGATCGTTGGGGAGGACGAGCAGCTGCCGTTCGATCACCCGATCGAACGGTCCTCACATCGCCACGCGTTCCCTCAACGCGACCGTTCCCAACCGTCGATCGCCTCCCAGATCTGAACGGTCCTCACATCGCCACGCGTCTACATCGCCAACCTTTGGATCGATCTTGATCCAAAGGCCCGCAGCCCGCCACGTCGACGAAGACCGAGCCTCGGCCCCAAGCCTAGGCTCGGACAACCCGAGCCTACTCCGAGCCTCACTCCGGACCTCCAGAGAGCCCGAAACTCGCTCCGAGCCACCGCAGCCCTCCGAGCCTAGGCCGCCCACGTGAGGAGCATGTGCGGCCTGGGTAAATTGCAGAGAAGCCCCTGGAGCTTTCCAAAATTGCAAAGAGGTCCCTGTGAAGCAGACCCCACGTGAGGATCACGTGCCCTGTGGAGAATTTGCACAAGAGTCGCCCACATTATAGGTAATTGCATTTTGGTCCCTGTCTGCATATTTGTTTATTGAAATTTTAATTTCCTGTATTGCATTTACACCCCTGTGTTTGCACGCATCCCTAGGTTGCATTTTACATCATTTTGAAATTCTAAAAATTGCATTTTGTTGGAAATTTCGTCCTCTGTCTATTGGTCCACGTGTCATCTTTTTGTAAGTTCATTTGAATTATTAATGAATTAATTGGTGAATTGTTGACATATTTTGCCCAGTGACACCTTTTGATTTATAGTTAATTCTTTGTGCTTTCAAAATTCATCAAAAATTCACAGTAGCTTAAGGACATCATTTTTAACATACCATAAAAATTTCATGGCATTTGCACGCATATCGAGGCCTAAATAAATTGTTGAGTGATTTTCTTAGATTAATTTTAATTAATTCATTTCATAGTGAAATTAAGTTCTGTTAATTTTCCTAGGTCCCTTATCATTAGAGCCACCTAGGATAATTTTAGTTCTTGGAAAAATTGTGGTTTGATATTGATTAAAAATTAAATACTGAAAATCACCCTATCTGTTCATTTAATTCACAGTAAATTTATTTAGTGTCGAAAAATTCCAAAAAAATTAGTGTAGGTCATTTTCATCATCATTAATCATCTAGTCAATTTTCATAATTTTTGGACTTCATTTGATACAATAATTAAATTGAACATCAAATTGGCCTGCATTGTCTACATAAGTCTGCATAAAAAAATTAAAAAGACCAAAAAAATTACTCCTCGTAAATCAACACTCGGATCCTTGCTCAAATTCACCTAAGGAGACAGATGCCTCCCCGAGATCGACCTTGGACTCCACCAAGTAAAAAAATTGTTGCCGCTTAAAATTAACTTCACATTAATAGATAAGTGGTTTTTGATTAACCCCTCGTATCTGACTGCAATGAATCACATGAATTAATTTGGACATTAAATTGACCGAATTAACATAGGGTGCGGGAGCGTTGTCAAAGATGAACTTGTTCAGTTTGAAAAGAATTAGGTACGGGACCCCATACCCAGACCTTAGAATCACACAATTATGAGGACCAAGTGGATCTTTAAGAATAAATTGGGTAAGTCAGGGACTGCTATCAGGAATAAAGCAAGACTTATTGCACAAGGATATACTCAACAAGAAGGCATCGGTTTCGATAAAACACATACTTCTGCTACAAGGATTGAGTCAATTAGATTGATGTTAGCATTTATATCAAATAGGTATCAAAAGTTCCTTTCTGAATGGCTTTATAAAAGAAGAATTTTATGTCGAGCAACCACTAGGTTCTGAAAGACTCTTGTAGAGGAGAACATGTTTTCAACCTTACGAAAGATTTATATGGACTTAAGAAAGCTCCAAGAGTATGGTATGATAGACTTAGAAACTTTTTAAGAACCTTAGGCTTTAAAAGTAGGCAAAAGTAGATTGCATTTTATTTGTTGATTTTCTTTCTGTGATCATTTAGTTGCACAAATTTATGCCGATGGCATTGTGCTTGGTTCCATCAATGCATCTCTTTGCAAGAAGTTCTCAACAAATATGTGGGAACAGTTCGAGATGAGCGTGATGAGGGAAACGAAGTTCTTCATAGGGTTTTAGATCGCACAAACGGGACATGATATGTTCTTTTTCATCACAAAGTATACAAATAATATCATCGAGAAGTTTGGAATGGATAAGTACTAGAGAAAATCAACCATTATTACCCTAGATACACACCTCGACCTCGATGAATCAAGAAATCCCATAGACCAGAAGCTATATGGACACATGATCGACTATGTTTTATAATTAACAATGAGCAGGCTCTATATACTTTCCCGCATGGCCTCAATTTTTGATGAAAATTGCCAAATTTCAATCAAATTTCCATCTCGATAGGTTACCAAAATTTGATCGAAATGGATAAAATTCTGAAATGTGGGGGCCCTAGTACAGAATGATCAAAATTATAGAAGTTCTGATCGAATTTCAACAGAAATTTGACCGGAATTTCGTTTCAGCCGGTCACCAAAATGGTGACTGAAACTGACATTTAAGGCCCTGCTTTTCAGCACCTATTTAGCATCATGTTTTCAATCGGTGTCTAAAGAATCACATAAAAATCATGGGAAAAATATTTTACTATCTTGTTTCTACTCGTTATTTAGGTTTGATCCTAAGATGCTTTGCATGAATTTATTTTTACGTAGCAATGCAAATTATGTCGACATTCACGATGATTGAAAAAGTACGAGTAGCAGCTGGAAATCATGGGGAACACCCTTATATATTGGTTTTTCTAAAGCAAACTTGTGCAACACTTATTTTGTTGAAACATAGTACATAGCCTCATCTTTATCATGTGCCCAAATTCTGAGAATGAAAAATACTCTCCCTGATTTTGGTCTGACCTTTGGTAAAAATTATATTCTCTGTGATAACACTAGTTTTTTCAATATAGTTAAGAATCGTGTTAATTTCTCTAGAATGAAGCATATCGATGGCAAACATCATTTCTTCGTGAACATAGTAAAAAGGGTAATATTTATGGAATATGTTTCCACATACATGCAACTTGCAGATATTTTGACTAGACTTTTAGTTGTACCTTGGTTTGAGAAGATTAGAAGAGTTTTAAGCATGTATTATTTGGGAGATATTTGTTGAATAAATTTCACGTAAAAAATTCTCAAAATTTACTACTAAGCGATCATTATACAATCTTGATCGATCATCATTGATAGGTCACTCAAGATGTCTGATTGATTATTCAATCACCCAAGGAAACCTTGTTGATTATTCTAGGTGGATTTGAATTTTCCATTTTTGAAGTCAAATTTATACATGATAACTTTTTAGAAAGTTGTTAGACGCATGACAAATCAATAACTTATTTTCACTGAGGTGTCAAATCATTTTTATTTGGCATCTTTCCATTTGTTTGAATTCAAATCCTTGATTTTTATCCCCTCCACAGTCATTGTCCTCTCTATTTAAAAGACCCCCGATCGATACAATAAACCACATATCGTCCTCCACCAGAATACACTAAATCATCTCTCTTTCAAGGCAAGTATCAGAGCCTTGATTAATCTTCCTTTATGGCATGATCCTAATCGATCACGTATTTCTCTTAATAGATCATCTAGGATATCGAGGTTATTGATTTTGAATTTATTCATTCTTTCGCTATAATAACATATCATATCCATCTTTAGCATCCACTTTGTACCTCCATGGCTCAACGGATATCCAAGAAGGGACAATCTTCATCTAAGGAACCTTAATCTTCCTCTGATCAAGACCATCTATGCACCTATTTTCGTGTCACCCACTCCACTTGCAGACCGATCCTTTCGAATGTTTTCTGGGATTATTTCTTGGAGTATGGTATGGTCTTTGATCAAAATCATACACATTCATTTTTCAACCCCTTGTTCTACCATGTACTACCCAACTCTCTTATCGACTCTGTCTAACACTCCTTAATCATGACTACTATTCACTCATGCACTTTCATGGTGTATAGTTCAAAGATCGATAGCATTTTGCGTCCTTTGAATCAAGCACAATCCTAAGTGACATTATGGAACACCTTGATTATGATGAGGGTCATGATACTTTGATGTTGGAGCATCACTTAGCAGCACACTGCCCTCTCACCACTCTATACTTGAAGCCCTTCCCTCGTTTCCTCAACTGTGTTGCCTCTTGGAATTTTAGGAATAAGACCACTAACTTGATCCAAGTTACCAATGACATTCTCTCCTTGATATACATTTTCGCTAACTACCACCCATTTAACTGGTGTCACTTTACTTTGTCGAACTTAGTAACACGAATCTCTCCTTAGACATCTTAGTTCCCCACATCCTATCTCTCTTCTTTATGATTGTGCAACACGACATTGAGCGTGTCAAGAATGTAGGGCCCTTTGGCATCAAGGCTATGCACCTTAGCCAAGATTTTGGTGATATTGTTACTAGTCCACCATCTAGTACAAGCCATCTCCTACCCATTCCTTCTCGAAATTTGTGTGGGTTCATCCCTCCTCATGTCTGTCGTGATCCATCATGTTACGACAAAGTTTAGGTTTATCAAGACTACCAGCTTGATGAATCGATGATTCATCTATTTTATGTAAGGATTTTAATAAAATCTTCGTAACAAATAATCGAGTAAACCTCATATATTGACTTAATTAGCTTTATAACCATGCAATAAATTAGGATTAAAACCTGTGTGTAAATAAACCATAATATTTATCTAACTTGTGTGTATTATTTTATGTATAAAAATTAATTATCTTAACTTAATTATTTCTCATTTATATTACTTAATTCATTCACTAGCATGGCATTAAGAAATAAAGTCCAAAAAATCCACAAAATATAAAGAAAACAAAAGAGCATGAATCCACATGTTTTATAAATACAACATCTTGTTTGACTTTGTTTCACAATTTTATAAACCTATTAAAATCTAATAAAAATCATATTAATCATGTACATATTGTATGTATATATATATTAATCTACTAATTGGAATATAGTTAAAATACAAAGAAATTGCAACACATAAATATACGAGGATTAATCAACAACTATTACTTACACAAAAATGTATTTTATACTGATGATATCTTTTGATTTTGAGTCCTTCATGAAAGTTGTAGATCTCAATGAGACCAATAACTTTCATGTTGACTACTTTTTTATTTTGGATTTTCCTTTTATTTTATTTCGGATTTCTTTTATTTTTTAGCTCCAGGTCATCGGTCAACCAGGACTCGCTCCGGATTCGTCCATCTCACACCCCTACTCTTGCTCTCTCTCTCTCTCTCTTGCTGACTCAGCCACCCATCTCATCTAATCAAATCTACCCCATCTTTGACCCGCGTCAACTACCCCCTCCGCTTGGCCGGTATGCCCAGCTCGTGAAACCCACGACTTCTACCTCAAATCCCCGATGCACCTCACCGTCATTATCCATTACGTTGCCATGCATGTAACCCCCGATCATCAACCATCCTCGTTGGCACTTTAGTTGCTCCTCTCCTGACATAAACACTCTTCGATCTCCCCTATAAAAATGCCCCTCGCCCCCATGTCAAGCATCCACCAACTTAGTGCATCTCCTTTCAACCATGTTCTCCTCAACTGTGGCAGAGGATGAGGAGATCTCCATCGAGCAAAGATGGTGGGCGAGGCATGGTGAGATACACGATGCTTACTTGGTCGTGTAGCACCTCCGAGATGCAAGAGTCCCTATTCCCCAGGGACTTTCCAACGAAGACCTCTAGAGGATAGCTCCTCCAATTCCAAGCGAACTGACTTCCTCACGATCACTCTCCACCATTCTTATCTCCCCGGATCCATCACTAGTTCATTCGGGTATCTTATCATCCTCGATTTATCCTTCTTTTTCCTCTTCGTTTAATACAATAGAACCCATCACCCCCTTTTCTTTTTCCACTCCATTTATTACAGTGGACCCTTGAGAAACCCAATCCACTGAATCGCCCCATCCTTCTCCCCCTGCTTTTCTCTTCGTCCTCTTCCGGGTTTCCCTCACTTCTGGCTTTGCACGAGACGATGCTCTTGCTCTGGCTCCCCCATTCCAACATCGAAGATCACCCCTACCTTTTTTTGTTGGTTTGCGCTAACGCCCGCAAGTCTCATCACTCATGTTCTCATCTTCCCCACTTCCCCTACCGACCATCATCGGATGCGGAGCTACGCAAGGTACCTCAGTTCCATCTTCTCTGTCGATCTCCATGCCACATGTACTCCTACTTCCTCCAGGAGCTCCTGAGCTTCCTCTTCCTCTGTTCATTGTTTCTTCGTCGGTCATCATGCCTCCAAGCTCCTCCACTATGTGTCTATAGGGAGAGGATCTCTCGTACCCTCATCCGAGCTTCACCATCTTGCAGGAGCCCATAGATTCATCCACTAGAGAAGGAGCTTCACCGAGCTCCTCTGTATCTGCCAGATCTGCATCGATTACAAGAACTTCTAAGCTTTGAAGCTTTGTCGATCACATCACCATCGTCCATCGCCCTTCAACCTTGCTCAAGGAAGAAGGTGACCTTCAGAATGTACATGCACCGTAGGATTAGCCGTGATCATACGGTCCTGATCCAGTTACTTCTCGACCGCCCGATCATATCTTTGGGTGCCCACCCTTCGTCAGATTAGTAGCCACTCGAGCCTATTGCTTTGGGTGGTCCGAGACCACGTAGAGGCGCCACATCAACACCGATCCAGAGCTTCAACATGATCCACGCACCTCGATCCAAGCCTCCAAGTCACGTGCAGAAGGCATGCGACCTAGGCATTTTCACATGAGTCCTATATAGTTTATGATATTATTAAAAGGTCTTGCTTGGGCCAAACTACATAGAAGCCCCTCTATCTATCATAAATTACAAATACACCCTCACAGGGCATATTTGAATAGAAAACTTTATTTTATTTGCAAATAGGTCCCTAGATTTTTAATTGAACATAACTTTGTCATTTGCACTCCAATTTTTGTGTTTAATATATCATTTTGAAGCTCTTTTTATTCTCTATTATATCTTTATTGATAGATAAGAATTCTAAATTTTTTAATTTCTATTATCGATATAATTGAATTATGCAGGCTTAGTTTTGATAATTTGTGCAATTATATTTAAGAGAAAAATATTCTCTTTACAGGGACTACAAAATGGAGGCTTGAGTAATTTATTCCATGATTTCTTTGTGATATAATATTATCTTTGGGGAATTAATCTCATAGGGAACTCGAAGCTCTTGATGATGAAAACTATTCGATTATTCTTGATTATTGCATGAATTTTGGAGAGTATTCTAACTTGATCATCTTAAACAATGTATGAATTGATCTCCTGCAAGTTTTGTTTTTAATTGATTAATATTTTCTTGTATTTTATCAGATCTGTGAATTAATTCAAGGATTTAATTGATCACCTTCTTTATTTGATTAAAAATCATCATAGATCCTTCTCTTACTCTCTCTATTTTATTTTATTTTTTTATTTTTACTTCTTCCTTTCATGCTTCATTTTCTGATATGGAATTAATATTGCAACTATTGAATTATTTATATTAATTTTAAACCAAGCAACTAAGTAATACATTGTTCCTTGAGTTCAACCTTGGTACACTTACCAAGTTCTAAATTATTCACATATTCAAAAGTATGGTTTTTGTTTATATGATTTCCACCTCATATACAACAATTTCATATCTTTAAAGAGGTGAAAATCCAAATCATCACAACTCACCTTAGATGTGACTTCTCCTAGAAGGATCTGATTGGCAAATATACTTTGGAGTTTCACAAGATCCAAGAGAGTGATGGTATGATGTTGTCTCACAACATCAACATGGTGCAATAAGTGAATGGCTATTCACAGTTTGCCAATGCATAGGCCAGTGTCATCTAATAGCTCTGGGATGATGTTTAGAAGCTTAGCCTTGCTATTAACCCTCCTCTAACAAGCCCCCAATGAATCTATGATTCATCACTATAATTAGCTGAATAAAGTTTTATCCTGAGAAATTAGGTGCATTCATATGTTTAATCTCAAAATTAACATTCATGCTCTTGTAAATAATTTGCATAAATTAGCATTTCATTTTATATTCATGTTCATCTGTAAAAGTTCACCTAATTTCACCATTTTTTATCAATTCATCCTAATTCCAAATGACATGCAACTAACTCCATTGTGTACATATCACTAACATTAATCAATGAAAAATCCTAAATAATACTAGCTTGTATACATGTAAAATAAACTTAAACCTTACTTCCAAGAGAAAAGGTTGTAAAAGCTTATATCTCTCATACATAATGTCCAACTTCACTCTATTCACTTTTGAATTAATGTACACTCAATTATCTATAAATCAAGATTAAATTTAAAAGAATCAATTTTCATATGTGAAAAATGAATTTTGGAACCTGACTGTATATTGTACATATTTACTGATCTTTAACTTATTTACGTACATATTTAACTCTTTTTTATCTACTTTTTCCATTTATTTATTTCATAAAATAAAAAAAAATCAAAAAGCAAAGAAAATTATAGATTCTGACTTAAGCATATTAACCCATTCATATGTACATAACCCACATCATTCATTCTGACCTTCTCTTAACTTACAAAAATATAAAAAATGCATTTATGTCCACTGCACTATCTTAAATTATGTTTTATTTTTGAATACATTATTTACTTACAAAAAACCAAATAAAAATTACAAAACAAAAATGGTATATATGTACATAGAATGTCACCAAAAAATCATAACTTACATGGTTGAGTTCACTCGTATTTGAGTCTTTGGTGAATCTGCGATTTATAATCTTTATTCATTTATTTTAGCTTAAAATCCCTTATAAAACACCTGTATATAATATTAACTCCATATTCTTACTAACCTGCATCTGTGTGTAAATATTGTATAATTGTATATTATTTTAACCTAAAATAAACAAAAAAGAAAGAAAGGAAAAATAAAGAAAAGAAACGAAAAGAAGAATGTATATATATGAAATAAATACAGGCTAACCTGAACCCTGAGACAAAGGTCAAGACTTGACCTGATTGACGAGGAATAAAGTAGGGGGGATAGGGTCCTTAATTAGAAAATCCAAAAAAATGTGTGTTTCTTAAATACTTCTCACTTATTATGTAAATCTATATAAAACTAACACTATTTTATTTGTATATAAATTGACTTTAAATAAAATAATTTTAAAAAACAAAAATTATACATAAAATTGTTGGTTAAATAATAAAAATAATTGCATAATGAAATCATGTATGTAATAAAAGTAACCACATCCGGAAAAAGCCATTAAGTAATAATTGAAAGATCAATTCCGGCTCCATATGAACTCAGATTGAACCAATCTCACTTCCATTGTATTCTAAATTAAATTATCTTTAAAATAGATGTGATTTCATAATTTTTGGAGTTACGGTTGAAAAATCCGTTTTCTAGGGTAGTTTGTGCAATTTTACCATTTATTTGTACATATTGTATTTGTAAATGTTTGTAAATATTTTTTACTAATTATTGAAAATAAAACAACAACAACAACAACAACAACAACAATAATAATTTTAAAACAAAAAACCAATTTTCTTATTTATCCATGTAGATAATGCCATATTTGTATATAACATATGTATATAGTAAATTTTCTTAACTAACTATCACAAAAAAATAAAAAGTAACATTTAATTTTCCAATAAAGAAATTGATGAAAATACAAAAAATAGTTAATTTTTGTAAATATTTATCTTTCCACTTTATCTCATTTCAATCTCTCTTCTCTCTTATCTCATCCGAAAATTCAAAAAATTCAAGCTTCAATTTCATTTTATCTATCAATAAGGCTCCTTCTCCATCTGTTCAACTTGATCAATATTTGGTGAGAAGAGCCTGATCTCCGAGAGTCTTCTTGTCGCATAAGGGTGCCTAGCCTCTGAGCCGTCTGGTGACAGCGAGTCGGCCTTCGTTGAGGTGATCAAGGCCTTTTCCGCTCCTAAGGTGAGATCCGTCATTTTCTTCGTCTTTCATCTAGATTAACCTTAGTTTTACTTTTTTTTCATTTTCTTCATTATCATTTTATTTTCTAGATCTTAAAAATCCATCGTAATTTGATCCACCATCAACTCGATTTTTCATCTCACTTTCTCGAGCCCTGTACAGTCTTTTCTACCTCGCACGATCGACCACGCACGGTGGTCGGAGATCCGGTTCCATCCGCCATTTTCTACAGAATCACACTCGTTCACATCTCCCGTTTTGATTTTGGGATCGAGTTATCATGCTTGCATCCTAATTTGTTTATAAAAAACAAAAAAATATATTTGTTTTCTTTCTCTCTAACATTTATTTTCTAGGATCATCTAAAAAATTTAAAAATAAAAAATATTTTATGTCTTAATTTATCTATTTCGAATTTACAAAAAATAAAAAAGGTTTTTTATGATTATTATTTACAAATGAAAATAAATAAAAAATAAAACAAACAAACAAACATACATAGGCGGCATCGTCGTCGCCCAACCAAGCCCTAAAGCTTCCGTCCAGGCCTCTCGTATTCAACCTCCACTTATCCAACCTGGAACCACCGCCTGAAGCACGTGACCGTGCTCCGCCCCTCCAGCCTGGAACCGCTGCAATCACCTACGATACCGTCGCGCCCCCGTGCGAGCTCAACCGACAGCACCTACTTCTTCGCCGAAGAAGTCGCCGTCCATCGAATCTTCACCGCAACCACCCTGGCCCGAGCTTACGACCGCCACCATGTACGTGGCACAACCGCCTTTCAACTGAAACACCCTTGCCCTCTAGAGCTGCCTGACCATTGATTCCACCATACCGCACGTGCCCTTCAACTCCACCTGAAGAAGCTGCTCTCCGCCGCCCTTCTCAGATCCACGACCGCCACCACGTCCTGCGGGCAGCCGCCCTCCGCCGAATCCGTCGTCCATGTCCCTTAGCTCCATCTCAAGGAACGATGGCACTCATTCCATCTTTAAAGCAACGAAGGAAGAGAACCCTAGGGTTCTTTAACGATTTTTTTGGGACAAATTGCACTTCATCCCCTAGAATTTATGACTATCGCAGAAGAGCCCCTGCTGCATTTGTAGTTGGGAAAAATTACATGGATTCCGCTAACGTTTCACAAATTTCAGAAACTCCCCTGCTCTCTGGCATGTCATGTGTTACACACGTGTATTACTAGGTAATTTACACTTTTAGTCCATTGTTTATTTCTGGTTATCTTTTTGTGCAAAAACAATACATATTTTCAGTTCAATCCCTCTTTAATAGACTTTAAATTTGTATATTCTTTAAAGTGAAATAAACGTTTCTGTTGGTCAATAAATTTTCCAAAAATCATGTTATGCTTCTGATGTGCTTATCTTTTTAGAATAAATTTTTCATTGCATTTTGTCATCATTTATTTTTATTAAAAAATAAAAAAATATTGTTTTTTTTCTCTTCTTGAAAATCAAAATTCATAAAAATTTGAATATTTCTCTAGAAATTCCAAAAAATCAGAGTAGTTGTATTTCGTAGCCTTTTAATTTGTGTGCAAATTTCACGCATTGATTCTATTCAAAATCCAAAAAAAATGAAAAATACTAAAAATCTTATAAAATACAAAAATCCAAAAATCGTGATTTTAGTTCCTGTTTGTATACATTTTTGCATATATTTTCATCATAAAAATAGTTTCCTGAAATTTTGGGCACTTAATATATTTTTTAGTTGCAAATTACTCCAGGCTGTGCACTGTTCATCATTTTTACCTCTATTTGATTTTTAGAAAAATACAAAATGTCTGAAAATTCTATAAAATTTCTAAAAAACATTTCAAAATCTTTAAAACCAAAAAATATTTTCTCTGGATTTTTCTGATTAGTTTTATATAATTGAAAAATACAAAAAGAGTTTGGTGTGCGTCTTTCTTATCTTGTACATATTGTTCTTTATTTGAAAATAAAAAAATTTGCAAAATTAAAATCACTAAAAATTTGAAAATCATAAAATAAAGAAATAATATAAAAAATAAAAACAAATTAAAAAGATAAAAAAATCCTCAAAAATCGTGGATAGTTTGCCTTTGAGTTTCCCGTCTTTTCTCTTAATTGATTTTGATCGAATATTTGAATATCCCTCGGGAATTGTAGCCTCCATGAGTTCGATCATGTCTACTATACAGGTAAATAAGTAGCAAAAATTTCTCTTGCTTCATTATTCGCTTTTAGTTAGTTTTGCATCTTGAGAAGAATTTTTTTTGTTCGTCGCTGGATAATTTGGGGGATAACGACGACTGTTCACATCATAATTACGAATTCCTGGAGAATCTCGAGCAACAAAATGACGCCGTTGCCGGGGAGGCATGATGAGGGTAGTTAGGTTTCTCCTTGACTTGTTATTCTTGGTTTTAAATATATGCTTACATTTTGCCATTTACTCCATTGTTTATATCCACTGCATTCATTTCATTATTTGTGCTCATATTTTTATTATTGTGTTTCTTACATATTCTCTCTTTTCTTTTTCTTGTGAGGGCCTGCAGAGCGAAGGAGGCGATCCTGGGAGAGTCGAAGCACCCAAACGACGCGGAGGCGGCTTGATTCTTCACCGAGCCACATGATAGTGTGAGAGAAGGAGAAGAAGAATTGAAGGAGACCAAAAAAGGAGACTTTTTTATTAATTATTTTTTTCTAGCATTTGAACCATTATAAACAGACATTCATTTGTTGCGGGGTCTGTTTCACCAAGTGCCAGTGCACTTGGGGAACCTCACCAGATTCGTTCTTATCGTCTTTATTTTCTTTGTTTCACGCAGATTTCGTGAGATACTTTTTGATTACTTTAATTAATTTGCTTGAGCCAGGTAATTAATTAGGTCCAAACACCCTAAACAAGAATTTCCGTACCTATAGAGTAGAACGTAATTTGGACTTAGTCAAATTAACTTGTTCTTGACTGTTAACAGAAGCTATCATCTAGGATGGTTCACTTGCATCATATAGGATAGTTTATTTTTCTGTATTTAAATTCTGCACGGATCATTTTGCATGTAGAGTGCTGGTGACAAGGTATGCATCTATAACCCATGCATGCATCATCATTTTTAATCGCGCATTGGCATTTCCGATCTCCTTCCTCGTTTTCACTCACATATGATAAAAAGGAAATTAGACACTCGGTAGGCGATTCACTGAAAATATTTTAACCAAGTGACAATTGCCTAAAATATGAGACTGCTAAAGAAAACTCAACCCTAAAATAAAACACAAGAAAAAATCATTGTTTTGGGGAGAGTAACCCCCTCATTGTTTGGTTTATATATAGTGAGAGAGCGACCTGCACACTAGGAACGAACCCATGCCCAAACTCTTATTAGACTACTATCGTGGCTTAGTTGTTCTCCAGTGAGGATCTCTTCGGTAGCCGGTAAAGCGGCCCGCGATGTCCTTAACAGATTGAATTGATCGGGTAGTCGGTAAACGGTCCACAATTCATACTGGCTGGGAAAGATCTAACTTTGAGATTAGGACAATCTCCTGAGAGCATTGGGTTCCTAACATGTCGTTTTAACAACTCTGATAGATTGTATTATCACCAAACTCTAAAATTGACAAGATAATTGACCCAACCTTCACGGTCTTTACATTGAGTTGAGTTGGTGAACTAGGGATTTGTATTGTGTTTGCTTGCTAGTGCTAAAGATCCTTCTACATAATTTATGCCTTCATTCACTTTCACTCTTGAATTGACCTTCATGCTCTCGCATCCTACCTATTGATTTCAAAGATGTCAGACCGGAGTATTTCTCATTCGGACTTTAGAACTCATTTTACGCTCCGAGAGACTCACTTCATGAATATTCCTCTTTCTCCACTTCACCCTTCACAACATCCATGAATCCACTATTTAAGATCGGCTTTAATCTCGAATTAATATCTGAGACTCCATCAATTCTTAGCACTAATCAAGTGGCATATACATTTTCAGAGTCAGACGTCGGACACTTAATGCCACCAAAGGGAAAGGGAACCATGTCGGAGCAGAGCGAGATTAACAATACCATGTTCGCCTTCATTCAGTCAATTCAAGCACAGTTAACAGAGCGTGCTAATTTTCAAGCCATATTGAGAGATATGATTCTCGAGTTGAGACAAGAAAGAGAAGATATGAGAGAGAGGGATAACAGAAAACCAAGAGGTGGGAATGGAGGAGAAGGACCTCACATAGAACCTGGGGATAAGCCTACATTAAATGATGCTTATAATCCAGGGCAGGACATGCAAATTCTTGGATACAAACCCCTGCGGTTCATGGGCATTTTGAGCTTAAGCCTACTATTTTACCTCTTCTCCCGATATTCCATGGAAATATTAATGAAGAACCTTATATACACCTCCAGCAGTTCGATCGTATTTGTGGAACAGTACACTACCCAAATGTCCCATTAGAGGTAGTGCAGATGACCACCTTTCCATTCAGTCTAATGGGCAAAGCTTTATACTGGTTAAATCACTTGGGGAAGGTTGTCACTACTGGGGAAGAGTTGAGGTCCACATTTCTGAATAAGTATTATCCACTTGGACGACTCAACCAAATGCGATCCTTGACTGCTAATTTCTCTCAGATGCCCCAAGAGCCTATTCACGAGGCATGTGAAAGATTCGAAGATCTGACGGAGAAATTCTCCCATCATGATATTCCAAAGACCAACCTTGTAAAAAAATTCTTTGGAGGTTTAAGCATTGAGAATCAGAAGCTGGTAGATGCCGCTTATGAGGGGAGGGACTTCAACAAGGACGAGGATGTCCTTTATCAAATTTTTAAGGAGATGGCAGAGAGTTCAACAACTCATTCTTCTTCACGTGCTTTTCAGAAGCACCCCGTCACCGCCCCTCCAGCACCCCACAAGGTTGTCAATATGACGATATCACATGAAGTGGATAGGGTGGATAGTTCTGATCTGACCATTATTGGAAATAACCTATCCAAAGTGGACATTATTGAGAAACGATCCAAGGAGCATGAGAAGCTTCATGTGATCGAGCAAAGGACGAAGAACCTGGATAAGCTGGATGAGATAACAAAGCACCTGGAGCTTCTTGTTAGTACGATCAGTACAGTCCACAGTATGAGCGTAGCAACTAATACATCTACTAGGGAGAAGACTTCTTCCACCCAGCTGAATAGCAGAGGACCATCCACAGTTCAACATGTCTACTACGTGCAGACGCCTGATCAAGCTCAACAACATGCACATCAGATAGTTCCGTACCAGCAGAAAGTAGCCTACATTCCTGAGCAACAATCTCCACCTCCACCTGTCATTTAGAAGGTGAATGGTATCTGGTTCGACCGTAAGCGAAACCAGCCCCGTTTGTTAGGGCAAGGCCAGTTTGGTTCACAGCATGGTCAGAGACCTGCTCGCCAACTTCAGGGAGGGAGACAGCAGCAGTACCAGCACCAGTAGTTCCAACCTCATTTTCAATCTCCACCATAATTCCAAATTTGGAGACAAGGCCAACCACAACAGCAATATATGTATTTTCCTCATCCTAACCAGCAACAGACTGCATACTATGGACAGTATCCTCCCCCTCCTCATTATCAGAATCCGTATGGTTACCAACAACCTTCGTACTATCAGTCTCAGCGACAACTAGTCAATGAGCAATCTGAGGCCTCTTCAGTCATCCCCAGCACTGGACAAACTTGCATTGCTTATGAACAACATGAATGAACTGACTCAGCGGATCGATGACCTGACCACCACTAAGACACTGATCACAACATAGGTCGAAGCCAACCCCAACAATTTCAGACGCAAAGAGCATGTAGCCAATAGCCCACCCACCCCCTAGACAGGTATATCCCTTGATTTTACATGTTTATATGACGCCATTCATCTCAGGAGCGATAGGCATTTGCAGCCGCCTACACACTAGTTGGGTTTGAGAGATCGAGCCACTGAGAGAGCATCATCTTCTACATCATCTCCTTCACCAGCAGCCAAGATTACCAGTGTAGCGGCACCCAAGTCTGGAGTTTCATCACCTTCAACACTACCTTCACCAGGTAGACGTAGATCACCTTCAACAAGGGAGAATATACCAGTCGCAGATTCTTCCTCTTCGCTAGCAACAACATTCCATTCTGTTTTATATTCTGTTTTTCCTCCACCTGATTTGAACAACACTGTACAGACTGATTTTGATTGTCCTTTTGTACACGAGGATTCTACTTTGAATAAAGGAAATGAACGTTTGCATGTTTATTCTGATTCAGTGCCATTTCCTTCTGCTCTCAAATAAAAAAAAATAAAAAATAAAAACAACTTTATTTGATCGTGGAGTGGTTGAGATCTTACAGAACATCTTTTTAAAGATGCCACTCCTTAAGGCCATGGAATACATGCCTACAGTAAAAAAGGGAATGAAAGAGGCATGTACACAAAAGCGTCAACCAAGGAAGAACATATGAAAGGAAACAAAGAAACACATCTTGACCATGGCCATAGTTCATGCCATCAGTAACCTACCGCCTAAAAAGAAAGACAAGAGAGCACCTCACATCTGTTGTCATATCTTTGATCAAGAATTTGATCGTACTTTTCTCGATAGCGGTTCCTCCATTAATTTCATGCCTTCATCTTTACTAACCGAATTTCAGTTAGGGCCTCTTAAAACAACCAGGATGATCCTTCAGTTTGCTGATAGATCGATTAAGAGGCTAAGAGGTATTTTAGAGTACGTTATTGTAATAGTGCAGGGAATGAAATTCCCTGTTGATTTTGTTGTCATGGATATGGACACACCTGCACCGTTACTCCATACCCCGATCATACTAGGTCGATCGTTCCTCCGAACGACCGAAGCAGCAGTTGATTTTGGTACTGGAGAGATCATCTTTCACTCTCGCAGTGACAATGTGAAAATTGAGACGATCTTTGATCCTAGACCATCACCGCCATATGCAGCAGGTGAGACAGAGAAAGCTATATTAGAGCCAGATGACTATGATTTTCTTGCTGAATTCAAAGAGACAGATCTTTTCACTGATTTTATAGATACCCAGGAGTTCCTTTCCCAAAAGGACTCTATAGAAAGAACAGTCGGCATGAGTTACCTTGGTGGTCTAATTGAGCCAGTTGCCGATGGGCAGTTTGAGCTGATTTTTGAGGATCAATCTGAGTTTTTAGAGGCACATTTTGATATTCCTTTGATACACTTTTCTGATATTACTGATGATAGGCTTCATTCTGAGAATTCTGAAGTACATATATATGAGCCATGCGTTGAATTTCCTGATTTATGTGTAGATGAGAGACATCTTTCTGAGATTATTACTGAGGTATCTGCATCATTAATTGATAAGAATATTGAACATCCTGATGAGCCCCTCTCTTTTGAGCAAAGATCATTCATTGCAGATCTCAGAGATTTTACTTGCTGAGCCGTTAGTAGCCAAGGTGGACAGTCCACAGAGTACAGATCATATGCCATCTACCAGTATAGCAGCAGAGGTTAGTGTAGAGCCGATTCAGACCCCACATGAGCTCAAGGTTTTACCGTCAACATTGAAATATGCCTTCCTTGCAGGACCCCCCAAATGTTTCTGGCCATCCTCAGCTCGCAGTTGTCCGCTGAACAAGAATCTCACGTGCTAGAGGTTCTTGAGAGAAATCGCAAGACCATAGGTTGGAATATCTCAGATATCTATGGGATCAATCCTGCTTTGTGTTCGCATCATATCTACCTAGAGGATGACTGTAAACCCTCCCGTGAATGTCAGCGCCGTATAAATCCAAATGTAAGGGAGATTGTCATGAAGGAGATCAGAAAATGGCGTGATGCTAGCTTTATATATCCCATTTCGAATTCCAAGTGGGTCAGCCCTTCACATGTGGTCCTGAAGAAATTCAGGATTACTATCATAAAGAATATGATCGTGGTGAGGAGATTCCGACCCAAGTACCTACTTCATGACGTGTCTGTATAGCTTACCGACGCTTGAACTCGTCTACTAAGAAAGATCACTTTCCACGACCCTTTATTGATCAGATTATCGAGAGGTTATCTAGGAAGAGTTCTTTTGCTTCTTGGATGGATACTCGGGATACAACCAAGTTGCTATCTCTCATGAGGATCAGGAGAAAACTACTTTCACTTGTCCGTTTGGCTCCTACGCCTTTAGACGATGCCCTTTGGATTATGTAATGCTAACGCTACATTCCTAAGGTGTATATTGGTCATTTTTCCAACATGGTGGGTAGTTTCCTTGAGGTCTTCATGGACAATTTCTCGATCTACGAGGATAGTTTTGACACATGTCTTGCTCATTCAGACCGAGTTCTTCAACGTTACTGTGAGGTAAACCTAGCGCTCTCGTGGGAGAAGAGTCACCTTATGGTGACTAATGGGATTGTATTGGGCCATGTCATCTCCAAACATGGTATGGAGGTTGACCCAGTTAAGATTGATGTGATTTCCAAGTTAGAGCCATCGTAGAATTTGAAGCAGTTGAGGTCATTTCTGGGACACGTAGGATTCTATAGGCGATTCATAAAGGACTTCAACAAAATTTCCATATCTTTGACTGAGCTTCTATGTAAGGATACTGATTTTGTTATCGATGAGAAATTTCTCCTTGCATTCAATCAGATGAAAGAGATGGCTACTAGTGCTCCTGTCTTACAGCCACATGATTGGTCTCTTCCTTTTGAGATCATGACGGATGCCTCAGATTTCGCAGTCAGAGCTGTTTTAGGACAGAGAAGGGGTGGGATACCATTTGCTATACACTATGCTAGCAAGACTCTGGATGAAGCACGATGAAATTATACAGTTATAGAGAAAGAGATGTTAGCGATTGTGTTTGGGATAGAGAAGTTCAGATCTTACCTCATCAATTCCCATGTTATTGTATACACGGATCACACTACCATACGATACTTGCAGGCAAAGAAGGATGCCAAACCACACCTTATCAGATGGATCCTTCTTCTCTAGAATTTGATTTAGAGATTCAAGATAAACCTGGAGTGAAAAATGTTGTGGCAGATCACCTTTCCTGTATCACGGATGTAGAGACCTCTGAGCAGAACATTATCCCTATTTTTGAAACCTTTCCAGATGAGGCCCTTTTGCATGTGGACTCACTCCCATGGTATGCTGATATTGTGAACTATCTTGTCTCCAAGAAGTTCCACAAGATTGGCCGAAGTACAAGGTAGATAGATTTATGTCAGTGATTTATTATTACCAGTGGGAGGATCCATACTTATTTCGTGAGGGTGGGGATTGTATCTAGAGAAGGTGTATTCCTCAAGAGGAGCACACCAGTGTACTTGAGCACTGTCACAAATTAGAATATGGTGGGCATCATTCAGGAAACACACGACAACAAAGGTTTTACTGAGTGGCCTATGGTGGCCCACATTGTTTAAGGATGTTACAAAGTATGTTTGAGGTTGTACCGATTGTTAGAAAATGGGAGGAACCATTGGTTCCAAAGATACCATGCCCCTAAGATACATACATATTTCTGATGTTTTTGATGCTTGGGGGATAGACTTCATGGGCCCATTTCTTGTCAGCCAAGGATTTCAGTACATCCTACTCGTTGTGGATTATGTTTGTCGATGGGTGGAAGCTATCCCCACCCGAGCCACAGATAGTCATACAATGTGTTCCTTTCTCAAGGACCATATTATTGTATGGTTCGAGATTCCCAAAATATTGATTTCAGATGGGGGAATCCATTTCATTAATAGAGAAGTAAAGAAACTTGTGAAGGAGTACGCCATTGAGCACAGAGTTGCGTCTCCTTACCACCCTCAGACTAATGGCTTGGCAGAAATTTCAAATAGGGAGACAAAGATGATATTGCAAAAACTTGTATGTCCAGATAGGAAGAACTGGTCCTAGATGCTTGATTTAGTTCTATGGCTTATCGGATGGCGTACAAATCTCCTTTGGGTATGTCTCCCTACATATTGGTGTATGGAAAGCCTTGCCACCAGCTAGTGGAATTAATTCGCAAATCTTTATGTGCACTCCGTGCATGCAATCTTGATTATGAGAAGGCAGGAAAGAACACGAAGTTGGATCTGAATAAATTACTGGAATTTCGAGACTTTACATATGATAACTCACTCATGTATAAGGAGAAAGTCAAGCGTTGGCATGATAAACACATTCGAAGGAAAACTTTCTCTCATGATCAGAAAGTTTGGTTATTTGATGCTCAGTTGAAGTTGTTTCTAGGAAAATTGAAAATAAAATGGTCAGGACCGTTCATCGTGAGAGCTGTGCATGGCAATGAAAGTACTGTCATATCTGGGTTGTCATCTGACGCACATCCATTTGTTGTGAATGGACAATTGCTGAAGCCATATCTTGATCATCATATATTCGTGTCCGTTGTGGATTCTATATTTGTGGTATCGGACGTTGATCTTTTGATTCCATCTTCTGCGTCTGATACACGAGCTGACTACCTCTTGTATATCCTTTTGTTTCACTCTTTCTTCTCCCGTTTTATCGTTCACCCCTTTTCTGTGTGTGTGTATATGCTATACTTAGGATGTGCTTTATCCTAAGTATAGGGAGTGAAGGATTTGTGTTGTTCATATTCGTCCTGTTCATCACTCTTGTTGTTGTCTATACTTAGGGATACTCTACCCTAAGGTAGATGGGGGGGGGGTGATGTTGTTCATATTGTGTTTTTCCATCGAGTCTGTACATTCTCTTCATCGGTTTTCGCTTTTGTACACTCTACTATACTTAGGATTACTTGATCCTAAGTATGGGGGGGATCACCAATTTCTCTTCTTTTTATCTTTTTGTTGAGTCATTGTAGCATAGGAGTCTTTTTACTTTTCTATACTTAGCACGAGTTATGTCTTCCTTTGTCGCTCTCTGATCACTATGAGGACATAGTTCGAGCTAAGTATAGGGGGTGTCATATATATTATATATACACTTTATACATAACTCGTACTTTAAGATAATTATTTTGGGGATATGTATATAATTTTGTAAAATCCGTGTGTGCAAAAAAAACAAAAACAAAAAAACAACAAAAATAAAAACAAAAAATAATAACAAAATTAAAAAAATAAAAAAACAACAACAAAACGAAAAAACAACAAAAATAAAAAAACAAAACAAAACAACAACAAAAAACCTTCTTGTATATGCTTGTATACATTTAACTAACCCTTTTTCTTAAAAAATACCTAAAAAATTACAAAACTAAAAGTCTATAAAAATTTGCATAATTTAAAAAAACCTTCCTTTCACATCTGTATTTTTCTCCAAAAATCCATAAAAAGTTCAAATTAGAAAAATGTTTCAAAAAAAGTGTTCCTTTTACATGTACATCATTTTTTCAAAAAATGCTTTCTTTGCATTGTACATATCTTCTTGCATGTGCATTTTTCAGGATAGTATTGACATTTAAACTAAGTCTGGAATAAAATTGAAGAATGGAGCTTAGTCGGACCTTAATCCACTTAATTTCAGAGGAACCTTATAAGAAATGGAGCGAAGACTTTTCTGGTCCTAGTGACTTAATTCTTTGAGTCCATACGATTATGTTCACATGCCATCTTGAGTAGTCTAAGTAGAATATTTAACAACGCACGCATGATTCTTTCAGACTGTGGCTTATATTGGACAAGCGCTCTACATGTAGCTCTTCATGGATGAGGTAGCGAGGAGGCATAATCTTTTGGCTTGGGGTAGCATACGAGGGTAGTACATCTAGACAGAACCTCTCGTCTTCCTCTGAGGAAGGAAGTGCGTCTCATTCTGTTCTAGAGATGTTGAGGTCTAATGACAGAATGTTGTGGGATTGCAATAATGCTTCAAAAAAGGGATAGTCTACTGGCTCAAGAGGAAAAACTCCTTATGTATGTGCTGCACCTTGTATATACTTAAAAAAATGTGTGGGAAAATGCAAAATCCCTAAAAGTGGACGTGCCTGATTGAAAAGTAAAATGCCCACCGGAGTGTATATACAAGTATAATATATATAATAATAATAAGAGCTTCAATGTAAATTTTTGTAAGCTTGCAACGGATGACTTGGCTACACTAGTCATGCATCCAAGGATAGGCAACTTTACACTGGCTACCATCCATTCTTTTCTTTTCTCCATCCCCTCTTGTTGAGCTTGTACTTGAACTTAGAAGGGAATATCTCCGCTCCACGAGGAAAGAGTTGCAAGACTGGGGAACTAGAGTTACCTTGTTGAGAGAGGTTGTTTCTTTGCTACTTTTGAGATGGAGAGCTATATCTCACTTACACCGTACAAGTAAAGATTCACATTCACAAGAATTTGTGTATGTAGACTTGTTTTGACCTGACTGTTGAGGTGATCTGAATAGGAGTCTTGTGGAACTTAGAGGCTGTTAGGTTTTAAATCCATCTCCCATCAAGGTTCCGACACACTAATAATCCAAAGGTCTGACAGAGCTCCAAACTACAATTTTATGAAGAAAAGTTTAATACTCAATATTGTCCTAACTTCTTTATTTTCCCTTCTTTTTTTCTTCTATTCACTTATTCTTTCAAATAAGTGTTTTCTAAGGGATTAGCAAAGGTAAAGCATAGGGGGATGATGAATCTGCGAGCATTTTTATTCATTTATTTTAGCTTAAAATCCCTTATAAAACACATGTATATATTACTAACTCCATATTCTTACTAACGTACATCTGTGTGAAAAGATAAAGAAAGAAAGAAAGGAAAAATAAAGAAAAGAAAAGAAGACCGTATATATGAAATAGATACAGGCTGACCCGAACCCCAAGAGAAGGTCAAGACTTGACCTGATCGACTAGGAATAAAGTATGGGGAGATAGGATCTTTAATCAGTTAATCCAAAAAATGTCTGTTTTGTAAATACTTCTCACTTATTGTGTAAAACTATATAAAATTAAATCTTTTTTATTTTATATAAATTGATCTTAAATAAAATAATTTTCAAAATAAAAGTTGTACATAAAATTGTTGTCTAAATAATAAAAATAATTGCACAATGAAATCATGTATATAATAAAAGTAACCAAATCTAGAAAAAGGCATTAAGAGATAATAGGAAGATCAATTCCGTCTCCATATGAACTCAGATTGAACTTAACTCACTTCCATTGTATTCTAAATTAATTATCTCTAAAATGGTTATGATTTCATATCTTTTGGAGTTACAATCGAAAAGTCGGTTTTCTGGGGTGGTTTGTACAATTTTGCCATTTATCTGTAGATATTGTATTTGTAACCATTTGTAATTATTTTACTAATTATTGAAAATAAAAAATAAAAATTGAAAATAAAAAACTAATTTGCTTATTTACCCATGTAGATAATGTCATATTTGTATATAGCATATGTATATAGTTAATTTTATTAACTAACTATCATTAAAAAACAAAAAAATAACATTTAATTTTCCAATAAATAAAGTTACAAAAATACAAAAAATTAGTTAATTTTAATAAAGATTTATCTTTCTACTTTATCTCATTTCAATCTCTCTTCTCTCTTATCTCTTATCTCATTTAAAAATTCAAAAAAAAAATGCAAACTTCAATCCCATTTTATATATTAGTAAGGCTCCTTCTCCATCTTTTCAACTTTGTCAATCTTTGGTGAGAGGAGCCTGATCTCCGAGAGTATTTTTGTCGCAGAAGGATGCCTAGCCTCCGAGCCGTCCGGTGACAGCGAGTTGGCCATCGTTGAGGTGATCAAGGTCTTTTCCGCTCCTAAGGTGAGATCTGTCATTTTCTTCTTGTCTTTCATCCAGATTAACCTTAGTTTTACTTTTTCGCATTTTTCTTCGCTGTCATTTCATTTTTTCTAGATCTTAAAATCCATCTTGATCCACCATCAACTCGATTTTTCATCTCACTTTCTCGAGCCCTATGCATTCTTTTCTACCTCGCACGATCTTCCCCCTCCAACCACGCACGATGGTCGGAGATCCGATTCCATCCGCCATTTTCAGCGGGACTGCACTCGTTCACATCTCCCATTTGATCATACTTGCGTCCTTATTTGTTTATAAATAAAAAATAAAAAAATATTTGTTTTCTTTCTCTCTAACATTTATTTTGCAATATATTCTAAAAGACAAAAAACATTTTTTATTTTTAATTTCTCTATTTCATATTTATAAAAAAATAAAATAAAAAGTTTTTTATGATTACTGTTTACAATTGAAAATAAAAAAATTAAAAAAACAAATAAACACAAGCGGCACCGCTGACGCCCAACCAAGCCCTAAAGCTTCCGCCCAGGCTGCTCGTCTTCGACCTTCACCTAACCAGCCTCGAACCCTCGCCTGAAGTGCGTGATCGTGCTCCGCCCCTCCAGCCTGGAACCGTCGCAGCCACTTGTGGCACCACCGCGCCCACCGTCAAAGAAGCCACCGTACGTCAAGTCTTCACTGCAGCCACCCCAGCCTGAGCCACGGTCACCATCACATACGCGGCACAACCGCCTTTCACCTTAAGCACCCTTGCCCGCTAGAGCCGCCCGACCATCGAATCCACTATACTGCGCGTGCCTTCCAACTCCGCCTGAAGAAGCTGCACTCCGTCGTCCTTCTCAGATCCACGGCCGCCACCATGTCCTGCGGCCAGCCACCCTCCTCCGAAGCCGCCTTCCATGCCCCTTGGTTCCATCTCAAGGAACGACGCCACTCATTCCATCTTTGAAAAAACAAAGGAAGAGAACCCTAAGGTTCCTTTAAGAAATTTTATTGGACAAATTACACTTCATCCCCTGGAAGTTCTAACTATCGCAGAAGAGCCCTTGTTGCATTTGTAGTTGAGAAAAATTACATGGATTCCACTAAAGTTTCACAAATTTCAGAAACTCCCCTGCTCTCTAGCCTGACACGTGTTACACACGTGTATTACTGGGTAATTTACACTTTTAGTCCATTGCTTATTTCTGGTTATCTTTTTGTGCAAAAAAAATACATATTTACAGTTCAGTCCCTCTTTAACAAACTTTAAATTTGCATGTTCTTTAAAGTGAAATAAAAGTTTTTGTTGGTCAATAAATTTTCCAAAAATCATGCTATGCTTCTAGCGTGCTTATCTTTTTAGAATAAATTTTTCATTGCATTTTTTCATCATTTAAATTTATTTAAAAATAAAAATAATGTCTTTTTTCTCTTCTTGAAATTCAAAAACTCATAAAAATTTGAATATTTCTCTAAAAATTCCAAAAAATTAGAGTAGTTGTACTTCATAGTCTTTTAATTTGTGTGCAAATTTCACGCATTACTTCTATTGAAATTGCAAAAAAATTGGAAAATACTAAAAATCTTACAAAAACAATGAAAATTCTACAAAAATCCAAAAATTGTGATTTTACTATCTGTTTGTAGACATTTGCATTTATTTTCATCATAAAAATATTTGCCAGGAGTTTTGGGCACTTCAAATATTTTTAAGTTAGAAATTACTCCAGGCTGTGCACTGTTCATCATTTTTGACTCTGTTTAATTTTTAGAAAAATACAAAAATATCTGAAAATTCTATAAAATTTCTCAAAAACATTTCAAAAACTTTAAAACCAAAAAATATTTTCTCTGTATTTTTCTGATTATTTTGATATAATTGAAAATACAAAAAGAGTTTGGTGCGTATCTTTATTATCTTGTACATATTTTTGTTTATTTGAATATAGAAATTTGCAAAATTAAAATCACTAAAAATTTGAAAATCAGAAAATAAAGAAATAATATAAAAAATAAATACAAATGAAAAAGATAAAAAATCCACAAAAATCGAGGATAGTTTGCCTTTGAGTTTCTTGTCTTTTCTCTTAATTGATTTTGATCGAATATTTGAATATCCCTCGGGATTTGTAGCCTCCCTGAGTTCGATCATATCGACTATAGAGGTAAATAAGTAGCAAAAATTTCTCTTGCTTCATTATTCGCTTTTAGTTAATTTTACAGCTTGAGAAGAATTTTTTTGTTTGTCGCGGGATAATTTTGAGATAACGATGACTTTTTACATCATAATAACCAACACATGAAGAATCTCGAGCAACAATTATTAATTATCATGGTAAATCGCATTTAGATCTGCATTTTTCATTTTGATAGTTTTTATGACCATATATTGTTTTTATATATTTTCTTTCATTTCTCATGCATTAGTCAAAGCTAATGACCCATGTGCCCAACTCGGATTAGTCGGCTTCACAGTGCAATTCAAACCCTCCATTATATGGTCAAAGCACATTCTCGCCTAACGTGTCATTTATTGACCGATGTATCAATATCAATTCAACGGTCCATACTATTCCTGCCTAACTTCGATTCACTCCCATCTTAATAGTAAGATCGGTTTTGATCCAACGACCCTCGTCAGAAGCCCTCTTTAACTGAAGACCCCACCCTAACTATTGGACTGAGATGATCCAAAAATAGTTGCACCTTCCCCTACCTCAGGCATCCTTCCTCCTACTCCGCCAAACCACAGCCTTCTCTCCGATCACCATTACCTCCCCCCTCTTCCGATCGACATCTGATCTCCACCATGACCTTAAACATCTCTATCCTCTCCAACCTCTGATCAGCCCCTAGCCTCTACCCCCCATCTGAAAACCCATATCCTCGCTCCACCCAATCCCTTATCCTCCCTTCCCCTGGTGCAACCACCTTCCAAATCTAACCATTGCTTGAAACCCAAATTCCCGCGACTCCCCTTCTCTCTAACCTCTATCCCCAGAAATGAAAACCCATTATCCCTTCCTATTAACCACCATCGTTGCAGGAACCCAACTCTCTACGACTATACCAGATCCAACCAAGCCATCCTCGACTCCTCTCCTATTTCATTCCTTCATACTCCGACCACTAGTCCTTGTACATCACATGCTTAGAAATTAAAAGCAAAAGATGGAGCTGTAGAAGGGGGGCGGTGACAACATCTTCCCTCTTCGATGAAGGCCTCCCAAGCATAATCCGCAGAGCCTCAACTATGTGCTGCTGCTACTCCTCCACGATTTGTAACCGAGATTTTTTCCTACTGATGAATCTACGATTCTCATTCTTTATTCGTTTATTTTAGCTCTTTCTTTTAGTAAAACCACCTATAAATACTCATAAATGCAATAACTTAGCATTTTGAATGTCCTTGTTAATAATGTATGTTAGAAAAAAATAAAAGAAAGAGAGAAGAAAAGGAAATATGTATTTAGAATAAATACAGAATGACCCAAACCCCTAGACAGGGTCAAGTCTTGACCTAATCGTAAAAGAATAAGTAGAGAGAAATAGGGGTACACTATGTATTGTACATATCACCTATACTTGTATAGGATATTCATTTATTTATTTTTACAAAATATAAAGATACTATTCCACACTTGTATATGGCCCTAGAAATAAAATTAATATGAAATAAAAATTATAAAAATAAAATAAAAAGGAAAATAAAATTCAACAACTCCTTGTACAAAAGACACATGTATAGAATACAATAAATATTTATTCTACATCTTTAACTAATTTATAAAAAAAATAATTTTACATCCCTAAAAATATTTTGTAAATAAATAAAATATAAAATCAAAAGAGTTTTCATAAAAGTAATTAGAAATCACAGAAAAATATCTTGTAAAATAAGAATCATCTTTTATTTTGTACACTTTTTTAATTTAAATTCATTTACTATTTTAAATTCAATTTTCTATTCTTTTTGTAAATCTTGGATTCTCATTGTTCCACGTGGGATCGTTGACCTCGGTCAACATCCCCTTCCAGTTAGGTCGGGTTTGGACTCATTTCGCTGGAGGATTTTCTCCATTTTCTTGCTCCTGACTCTGACCTCCGTTTGACTCAATTCCGCTGCCTGACTGCGCTCCTAGGATCCATGATCCTCGAGAATCACTGTCGCGACCCCGTTTCCTTGGGCCGTCAGATCCTCCCATATCCGGATCTGGTTACTCAACAATAATTTATTCAACAATCACAACTAACATTTAGAAATAGACTGCAAATAAAATACTCAGAAGAAAGTATTTCAACACTTTTCCATTCATAAAATAAAGTTCAGATGATACACTGTCCCACTATAACCATTTACATGTACATCAGATTGAAAGGAAAATATACAAAAGATTACTAACTACCTTAAAGAGTAAAGCTACTGTGGCTGGCTGGATATCTAGTATGTAAGCTGCATGATTTTTAAAATCCTTGCGATGGCTCACCGATACCTGTTGGGTTTTCCATAAATCATAGGATAAAAATTAGCGAATGCTAAGTAACGAAGAAGAGAAAAGCAAACAAATTGGGTACTTTTTCAAAACTTGATATCACAAAAATTTCATTCCTTCTCATTAATTTAAGTCCTATTCCTTTCTATTCCACATCGGGGATTAGTCCAGGGGAACCCCACCATTATTGGACTCCAAAGCTGTGGACACTTCGGGATTGGAGATTGTGTTGATCTTGGTAAGCTTATGCCACCGCACGTCGCCTCAACCAATCCTCCAATACTACCCCGACAATTTCCTTTTCTTTTATTAAACAGGGTCTCAAACCCTCAGCCTGGAAAATCAAATGAGCACACCGTCCTCGAGGACTCGGTTGCTTAAAACCTCAGGCTAACATTTAATCATATATCCTAGCGGCTTTAAATACATATTATCGTGAACCAGCCGCTATTGAACCACCCGTGCCTCCACATGGCACGACCACATCTTCCGTCGTTCCAACCCGAATATATTGGCTCCCGGTACCACGCGTTGCAAAATATTCAATTTGTGTGCACTTATCATAGCAGGGCAACCGTGTACCACCTAGGTAGGGAAACGCCAATACGGGTTCCTTCCGACAAATCTACAGGTTGCATGCCCGACCTGTAGTTCTACTCCCAGTCATCCTTAACGTGACACACGATCCTTTTCAGGATCCAACTCAAGCCACATCAATTCCCATGATGTAATTCTTTCGTTAAATCTTCGATTTGCATAATTAGCAATATTTAGTATAGACTCACATATATATTATTCATAACCATATATACTCGTATTTATGCTTATTTTAACTCCCAAACCCTAACTTCCAAAGCCACCGCATCAATTTGATGCTTAAACCCTATTTTAGTGGGAATCACAAAGCAACTTTTCCGACTTTTCAGAAATGGCCAAAATTAGGGTTCTTAATAGCAAAGAAAATAAAATCAAGAATTTCAATAATCTCGTATGAAAATCCAACAATAAAAGGAAGGATTTCGTTACCTAATTGAGCTCTCTCTCGTGTTTGCAAGGCTTTATCGTGTTTCGTTTTTTAGAAAGACTATTTTAAGGCTCCTGAAAAGATCGAATTTCATTTTCGTATCAAAAACGCTAAGAACGTGTCAAGAACGCGAAGAACGAACGAAGAACGCAAAGAATGTGAAGAACACGAAGAACACCAAGAACATATTTTCTCTTAAAATTTCGGCGGAGTTTCCCCTTATATCGGGACATATTTCTCGAAAAATTTCGGCAGAGTTTCCCCTTATATCGGGACATATTTCTCAAAAAATTTTGACAGAATTTCCCCTTATATCGGGACATATTTCAAAATAAAAAAGAAAAGAGTTTCCTCTATAAAATCAATCGTGAGGAAAACAACAGCAAAACTGAAAGAATATACTCAAACAACAAGAGATGAAGAATCGGTAGACACCACACATCTTAGGTGAGTGAATGTGTGACGAATCACAGGGTCACTGACTTGCATAGCCTCCCGCACCTAAGTAGGGTATTACACAGATTTCTCCATCAAAATAATTATAAAAGCATAATAGAAAGAACAAAAACATAAACGATGGAGAATCGGTAGTCACCACGCGTCTTAGGTGAGTGAACGTGTGACGAATCACAAGGTCACTGACGTGCATAGCCGCCCGCACCTAAGTAGGGTGTTACACAGATTTCTCCTCGAACCATAACAGGAAAATGAATCGGAAAGAAAGATGAATCAAGAACAAACTTGGAAGAACAAGAGGATGAATTGAAAGCCTAGTTTACGAAGCAAACTAAGATAGGATCATACCTTTCTCCTTCTCGTTCTCCCGGCAACGCTTCGCTAGCGCTCCTCCCTCACCTCCCACTCCTCCTCCCGACCTCTCAACCCTAGCCCTTGGGGTGGTGGTGTTAGTGGAAGTCGTAGAGAATGAATGGGTGGGGGGTCTATTTATAGGCTCCGGAAAACCACTAACCATGGTTAGAAAACCATGGTTTAGGACTTAACGATGGTTTAGCAACCCATGGTTTTGGCCAAAACCTATCCCAAACTTGGAGCTTAAGTTAGAACATTCCAGAGGATTCTAGATTCGCTAATGATGCTTAATTAACACTAATCGTGATTAACTTTCACTAATCACGATTTAACTTTTGCGGCTTACGCTTATCTTTTGCTAACTATTAATTATTGTTTATTAATGATCATTAGAAGTTTTCAATTCATCATTAGTTTCTTTAATCATGTTTAATTAGTCCTAATGACAGTCATTATGGGTTAATGACATCTTAGCCTTCCTTACTTCTCTTTCTTCCGAAAATCATAACAATCCGAAACAAAGTCCGATTCACACGAAACAAAATTCGTTGGTTTTCTCTTGACTAGCCGGATCTTATTATATAGGATCCGAGATATGCCAAGTTCAAGGCTTTACAATCACTAGGCGCAACCATATCTTCTTAGGGTTGTGCTCCACCTCTCGATTCTTCTAGACCCTGAGGCACTCCTATAAAGCTTCTCATCCACCTCCTGCGCTCGGCAGCTCGTACCTCGCCACCTTTTTGCCCCCTAGCCACCTCCAGCTGAGTGACAACTGCCTGGAGCCACCTTCGGAGCACAGATTGGTGCTGTGTAGTCAAAGTTCAATCAACACGCTCGGAGTCCACCGTGTGAAGCCTCCCAGTCTGCCGTACGTCGGTTGAGGACATGGCCCATCCATCCACCTTCATCGGGAGCTTCTAAGTTCATCACCAGCCTCAGGTATCATTCCTATCATCCGTATTTTCCTGTTTCGATCCATTTTCCATTTCATTCCCGTCGTAGCGTCCCTCCTCCGATCAGCCGGTCAGAGCTCCATCTCGACCATCTCGCCGCACAGATCGACTCCCCAGACCATCACCCACCCCCTAGCATGACCTGATCACCCTTAGGCTTGCCCATTATATCGAGATTAAGGTTTAGACCTCCTTTCTCCATCTTCTCCGGAGGTTGGACATCATTCCCCCTAGCTTCTATATATTTCCCAAGTAATAAGAGGACCAGAGTGAATCCCCCGAGTCCGGATACCTTTGTAGGTGTTCAGGCGTGCGGGGAGTACCTTCCAGAGTTCCAGCTGCTCAAGTGGAGCAGCTCTAGGCGAGGGAGCTCCGTCATGACGATTCAACCATTTACCCTCGTTTCCGAGCTTGCCATTAAATGCGGAAGAGCCATACGAAGGTGTTGGACCTTACGTCGAGCCGATAAGATCAGTGGATCACGAGATCTACAGGGTTGAAGTTCATCGGTCTTCAGTTCTTCCAGCATCCTATGGAGCCGTCTGATCCTCTTTCGCACCTAGTTCTGATCGTGACCATCCATCCATGCCTACCTGCCAAGGGTATTATCACAACCTTGCCAGATCTGAGCTACCCAACAAAAGGGGCTGTTCAGACCGTTGGATCAGAGCTGACTTGTCAGATCCGGCCGCATATCCACGACAGCTTCCTAGACCGTCAGATCCACCTGGAGCATCCATCAGAGCCGTACATCAGGCCCCTCTTGTGCATGCACCACGTGCCCTTTCAGGGTATATTTCACTTTTGCCCTGTCGTTTTCTTTATTTCACTTTAGTCTAGTAAATAAAATGCTTCATTAAAGACATTTGCAGTTAGACCCTCGCATCTTTCATATTTGCATTTCAGTCCAGTTAAGTTGGAGTCACGTGTGTCCCCATGTGCTTGTCTGGGATATTTATAATTTGCGCCTTAAATTTTATGTTAGTTATTGAATGGATGGTATGTTTCGATAATTGCATTCGTGTCCTTATGAGGCTGGATAACATGTAGCACGTGTGTTGAGCGGAATTTTTGCATATTTGACCCATGTGCTTTTATAACGTGTTATTGCTTGGTCTAGAAAGATAAAATAATTGCAACGAGGTCCCTGTGAACTGTTTTTAACTACATGTCTTTTATTGGTTGTAATAAATATTAAATTGTTCTTAAAAGTTACCTAAAAATTACCTTAATCTCCTGCTAGTGTTTAATATTGGTGGTAATTTTCGTGTATCAATTTACTTGCATTTTATATTATTAAAAATTGAATAATCCATAAAAGTGTCATGTTTGTTTATATAAATCATAAATTTCGAAAAATGTTTTAAAAATTCCAAAAAAATTTCCGTGTTTGTCTTTTATCGTGTTTTAACTCCAATATTAATTTGTTTGAAAAACCTTTGTAAAAACCCTAAAAATCACAAAACAATAAAAAACTTATAAAAATCATATAAAATCAAATAAAAATCCAAAAAATATGCTTTTAGTTCATGTTTGTAGCTCTTTACTTCTATTTTATCATAAAATTGTCATCGAGGACTTTTGGGCATTTTAAATATTTTTAATTTACAAAATGGTCCTTGTTGTGCATTGTTTTATATTTTTCACACATTTTGATTTTTAAAAATTCACAAAAACATATGAAAAATCTATAAAATTACCAATAGCACTTTAAACCTATAAAACCCAAAAATATTTTCTATGTAATTTTCTGATCATCATTGAGTATTTTGAAAAATATAAAAACATGTCATGTGTGTCTCATGTGTATTTTGCTTGTTTATATTTTATTCCAAAAATGGTTTCTCAGATATTTGACCACTTAGTTTTTAAATCATGCTCCTTGTGTTCGATTTCGGTAGTTATACCAGGTAAATAAAAATAGCAGACAACTTACATTGATCGCGTTATTTTCATTAGTGGTTATTTTTTTGGTTGACTGATCGGATTGATTGAGGACAATGACATTTCATATTTTTACACCTTAGTCGATCTCGATTTTCACTCATCACCTATTCTGCCACAACAATCGAAGCGACAATCGAAGAGGGCTCCTACATCCCATCCAACTTCCAAGCGACTTGTAGATCTCATATTATCCTCTTTCATTCTTCTTCTCCCCCTTCTTCTTCCATCACCTATGTATCTCATACGCAACACCCTCTCCTCATCACCGTCTTCGTCGCTTGCCTCAATCATCATCAATCACCTCCTCTGTTTACTTCCCCTTCTTCTTCCCCCAATCTTCCCTCGACTGGACTTAGATACTCCATCTATGATGGAGCCCCCATTTGCATCTTCTCTCTTTGGATTCCATGAAGGGCCGAGGTGTTGAACCTCAATCATCACACACACTTGCAAGAACCATATTTGGTTGAATCCTCCTCCCTTAGCTTCTCCTCTAATGACTGATAGTTGTGTGTTGGCCACCGGAGCTTCATCATCTCAGCCTCATCCACCAGCAAGGGAGCATCGAGATGCCTCCACCTATAGGGCCTTGTCGAGCCTCATTGGAGACGAAGGGAGGGACTCCACCAATTTTAAGCTACAACTTTCATCCGATCTTTTAAAAGATCTCCATCACACCATTCATGCAAGAAGAAAGCATCTACCATCTGATCTGGAGGCACCCGTGATCTCAACTGCTCATCAAAGAGCCGCCCAATCCTACCAACCTCGGGTGGAATCCACAACAAAGAAAGCCGCCACGATGAGTCTCGGATCCCTGAGCTACGACCATCATCCGAGCCTAACCAATTCATGTGCCTCATGTACGTGGGCTTGGTCTTTTTATATCTGAGACCTCCACCATTTCCAGATATTATAAAGAGGTTGACTCGCTTGCCCCTTCACATGTATATGGGGGTATTTGCATCCACTCCCTCCCACTTCTTGGGAGATTGGATCCATACCCATGTGTGAGGACAAATATCACCAAAACCCTCTTCGAGTTTGGAAATTGCAGATATAATCTCAGAAGGTCCTTTCTGCAAGAAGTTTTATTTATTTATATTACATTTAGGCCCCTTATATTCTGTTAATTGTATATTGAACATTTACGATCCAAATTTTATGTTCTTGGTGTCTCTTTAGAGCTTAATCAATTCTCTTTCATCGAGACACTTAGTTATTCATCTGGAAACATTATTTGATATTAATTGTTCGAGGAAGTTATTCGATTTCATCAAGCACATGTATTCTATGATATTGATCTTTATTGCTCAATAATTGTGAAAATTGGGGACTTTTTTGGGAATTATTTTGATATATATTAATTATTTATTCTCTGTAATTAAGAGAAGGTCTCGAGGATTTAATTGAATTGACATGCAAACTAATTGGCATGCTTGTTCATGCATACATCTGTGTATTACACATTCATTTTTTTTATAATTTTCAATTCATAAAATTCATTTATTTATTTTATCCTCACACATTACATGCATTATCTTCTTGCATAAAATGTCTATAAAATTCACACATCATGCTTTCTTTAGTTGATTACATATCTTTTATTTAGAAATCCATAAAAACTATAAAATCCAAAACTCACAAAATTATTTTTCGAAAATCTAAACCTTAGATTATTTAAAAATTAGCTCTAGACCCTCATATTACCTCCTTGAGTTCGATGTTAGGACTTTGCCAAGTAAAATAAATAATCGACTGCATTAAAAAAATAGTTTTCTATTAAATTTTTGTTTGGTTATTTTGGGTTACGTGCTCTCTATCACATGCTACAATCGATGACATGATTCTCATTAAATAAGAGTGGTGGAGAGTGCATCTTCAAAATGACATCGTTGTCGGGGAGGTATACGGTTCAAGGTTATTTTTAAATAATTTATATTCTAGCTTTTCCACTCCCTCGTAATCTGACCCTTGATTTTCTTATGCATATTTCTCAATGTATTTTTCAACCTTTTATTTATCCATATATATATACGAATATCTCTCTAATATTTAATTTCTTTTTCATGAAAGGGACCTGGTGGACTTGGAGCAGCTTTTTCATAAGCCGACGAAACTTGGAGCAACCAATGGCGGGCGACTCTGTGGACCAAGCCCGTTAAGGAGGCGCAAATATTTTTTTAAAGATTTATAAATAATTTATAAGAGTTTTCTCATTTACAATAATTCTTGTATGGGTTCTCGTGCTTGTATCCAAACTAGAAATTCTGCCTATCAGGCTCATTATTTGTAGTGATTGATGTAGTCTCATGATTACACCACAGTTATTAGAGTTACCAAGAGTATTCTTGTGCTCATAGGACTAGGACCACACTTCATTATAAATAGACACACTAGATCAGATTTCACCTAGCCAAATTAATTTGTTCTCTCACTCACTAATAGAAATTCATGGTCTAGATGTAGTTTCTCGTGCATGCATATATTATAAATTTAAATTCTGTCTAGCATCTTGCACAGAGATTGCGAGGGAGAACCGATGAATATGCATTTCATCATCTTTATTCATTTATTTTAGCTTAAAATTCCTTATAGAACACATGTATATATTGCTAAATCCATATTCTTACTAACTTGTATTCATGTGTAAATATTGTACATATATTATTATTTTAAACTAAAATAAATAAATAAATAAAGAAATAAAGGGAAAATAAAGAAAATAAATAAATAAAAAAGAAGACGGTATATATGTAATAGATACAGGCTGACCCGAACCGTAAGAGAATGTCAAGACTTAACCTGATCGACTAGGAATAAAGTAGGCGGAGATTAGATCCTTAATTAGAAAATCCAAAAAAATGTTTTATAAAAACTTCTCATCTATTCTGTGTATATTATATAAAACTAACACTATTTTATTTGTACATAAATTGACTTAAAATTAAAGAAATTTCAAAACAAAAGTTGTAAATAAAAATATTTTCTAAATAATAAAAATAATTGCAAAATTAAATCATGTACAAAATAAAAGTAACCACATCCGGAAAAAGCCATAAAGCAATAATTGAAAGACCAATTCCAGCTCCATATGAACTTAAACTGAATCAAACTCATTTTCATCATAATCTAAATTAAAGTATCTTTAAAATGCTAGTATTCTCATAAATTTTAGAGTTATAATTTGAAAATTAATTTTCTAGGTGGTTTTCGTAATTCTAGCATTTATTTATTTTATATATTTATCCATATTTATTTTTATACATATTTTATTTATAAATAATTGTAAATACTTTTGCTAATTATTTAAAATAAAATAAAAAGTTTAAAGCATTAAAAAAGACTAATTCCCTTATTTAACTATGTATATAATGTACTATATATAGTATATGTATATAGTTGATATTCTTGAATAACCACCGGAAAAATTAAATAATTTACATTTATTACTTAATTAAATCAAGTGATGAAATTAGTAAATTAATTAATTATGTAAATATTTTTATTAACTCCACCACTAACTTCATTATCTTCATCTCCATTCAAAATTTCAATATCTTTATCTCCATTCAAATTTTTGATATTCAAATTCAATTCTTTTACCTATTAATGTGGCTACACCTCCCTCATTTCAATTGGATCAATCCTTGGTGAGAGGAACCTAATCTCCAAGTGCTTCTAGTCGTAGAAAGGTGCCTAGCCTACGAACCTTCCGGTGAGAGCGAGTCGGCCTTCTTCGAAGCCATTACGACATTTTCCGCTCCCATGGTGAAATCCATTTTTTATTGTTTTTAACCTAGGTCAACCGTAGCGTAATTTTTGCACTTTTAATTTAGTTGTATATTTTCGATCTTAAATCATAGTTCTTAATCATAGCTCACAGTTCTCATTTTCTGAACCAATCCGATTTTTCACGCCATCTTCTTGATCTACCCACGGTCTTATTCTACCTCGCGTGATTACTCATCTCCAACCATGTACGGTGGCGAGAGACTCGGTTCCAACCCATCTCCTAAAACAACCCTTTGCCCACTAATTCTTGTTTTATTTTTTTATAGATCGAGCTGTCATTCTCGAATCATTTTTCTATCTATATTTTATTTGTAAGAATTTAAAAAGATTAAAAAAATAAAAATTTTAAAAATAAAAAATAAAAATCTGTCATTTCTATTTATATAAAAAAATAAAAAAGGGTTTTTGGTTTCTGTTTTACATTTTAAAAAATTGAAAAAATATAAAAAGGGTTGGGGGTGGCAACACTCCAGCCACCTCCTCCCATCTCCGCCGTTGGAGCAACCCAGCCATCTCCGTCGACTGTGCGAGGGCATGTGTCGCCTCCGTTGATGAAGCCACTGCCCATATCCACCCGCAGGAAGCGTCTATCGCTCTTCCGTCGCAGGTCTCCATCGCCACTGCCTGGAGCATAGCACGTGCCATTACCAGGGGCGTGTATCGCCCCTCATCCTGTGTGAGGATCGCTGCTGTCCACCCTTTCGCAACTCCCCCAACCCATAGTCCTGCAACTCGACCTCAACACCTCAGTTGCGCGCCGACCTCTCGTGCCCTACCGCTCGAAGATGCGCATCGCCGTCGCCTTCGATCTCTTCCACGATCACTCTTCTTCGTCGTCCGTCGATCCACCACGCCCACCACCATCAGCCACCAAGCTCCTCCAACTCCAGCCGCTGCTTCCCCTGGAGCAACGCTTCCATCGACATTGACCTCCTTGCTCAGCCCCTCTTGCGCATCGTCCTCCGCTTGGAAGAGCTCCGCCCGCCACCCCCCTTGCAGCATAAAAGAAGAAGGAATGTCTCCCCCTTTGCGTTGGAAAGAACGAAGAAAGCCTAGGAACCCTAGCTTCTTTAAAAAATGGGTTAATTTCAGATCGTTTCCTAGATGTTTTTCATATTACAAGAGGCCCCTACTTCCAGCTCAAGCACGTATGTCCCACGTTTCATTGGGTAATTTGCATTTTCTTCACCATTATTATTTTCTATTAATTCTTCATGCAAAAACTATAAATATTCACATTTCAGTCCATGTTTTCCGGACTTAGATTTACATGCATTTCCTTATCGAAATAAATATTTTGATTGCTTAATAAATTCGGAGGAAATTGTGACAAGTTCCTGATGATTGTCTTTTCATAGCATAAAATTTTCATTGCATTTTATTTTTATTTGCTATTATAAAAAAATAAAAAATTTCACATTTTCCTGTTTGATCTTTGAAAAATCATAAAATTCACATATTTCATAAAAATTACAAAAAATATATTAGTTTTCTTTTTGCGTATTTTATTTTCTGTCCAATTATCGCACATTAATTATTTATAAAATAAAAATGGCAAAATACTCAAATCTTAAAAAATTCATATAAAATTGTAAAAAAATCCAAAAATTGTGATTTCAGTTCCTGCTTATAGATAATTTCTTAAACTTTTTAGAAAAAATAACTGTTGCAAATTTTGAGCTTATTTCATATTTTTAAATTGAAAAATAATCCTGCCTGTTCACTGTTTTATTGTTCCTTGTCTTTACTCATTTTTAAAAATATATTTTAAAAATTAAGAAAATTACATCTCTTTTGTGTATAAAGTTGTTCTGAAAATTATATTTTTGAAAATTTAAAAGGTTGCAAAATTATAATCATTAAAAAATTTTAAATCAGAAAATCAGAAAAGAAAAATTAAAAAGATAAAAATTCTACAAAAACCAAGGTAGTTAACATTTGACATTTCCTTTTTTCCTTTAATGGGTTTTCAATTATTTGAATAACCCTCGGGAGTTATAGCCTCTCCGAGTTCGATCCTGTTGTTATACATATTAATTAAATAGCAAACTCTTTTGCTAGATTATTCTTTTGTAATTATTTCAACTTGAGAAGAAAATAAATATTTTTTTATTGTGGGATTCTTTGGGTCAACGACACACTTTTATTTCATTTATTTCAATAATTCAAAAATCCAAAAATCTCATTCAATAAAATGGCGCCATTGCCTAGGAGGCACGATGAGGATAGTTAGTTTTCTCTTTTTACCTACTATTCTTGATTGTGATTTTTTCTATATTTTTCTATATTTAATTCAATGTCCATATTCACCGTATTTATTTCATTATTGTTGCTCATATTTTTATATTTATGTCTCTTACATATTTTTTGTTTCCTCTTTCTTCCGAGGGCCCGTGAACTGGATTGGCTTTCTAAGGAGCACCGGTGCTCTCTAATGAAGTGGAGACGACTTGATTCTTTACCGAGCTGCAGGAGCATGAGAGGAGGAGAAGAAGATTTGAAGGAGATAAAAAATGCATATACTTTTATTTCTAGCATTTGAACTCTTGTAAAAGGACATTCATTTGTTGCTGGGTATGTTTCGCCAAGTACCAGTGCACTTGGGGGACCTCACCGGTTTTGGTTTTTGTCACCTTATTTTTCCTTTGTTTCACGTGGATTTCGTGAGCCACCTATTGATTGTTTTAACTATTTGGTTGAGCTCAATAAAACTAAGGTCCTAACTGCCTAATAGAATATTTGTTCCTATGGATCATGTTCGGACTTAGTCAAATAAAAAAGTTACTTAATTGGATTAGAAACCACGCATCGTGAGAAGTTGCATACAACACTAGCATGACCCATTGTGGCGAGCACTGAGCGACTTCCAAGAACGGATCCATGTCTCTCTCCTAACTAGTTAACAACAGTTCTCCCCGTAGTAGAAGCTACCATCTTAGGACGGTTCACTTGCATCATACAAGTTATTTTATTTTTTCTGTATTTAAATTCTACACGGATCATTTTGCATGTAGAGTGCTGATGGTAAGGTACACATCTCTTAACCCCAACATGCATCATTGTGTTTAATCGTGCATTGCCATTTCCGATCTCCTTCCTTGTTTTCACTCACATAATCTAAAAAGGAAATTGGACACTCAGTTAACGATTTATTGAAAATATTCAAATCAAATGACATCTGCCTAATATTTGGGATTGCTAAAATTGCTCGACCCTAAAATAAACGCAAAGAAAAATATTTGTCTTAGGGAGAGTAATCCCCTCATTGTATTCGTTTTAAATTGCTCGCATACACACTAAGATTAGTGCCTAAATCCATATTCCAACCTAAGTGTTTGTACAATTTTTGTGATTCTCACCTAACTTTAAAACAAATAAAATTAAGAGACCGAGCTTTCACGGTCTTCACTGAGCAGAGTAGATGAATTGAGGGGAGTGTTTTGCTTTGTGTATATTGTTTGTGATTGCTTGTTTGCATACTAGATCCTTCTGTGCATTTGCACCTTTTTCTTCACATCTTTTGACTTGACTATCACGTTCTCCCTATCATTTTCTCTTGTTTTGGAGATGACCGACTGGAGTGATTTTTCTGACCTTCACAGATCCCTCGCACCCTTCAACCGGTCCACCTGCCCTTTTCCAGGAGGACTTTCCTTGTAATTTTTGTATATATCCGCCTAACCCATTATTTCAGGAATCAGACTTTGATTTTCACCCACCATCATTCCACTCACCCAATCTTGGGATTTTGGAGTCACCTCTATGGATGCAACCGGATACGGATATATCCATATCCGTCTACTACCGTATCCGCTTTTAAGCGGATACAGATATACATTTTCGTATTTTAGCGGATACGGATACGGATACGGATACTAGTTTTAAATTTTTTATGGATTCGGATATGGATACCATTATTGATTTTTTTCGGATACGGATACGGATACGGATACAGATATATATATATATATATATATATTTCGCTGATACGGATACAGATATCCTTATTATCCATATTTTTAGTAATATTTCAGCTTCACAAATGTTTTGCATGCCTCAATGTAGCTCTGACATGAAATTGTATCTCATCATGAAATGTCAAAAAAAGTAATAAACTTTATAATTTATCATAATGTCGTTTCAAGAAATATACCATATCGCCTTTATCTTATTAGTTGGTTACGATGTTACAATATTATCTATATTTTGAAAACATTTTAAATGAAGGAAGACAGAGGTACGTCATCATAGAATTTTATTATATGCTCTTCAATTTATTTCATTCAATATTTTCATTTATTTTCTTATTTATTTTGTAGCATTGTAAGTTTATTGAATTTAGGGTTAGTCTTCCATCAATTACAAGTTCGTAAAGACAACATTTTTAATTAAAAGTATGAGGAGACACTTAATATTTATAGTATAATCCGTATCCATTTATTAAATATCTGCATCCGAATCATGATTATCCGATTCCGAATCCGTATCCATATTTAAGGATACAGTATTTAATTTTTGATATCCATATGATATCTGTATCCATATTTTGAAACAGATAAGGATATGATAATACCTATATCCATATCTGTATCCATCCGTTTGCATCCCTAGTCACCTCTCATGATTTTCACACTTGAGACCCTGAACCGGGTGATGGAGCATATGAATTCCAGGATTAATAATCTATTCGACATAAATAAGAGCCAAAATGATGCTCCACTATTTAAGGATATGGATTCCCTTGAGGATAACCATGGGAGCTTGCAATCACCCAAAATACAAAAAAATGAGAAAATTTTAAAAATGCAAAAAGATTTTGGGATACACATTGTTCATTCATCTTGTGAGAAAGGGCACCCATGCCAGACTATTTTCCCACACATTCATTCACCACATGTCCCACCTTTGACCTTGAGGATGCCACTGTACAGACTACTCTTGGTCATCCTTGTGTAGATGATGATTCTGATCTCCTCCATTGTATGGAGGAGATCCAAAAATTCAAAAATTTTTGACTAAACCTGAAGTGGTGGCCACTATTCACGAGATCATTAAATCCCCACTTCACCAGGCCATGACAAATTTATCTGCCACTCAACACAAGAAGAGGAAGCAGAGGAGCAGATCTGAGCATTACATCTTGACCATGGCCACTTCCCACACCATCTCTCACTATCCACATTTTAATAAAGGGAACACTGCCACACCTCTTGTGAGTTGCTCCATCTCTGATCATTCTTGTGATAACACTCTCCTTGATGGTGGTGCTTTAATAAATATAAAACCTTTCTCTATGGTACAGTCTCTTCATCTTGAGCCTCTAAAGAAAATCAGGATGATAGTTCGATTTGCTGATGGATCTATTAAGAGGCCAAAGGATATTTTAGAAAACATTGTCATTCTTATTATGGGTATGATCTTCACATTTGATTTTGCGTATTGCCCATGGAGACCTCTGTTGGAAATGCGAGCCCACGGCGAGCCATTATGCAATAAATATTTTTGCACATATCATTCCCTGATCTGAAATGAAGAATGAATAATTTGTATAATAGGTCCCTTAGTGCAATTAGGGTTATGTACCATGGCCATCTTAATAATCATACAACTATTTATTCAACTATTGAATCATAGAGGCTGGTGCTTGGATGAATATCTAAAGAGTTAGATTGAGGACTCATCAAGCACCGTTAAATGATTATTAAGGGATGATCTCCAGCCTGAGTAGGAGATGGCAATCCTATCTCTGAAGGCTGATATCTGACCGACCTCTTGATGCAGGTCCTCTGCATAGGAATAGAGATTCGGAGGTGTCAGATTAGTTAGGTCAAAGAGTTGACTTAACGAGATCGAGATAACCAAAGTCCTATATCGTATGCTGTCATGATATAGGCACGCATCCTCTGACCGGAGACAGATGTGTTACTATATGTCCAAGTATGTACATTTGGCAGACCAATAGGTTGATGACCTAATCAAGGTCTATACACCGGCGCGCTGGTGTGCATATAAGGGCATATGAGTAATACGATCTCTCAAAGGGATCATACAGGTTCAGTTACTGAACCGGAAGACATGAGCTCACTCATGAGATATTGGGAAGAATCAAATTCCATGCGCATGGTCGTCTCGCTTTGGAAGCTTGACTGAATTTGTAGGTTTGATATATACTTTTAGTATATGATCAAGACCTAGGTATGATATACACTTTTGGAAAGTGTATGATCGATACCAACTCCCAATGATCGAATGAGAAACTTACTGATAAAACCATGAAGTAGACAGTATAAAGTTGATCTGATACTTCGGGTTTAATCTGAGTCTTCCAGTATGCAGGATGTACAGGTATTGGGAATACCTGAGGGTGATTTGATCATAAACGGTTGTATAACCATGACGCTTCCATTCCTAGGGAGTGATGAAACGGGTCTGGATTTTAGTGACTCCTCTCAGTAGAGAAGTGATCTAATCTTGGTCCAAGTGTTGGACATTGATCTGAATGTGATTCAGATACAATGAGAAGATTAGATTTACGGTCTTGATTTAATCAAGCATCTATGAGAGGCCCGCGATCTGGATTTGAGATATGATCTCAATATCCATGTCACTATACGTGGAACAATACAATCGCCCTGTCCTTATCTCCAAGTATCTGCGGAGAGATTGCATTATTCTTGAAGGGTTCAAGAATAATTCCATAAGATCTAAGCAATGAAGAAATAATGATTAAATGTGATTTAATCATCTTGATGTGTGAAGAAATTATCCAATTTAATTAAATGTGATTTAAATAATGTGGATAAGAATAATGTGGATAGAAATATCCAATTGTTCATAATATATTATAAATGTGATTTATAATGTATTAGAGAGAGTTAATTATAATTTATATGTGTTGATTAATTATTATGTGTATTAGATACACATTGTGTAATTAATTAACAATATGAATTATATGTTGTTTTGGGTTGTGAATATGATTCACAATTTTTCCATGGCAAGATTGCAATATTCTCAAAGATAATTGTGAATTATTTTTGAAGAATAAAACCCAATAAATTTGTTGCAAATAAATAAGAGAGATTTCATGGAGATATGCAATCTCATGGATTTCCATGAGATTGCAATCTCCATGCAATCTCATGGACGGCACACCATTCCTATATGGAATGGGTGTGCGTCCACTTGGAAGGTACATGGAGATGAAATCTCCATGTATCTTCTCTCCTTATTTGTTGGGTTGATTTAGGAATAAATTATATTTGATTTTGTCAAATATATTTTGACCTAAATTTGTTGCTTTTGACAACAACAATCCTGGCCATTGGATTGACATAAATCAATCTCACCCATTGATTTTATGTGTCCCATGGATTGAGATCCATGGATCCCAAAACCCTATAAATAGAGAGGCATACTATGCTCTCTAATGACTGGTAATATTGGAGCTCTCTCTCTCCCTCATTTCTTCATACACGCCAGCCCTCTCTCCCTCTCTTGTTGGTGGCCGTCCACCATACCCTAGAGGAGAGAACCGTCGTCACCTTCGCCACCGCGCCGCCGCTTCGACGTTCTTCGGTTCTCCGTCTTCTTGGAGAGTTCCTCTCACGAAGGAGACATTTGATCTCGTGCGACGAGATCAGGAGCAACCATGCTTGGATCATCTTCTTGGATTGCGAGGACAACGCAGTTCATCCCCACGCTCGCAAGCAGTCTCGCCGACGATCGGACTTGAGACAGGAGGTCTCTTCCTTTAGAGACTTGGTCAACCATGCTTCAAGAGGTATTGCATTATACTTGTTGTGGTTATAGATGAAACGATCTGAGAATGGTTCTCGGATCATGTGGTTTCATCGAATAAAATTTTTAAATTCCGCTGCACTGAACAACTAGTGCGACTAGTCGTTCTTCATCGTATTCGATACGACGATCACGCTTCCGTGATGCGCTTGAGGATAATTCCATATCCTTCAAGTGGTATCAGAGCCTTAGGTCGACGGTTTCGAATATGATTCGAAAAACCGAGGACGACTTGGGTTCGTTAAGGTCGCGAAGTTTTTATCGCATTTGATTTCGCAGATCTGTTTAGTAAATAAATTCGGCACTGTTTAAATTGTTTAAACACGAATTTAATACTTGGATTTTGTTCCCCATTAAATAAGGAAACCATAGGATCTGAGTTTACGTAAATCGGATTTCGTATGCTCTAGATATGGTTGTTTTAATGAACATGTATGCACTGTTGCGGGAACTGTAGATCTGAACGTGATTAAAATGTTAATTACTGTTTAGACTTGCCTCGAAATACGTGTAACATCACTTGGGTTCTGTCCTAAATCAAATTAGCAATCTATGAAAATTGATTTTGTCTAATTTGGATTTAATATGATTGAGATATGTTAATTTTAGTAAGTAGGGGTCACTGCTGAAATTACAGTCCTAATCTAGAACCAAGTGATTGTCAATTAGTGAAATTAATTGTTAATTTCGTGAAATAATCATGAAAAATATTTGTGAAATATTTGAAGATGATTATTTACATAATTGACTTGGCCTCAACCAATTAATTGATTAGATTTGATCTAAATCTTAATTGGAAACACATTCATCAAACTTAATGTTTGATTGGTGATTGTCATTTAATCATTTAGTGAAATTAAATTGTTTAATTTCCTAGAATAATTGTGCATAAATATTTGTGAAATATTTGATGATAATTATTCCCTTAAATGACATTGCCTTAACCAATAATTGATTAAGATGTGATCTAAATCATAATTGGAAACCACAATCTTTCAAACTTGATGCTTGAATGGGATTTGGGAATTTGTCTAGCAAATTTCCTTATAATCAAAAATGTTTTGATTATTACTATATGGTACAATTTCGGTTGAAGAACCGATGATCATCTCAAGTACAAATTAATCAATTTGACATTATCCTTTCCCGAGGCGGATATGGTGCCTAGTCGGAGAGCATTGGGGTTGCGGGTTGCAACGTATGTGGTCCGTCCCACTCTCGTCGGTACTGGCCATGACAACGGGTAGGGCCGGGATAATGTCCGAGGGATTAAGATGTATTTTTTCTAATTATTAAAATTCGAATTAATACGTATTTTGAGATATTACCATATATGTATTCAAGTAAAATAATCAAGTTTGATTGATTGAATTGGATTGATAATTAATTTAATATGATTAAATTGATTATGTCCAATTGAAATACTCTAATATGATTAGAGCTAATAATTCCCTTGGAAGAATTAATTATGTGAATGTGATTCACGATAATTAATTAAAATTTGAATATGATATGGAGGATCACATAAGTGACATCCATGGTCTCCCGTCAAGGCGAAGGGTTCCGTCGCCAGGAATTGTATGTGGGAGACGCCTGTCCGAAGTGACAGCTCCTGTATGCAAGCGCATCTGGATCGGGCTCTTTGCTTCTCGAAAGAGTAAGGCCGTATACGTAGTGACCCCAATATCAGATCCTCATATTATTGGGGCGATATTGGATTGCGTATAGCGAGTACTATTCCTGTTGACGGTTAGTTCAATTAACGACGGGTCAACATCGCCTTAGGGGTGGTGGGCTCGGGTGTTAAAGACCGAATTGGGAAATGCAAGTTGGACTTGCAAAGCGGAATGTGTTCCCGCTTCTTTTTATCCGAGTTGCAGATTCTCATATTATTGGGATGTAACAAAGATAAGGAAGGAGATCCCAGATCTTGTTGAGATATAATGGTAAGTATATCTCTTACATTGAAAGTGATTAAGGGAATGAACTTTCAGTGTTGACAAGGCAAGACAACTTTGATATAAAAATCCTAAATCAAAGTAATATATATATATATATATTTATGCAAATTTCTTATTTCAGATAATCCTTCATTAAAACCCACTCAATGATATACTCAATAATAACCAGTAAAATATCATGTATTGGACTCATGATCCAGATATTGTATTTGCAATTAAACACATAATGTATGTGGTTGCAATGTGCAAATTTCCTCATAATATTGAGAAATGACAATTAAATAGATAATAGGACTACAACCCTAGGGTTTGTAAGTCTCTATAGTCTTGGTATCATCAAATGTACTTTGGAAGTGACATGTTGATGATGATCATAATTGTCATATAATCCTTATAAAATCAATGAAGATTTTCTGGCATACATATGTGCTCTTGACATTTAATCATGAGTGACATGGTTGTCTGCATCATGTAGAATGGTAGCTCTATAAAAAGATGATGTATTCAAATTGTTTGAGTACCTACCTGAACCTATGTTTTATGAGTTTAGATGGATGTAGATGATGAGTGTCATTATTCTATTGTCTATACTCTAGTCATTCATAAAGCTTCATAGTATTCATATTGTGTAAACTTAATGAAGCATAAATAAATGTTAAAATACTCTTATTTTGAATTCTTTTGAATTTATTGTAAGAGATCCTTAATCTTAAGCAATGGTTGCTTATAGATAAAGGGAGCGCAATGGAAGCATGGGTTGGACCCAAGAAAGAAGGAAAGTCAAAGAGTTGACTGGACTTCTGTAACTTCCATATGACATCCAAAGAGTTGGATGAATGCCAATACTGCAATAAGTTGATGTGTTGATAGTATGACTATCAAGTCTGTCTAGAATCCTTAGAAAAGGACTCGGATGGAGCATCAGAGTAATCTACATAAATCATTGATATTGACTTACTTATTGAATAAGATAAAGTCAAATAATTGTATCTCAATCTTCTGATGACATTCGCAATGGGTTGCATATGTTTTAGAAGACTGGAAAATTTGATCTTAAAGGTTTATAGTTGTCCACGTGAATATTGATGCAATTGTTGCAACAATCTCTGTTGGATTAATAGACTTGTTAATTTCAGTGGGAGAGCCCTTAGTCTTAGAGAATGTCTCTGTGACCTAGATATTAGAATACACTCATTGTTTATTTCTAAATGTTGGAAATAAACATGAATTCTGAGGTAGAACTATCATAAAGAATTATGATGGAGATATTTCAGATAGTAATCTAAAATCTGGTGGACTCCACTAAATTAGAAAAATTAATGAATGGTTCGTTAATATTTCTAAATACTGAAATTAAAACCTTTATAAGATCAATAGGAGGATGAAGATCATTTGACAATGATCTAGCATCGAGCCTTGGACATTTGTCTATCGATTTGATCAATAGACTAGTAAGAGATGAAACTTTAGAATGTCTAAAATTTCAAAACTTACATACTTATGAATATTGTATTCAAAGTAAAATGTCCAATACACCCTTCTTTGGGAATGGTGTAAGATGCCGAGGTATTCAGGATCTCATGCATATTGATGCATGTGGATCATCTATATCATAATGAACATTGTGGATATGTGATATCTATTAATGATTATGTATGATATGAGATTTCTTCTCTTCACTTAGAAACCTTTGAAAAGTTCAAAGATTTCACAAGTTTGGTTTAGAACCAAAGTTTGAAGGGAGATAAAATGAATTTGGTCTAATCTAGGTAATAAGTACCTATTAGATGAATTCATAATATACCTTATGGAGAAAGGAATATCATTCTTGTCTCAATCCTCCTAATACACCTTAACTCAATAGAGTTATAGGGAGATACAACTGGATCATGTGTGACATGAGTCAATCAATGATGAAATTTTAGCATAAATTCCTCTTAGTATCCAGGTATATATGTAGTAGAGACTGCATATAATTCCATGCAAGTAAGCTGGAATTGAGCACTTGAGAGTGCTGCTTCATTAAGAAAATAAAGGATGGTATTGGATACCTACTTTATGACCTTGAGATTCTTAAAATATCTCATCTCCGAGAATGTGATTCTTAGAGGTTGAGACTCTTGAGAATCAAGATGAAAATGAAGTATAGGAACTCATTTTTTCTTGAGAAGATAATAAGACTCCTGAAATTGGAAACTAAAAATGACAATTAAAGATGAAACACTAATACCTCTTCAAATGAGTTTGAGGATGGATTCCATGTGTTAGAGAAATCTGACAATGATCGAACTTCATGTGATGAAGCTTCTGAAGATCATAGCATGGATAGATGGATAGCAATAAAAGTCTAATGTAGACTTCATATACAAGTGTTGTATATGGACCCTCGAGGATCCACCTATATGGGTAAGGCCTGTAAAGGTGTAAATGGATCTTCAAAAGACAGGGAACCTGATGAGAAGGTAGAGACCTTCAAAGCACGGTTTGTAGCCATGAGCTACACACTGGAAGAGAAGACATTGCTTGCAATGAGACTTGTTTTTCGGTGACCATGCTTAAAACCATCAGAATATTACTAACCTTAGCTACACAACTTGACTATTGCATCTTCAAGATGTAAGTCAATATTGCATTCCTCTACGAATACCTCTTTGAGGATATTCACATGAAGTAGCCCCAGGGCTTCATGGTTGAGGAAAGCAAGGTGTGCAAGCTAAGGAATCCATCTATGGACTCAGATACGCTTCTTAAAGTTGGATCATAAGATTCGATGAAATTATAAATGTTATGATTTCAGATAGAATCTGGATGAGCCATGTGAAGTTTAGTGGGAGTGCCTTTGTGTTCATCGTGCTAAATGTAGATAATATCCTAATCATTTAGAATGATATAAGGATGATAATAAGTGTTTTATTATCTGGTTGTTCCATAACTTGAGATATAATCTCAAGGATACCTCTTAGATCTTAGTTCTGAAATTGTTCAGAAGCAAAGAGAAGAGGGTATTGGGACTGTCACATTAATAGTACATCTTGGACATATTCCATTTTATGGAAAATTCCAGTAATGGCTTCCAACCCTTAAGATATGGTACTGACCTATCTAAAGGGATAGCACCTCAAAGAGTTGAGGAAGTGGATACTAGAACTACTTGCCTTTGGGCATCAGTTCTGAGAAGCCGGGTGTATGCTAGATGTGTACAAAAGCCAGATGGCTGCCATGCAGTGGGAGTAGTAAAACTGTTACTAATCCTACTATGGAAATAAAACACTTGGTTGCAGTAACAACAAAATCTTCATAGATGACAAGATTTTTTGAGATAGTGATCTCAAAGTCTTATCTTCAAAAGTTTAAGACTTTATAGATAGTGATCTAAAAGGTCTTAATTAAAGATACCTTAGGAGATAGAGATCTCCAGAAATAAGGATATTCTTATAAGGATTATGGAAATACTGGTTATGATAATTGTTAAGCTGTAGTGTCAAGGACACTATAACTAACAAGATTGAGTATTAGTTGCATAAGATGCAACATTCGCATTGGATGCGAGCACTGTTACTAGGGATATGCAAGTGCCATAAAAGGACTTGGCGTAGTCTCGCGGGAACAGAGTGACTGATCAGCTTACCTAGCTATTTTCTAAATAGCCTATGATTGTCACATGAGTGTGAGTTTAAATGATTAGCCCATTAATGGCTCTTTGGGCTAGTGGGAGATTGTTGGAAATGCGAGCCCACGGCGAGCCATTATGCAATAAATATTATTGCACATATCATTCCCTGATCTGAAATGAAGAATGAATAATTTGTATAATAGGTCCCTTAGTACAATTAGGGTTATGTACCATGGCCATCTTAATAATCATACAGCTGTTGATTCAACTATTGAATCATAGAGGCTGGTGCTTGGATGAATATCTAAAGAGTTAGATTGAGGACTCATCAAGCACCGTTAAATGATTATTAAGGGATGATCTCCAGCCTGAGTAGGAGATGGCAATCCTATCTCTGAAGGCTGATATCTGACCGACCTCTTGATGCAGGTCCTCTGCATAGGAATAGAGATTCGGAGGTGTCAGATTAGTTAGGTCAAAGAGTTGACTTAATGAGATCGAGATAACCAAAGTCCTATATCGTATGCTGTCATGATATAGGCACGCATCCTCTGACCGGAGACAGATGTGTTACTATATGTCCAAGTATGTACATTTGGCAGACCAATAGGTTTATGACCTAATCAAGGTCTATACACCGGCGCGCTGGTGTGCATATAAGGGCATATGAGTAATACGATCTCTCAAAGGGATCATACAGGTTCAGTTACTGAACCGGAAGACATGAGCTCACTCATGAGATATTGGGAAGAATCAAATTCCATGCGCATGGTCGTCTCGCTTTGGAAGCTTGACTGAATTTGTAGGTTTGATATATACTTTTAGTATATGATCAAGACCTAGGTATGATATACACTTTTGGAAAGTGTCTGATCGATACCAACTCCCAATGATCGAATGAGAAACTTACTGATAAAACCATGAAGTAGACAGTATAAAGTTGATCCGATACTTCGGGTTTAATCTGAGTCTTCCAGTATGCAGGATGTACAGGTATTGGGAATACCTGAGGGTGATTTGATCATAAACGGTTGTATAACCATGACGCTTCCATTCCTAGGGAGTGATGAAACGGGTCTGGATTTTAGTGACTCCTCTCAGTAGAGAAGTGATCTAATCTTGGTCCAAGTGTTGGACATTGATCTGAATGTGATTCAGATACAATGAGAAGATTAGATTTACGGTCTTGATTTAATCAAGCATCTATGAGAGGCCCGCGATCTGGATTTGAGATATGATCTCAATATCCATGTCACTATACGTGGAACAATACAATCGCCCTGTCCTTATCTCCAAGTATCTCCGGAGAGATTGCATTATTCTTGAAGGGTTCAAGAATAATTCCATAAGATCTAAGCAATGAAGAAATAATGATTAAATGTGATTTAATCATCTTGATTTGTGAAGAAATTATCCAATTTAATTAAATGTGATTTAAATAATGTGGATAAGAATAATGTGGATAGAAATATCCAATTGTTCATAATATATTATAAATGTGATTTATAATGTATTAGAGAGAGCTAATTATAATTTATATGTGTTGATTAATTATTATGTGTATTGGATACACATTGTGTAATTAATTAACAATATGAATTATATGTTGTTTTGGGTTGTGAATATGATTCACAATTTTTCCATGGCAAGATTGCAATATTCTCAAAGATAATTGTGAATTATTTTTGAAGAATAAAATCCAATAAATTTGTTGCAAATAAATAAGAGAGATTTCATGGAGATATGCAATCTCATGGATTTCCATGAGATTGCAATCTCCATGCAATCTCATGGACGGCACACCATTCCTATATGGAATGGGTGTGCGTCCACTTGGAAGGTACATGGAGATGAAATCTCCATGTATCTTCTCTCCTTATTTGTTGGGTTGATTTAGGAATAAATTATATTTGATTTTGTCAAATATATTTTGACCTAAATTTGTTGCTTTTGACAACAACAATCCTGGCCATTGGATTGACATAAATCAATCTCACCCATTGATTTTATGTGTCCCATGGATTGAGATCCATGGATCCCAAAACCCTATAAATAGAGAGGCATACTATGCTCTCTAATGACTGGTAATATTGGAGCTCTCTCTCTCCCTCATTTCTTCATACACGCCAGCCCTCTCTCCCTCTCTTGTTGGTGGCCGTCCACCATACCCTAGAGGAGAGAATCGTCGTCGCCTTCGCCACCGCGCCGCCGCTTCGACGTTCTTCGGTTCTCCATCTTCTTGGAGAGTTCCTCTCACGAAGGAGACGTTTGATCTCGTGCAAAGAGATCAGGAGCAACCATGCTTGGATCATCTTCTTGGATTGCGAGGACAATGCGGTTCATCCCCGCGCTCGCAAGCAGTCTCGCCGACGATCGGACTTGAGACAGGAGGTCTCTTCCTTTAGAGACTTGATCAACCATGCTTCAAGAGGTATTGCATTATACTTGTTGTGGTTATAGATGAAACGATCTGAGAATGGTTCTCGGATCATGTGGTTTCATCGAATAAAATTTTTAAATTCCGCTGCACCGAACAACTAGTGCGACTAGTCGTTCTTCGTCGTATTCGATACGACGATCACGCTTCCGTGATGCGCTTGAGGATAATTCCATATCCTTCAACCTCTACCCCTGTGGAGCACCCTCCAATCATCCTAGGATGACCTTTCCTTGCCTTTGCGAGAGCCGTTATAGATTATGGATCAGGAGAGATTCTCTTCCGTTCTAATGTAGGGAGCAATGTGTTGATCACTACACCCATTACTGACCAGAGACCTGCATCCCATGAGAGTGTACCAGTGTTAGACAACCCCAAGGACTTTGACCTTGATGATATTATCAAAGATTATTGCTGTATGTTGGATGATATCGAGACCAAAGAATTCCTCTTCAAGGAGGAAGGCTCGGAAAGGATAGACCTTAGAGTTCCCCCTTCTGGTACGTGGCGATGCATTGATGACATCTGCGAGATTTACACAATAGACACCCGAGAGCGGAAGGCGAACTCTGAGACAAGACTGGACGGACATGATTTGACTACTTTCACTGATGAGTTCATTCCTATTCACCTTGATTTATATGATACTGATAAGGCCAAATTTGATTTAATTGCTTTTATAAAGGAATTCAAGCCTTTTGATGAGGATGGTGATCCAGTAGAGGCTTGCCGTGCTGGAATTGATCTTACTTTTTCTAATAATGAGTTCGAGCCTTTTTACTTTGATATTTGTGAGACTTCTCAGGCAGGACATGACCACACTACTTCCACTGACTCGTTCGTGCCTGCACACTTGGTCGATCCTGATAGGTCTGTGTCTAATGTTAACACCAATATCGACCTACACCTTGTCAGATCAATTTCTCAACGATCTCGCAAGAAGGCCCGCTTTTGACCTTCTCGACCTTTGTACATTCATTCCTATTGTATATCCTTTCGGTTTTTTCTTTCCCCTTCCATTTTATCATTCATCTCTTTCCGTGTATATATATATATGCTATACTTAGGATGTGCTTTACCGTAAGTATGTGTGGGGGGGGGGGGGTGAATGATTTATGTTGTTCATATCGTCTCTTTTTTATGTTTTTCTTCTGATCTCATAGGTTTTACCTTTTGGACACTCTTATATACTTAGGATTACTCGATCCTAATTATAGGGGGGATCATCGAATTCTATTCTTTTCATCTTTTCTTTGAGCATTGTAGCACAAGAGTCTTTTCATTTTTCTATACTTAGCACGAGTTATGTCTTCCTTTGCCGCTCTCTGGTCACTAAGAGGACATAGTTCGAGCTAAGTATTGGGGGTGTCGCATATATTGTATATATACTTTAGATATAACTCGTATTTTTAATTATGGTTATTTTTGGGATATGTATATAAATGCGTAAAATTCATGTGCGTGTATATAGACTTCGATCACCTTCCATATTTGCAAAAAAACAATAAAAAATAAAAAAAACAAAACATAAAAAAATTAAATTTTTTTAAAATTAAAAAAACTAAAAAAACAAACAAAATAAAAAACAAAAAAAATAAAAACTAAAGAAAATAAAAAAACTTAAAAACAAAAAAACAAAAAAACAAAAATCCTCTTATATATAAAAAATTACTTCTATATACTTGTATATAGTTCTAACCCTTTCTCTTAAAAAATCCCTAAAAATTATAAAACCAAAAGTCTATAAAAAATTGCATAATTAAATTTCCAGAAAAAAATCATATGTGCTTCATTTTTCAAAAATCCATAAAATGTCCAAAATTGGAAAATTTTTAAAAAATGCTTTCTTTTCTTTGCATTGTACATATATTTCTTGCATTTTCATGTGCATTCTCCTGGATAATATTGACATTTAAATTATGTCTGTAATAAAATTGACGAATGGAGCTTCGTTGGACCTTAATCCACTTTATTTCAGAGGGACCTTATAAGAACTAGAGTTAAGACTTTTCAGGTCCTATTGACTTAATTCTTTGAGTCTGTAAGACTATGTTCTCATGACGTCTTGATTATCTAAGTAAAATATTTAACGACACACACATGATTCTTCCAGACCATAGCTTATCTTGGACAAGCACTCCACACATAGCTCTTCATGGAGGAGGTAGTGAGGAGGCAGAATCTTTTGGCTTGGAGTTGCATACGAGGGTAGTACATCTAGGAGGAACATCTCATCCTCCTCTAGAGAGGGAAGTGCGTCTCAACCCGGTCTAGTGGCATTAGGTCTAAACACAGGATGCTGTGGAGTTGCAATAATGCTTCAAAAGAGGGATAGTCTACTAGCTCAAGAGGAAGAACTCCTTATGTACATGCTACACCTTGTATATATTTTCAAAAAAAGAAAAGAAAAAGTAAAGAAAAATTGCAGAATCTCCAAAATTGGACAGGCCTGATTGAAAAGTAAAATGCCTGCCGGAGTGTATATACAAGTGAAAAAAATAATAACAGCTTCAAAGTCAAATTTTTGTAAGTTTGCAGCGGATGACTTGGCTACACTAGTCATGCATCCAAGGATGGGTAGCTACAATGGTTACCGTCCATTCTCTTCTCCATCTCCTCTTCTTGAGCTGGTTGTACTTGAACCTAGAAGGGAAAATCCCCGCTCCTCGAGGAAAGAATTGCTAGGCTCGGGGACTAGATTTACCTTGTTGAGAGAGGCTGATTCTTTGCTACTTTTTAGATGAGGAGCTATATTTGACTTAAACTATACAAGTAAAGATTCATAGTCATAAGAATTTGTGTATGTAGACTTGTTCTGACCTGACTATTGAGCGATCTGAATAGGAGTCTTGTGGAACTTGAAGGTTGTTAGGTTTTAAATACATTTCCCAATAAGGTTCTGTCACACTAATAATCCAAAGGCCTGATAGAGATCCAAACTACAATTTTATGAAGATAAGTTTAATACTCAAAGTTGTCCTAATTTCTTTATTTTTCCTTTCTTTTCTTTTATTCACTTATTCTTTCAAATGAATGTTTGCTAAGGGACTAGCCAAGGTAAAGCATAGGGGATGATGAATATGCATTTCATCATCTTTATTCATTTATTTTAGCTTAAAATACATTATAAAATACCTGTATATATTACTAAATCCATATTCTTACTAACTTATATCTACATGTAAATATTGTACGTACGTTATTATTTTAACCTAAAATAAATAAATAAATAGAGGAAAAATAAAGAAAATGAAAAAAATAAAAAAGAAGATTGTATATATGTAATAGATACAGGATGACCGAACCTCGAGAGAAGGTCAAGACTTGACCTGATCGAACATGAGTAAAGTAGGGGGAGATAGGATCCTTAATGAGAGAAATAAAAAAATGGTTTATAAATACTTCTCATTTACTCTGTGTATATTTATATAAAACTAAAACTATTTTATTTGTACATAAATTGACTTCAAATTAAATAATTTCAAAACAAAAGTTGTAAATAAAAATATTTTCTAAATAATAAAAATAATTGTAAAATTGAATCATTACAGAATAAAAAAAAACTACATCCAGAAAAAGCTATAAAACAACAATTGAAAGACCAATTCTGACTCCATATGAGCTCGAATTGAATCAAACTCACTTCCATCGTATTCTAAATTAAATTATCTTTAAAATGGTAGCATTTTCATAATTTTTGGAGTTACGATTTGAAAGTCGATTTTCTAGGGTGGTTTTTCGCAATTTTACCTTTTATTTATTGTTTATATTTATCCAAAATTATTTTTATACATATTATATTTCTAAATAATTGTAAATAATTTTAATAATTATTTAAAATAAAATAAAAATATTTCTTTAAAACATTAAAAAATTATTTCCATTTTTAACTATGTATATAATGTACTTTATGTATTAGTATATGTATATAGTTGATATTCCTGAATAACCACCACAAAAAATGAAATAATTGACATTTATTATTGAATTAAATATTTTTATGAAATTAGTAAATAAATAAATTAATTATATAAATAATTTTATTAACTCGAGCACTAACTTCCTTGTCTTCAACTCCATTCAAATTTTCATTATCTTTATCTTCATTCAAAATTTTGAAATTCAAATTCAATTATTTTCCATATTAATGTGGCTCCTCCTTCTTCATTTCAATTGAATCAATCTTTGATGAGAGGAGCCTAATGTCCAAGAGTTTTTTTGTTGTAGAAAGGTGCTTAGCCTCCGAGCCTTCCGGTGAGAGTGAGTCAACCTTTGTCGAGGCCATTACAATATTTTCCGCTCCCACGGTGAGATCCATTTTTTCTTGTTTTTAACCTTGGTTAACCGTAGTGTAATTTTTGTGCTCTTATTTTAGTTGTCAATTTTCAATCTTAGATTGTAGTTCTTAATCATAGCTCATTGTTCTCATTTTTTGAACCAAATCCTATTATCCACGCCATCTTCTTGATCTACCCACGTTCTTATTCTACCTCACGTGATCTATCATCCCCGGCCATGTACAGTCGTCTGAGACTAGATTTTAATCCATAACCTAACACGGAACCCCTTTGCCCACTAATTCTTATTTTATTTTTTAATATATCGGGCTGTCATGCTTGAATCATTTTTCTGTCTATATTTTTTTGCAGGAATTAAAAAAGATCAAAAAAATAAAATAACAAAATAAAAATAAAAATATTCCATTTCTATTTATACAAAAAATAAAAAGGGGTTTCAGTTTATATTTTTACATTAAAAAATAAAAAAGTATAAAAAGGGTTGGGGGTGGTTGCACTCCAGCCGCCGCCGCCCACCTCCGCCACTGGGGCATCCCAGCCATTTCAGTCGGTTGTGCGAGGGTGTGTGTCGCCCTTCTTCGATGAAGCCTCTTCCCAGATCCACCCGTAGGCAGTGTTCACCGCTCTTCCATCGTAGGTCTCCATCGTCGTCGCCTGGATCATAGCACGTGCCACCACCAGGGGCGTGTGTCGCCCCTCATCCAGCATGAGGGCTGCCGCCGTCCACCCTTTCACAGCTCCTCCAACCCGTAGTCATGCGGCTCAACATTAGATCCTCAGTCGCACGTCGACCTCTCGCGCCCCACCGTTATAAGTCGCACACTGCCACCGCCTTCGATCTCTTCCACGACCACCCTTGTTGACCGTCCGTCGATCCACCATGTCCACTGCCATCAGCCGCCAAGCTTTTCCAGCTCCAGTCGCAGCTTCCCTTGGAGCATCGCTTCCATCGACGTTGACCTCCTTACTCAACCCCTTCTAGGCTTCATCCTCCGCCTGGCAAAGCTCCACCCGCTGCCCCCTTGTAGCATAGAAGAAGAAGGGGCGGCACCCCCTTTGCCTTTGGAAAGAACGAAGAAAACCCAGCAACCTTAGCTTCTTTTAAAAAATGGGTAAATTTCAAATCATTCCTCGGACATTTTTCATATTACAAGAGGCCCCTGCTTCCATCTCAAGCATGTGCGTTGCACGTTTCTGTGGGTAATTTGCATTTTCTTTGTCGCAATTATTTTATATTAATTCTTCATGGAACAACTATAAATCTTCACATTTCAGTCCCTATTTTCTAGACTTTGATTTACATGCTTTTCCTTATTGAAATAAATATTTTGATTGCTCAATAAATTCTAAAGAAATTGTGACATGTTCCTGATGATTGTATTTTCATAGCATAAAATTTTCTTTGCATTTTGTTTTTATTTAGTATTATAAAAAATAAAAAATTCCACATTTTTCCTGCTTGAACTTTGAAAACTCATAAAAATTCACATATTCTTAAAAAATTACAGAAAAATTAGATCAGTTTTCTTTCTACACATTTTTTCTATCCAATTTTCACGCATTAATTATTTACTTTCATGCATTAATTATTTATAAAACATAAAAATTTCAAAATACTTAAATTCGTAAGAAAATTACAGAAAGTTGTAGAAAAATCCAAAAATTGTGATTTCAATTCCTGCATGTAGATAATTTCTTCTACTTTTTTGGAAAAATAATTGCAGCAAATTTTTAATCTTATTTTATATTTTAAATTGAAAAATAGTCATGCATGTTCACTGTTTTCATTTTTCCTTGTTTTTGTTCATTTTAGAAATAAAAAATAAAAATATCTGAAAAATCAAAAAATAGTAGAAAATTTATCAAAACATGAAAAAGATTTTATTTAGTCATTTTGAGCATTTTTGTCATATTTTAAAAAATAAAAAGGTGCATCTCTTTTGTGTATAAAGTTGTTCTAAAAATTATATTTTTGAAAATTTAAAAAATGCAAAATTAAAATCATTAAAAATGTGAAAATCAGAAAAATAAAAAAAGCAAAAAAAAAAAATTTAAAAGACAAAATTCTACCAAACCAAGATAGTTAGCATTTGATATTTCCTTTTTCCTTTAATCAATTTTTCGATTATTTGAATAACTCTCGAGAATTGTTGCCTCCCTAAGTTTGATCCTGTCGTTATACATGTTAATTAAATAGCAAACTCTCTTGCTACATTATTCTTTTGTAACTCTTTCCGCTTGAGAAGAAAATAAATATTTTTTGTTGCAGGATTCTTTGGGTCAACGAAACACTTTTATTTCATTTATTTCAATAATTCAAAAACCAAAAAATCTCATTCAATAAGCCCGATTCTCCCTCTATTTTTAGTCATTTAGAATTTGAAGGAAATTAGAATCCCCCGCATAGACATGTTTTGATTTTCAGTGTAATCAAGAGACAACCAAATTAGAATAAGGGACTACTAAATAATGTGATTAAAAATATTTGGAATAAAATTGAAAATAATTGATTATGGGAGAGAAACCCCATCCTTGAACGCATGTTCTTTTCCAAAGTGTTAGTGGGTGAGGATGTAGACTTAAGATTGGAGGCCAAAATCATGTACTTGTGCCCTAAGTCTCCATATTCAACTCTTGCGGGTTTGGGAGCTGCAAGCGCTCACCTCCAACTATAGTGGATGCTTTGTGTGGGTCAGTCTACTATCTCCTTTAGGGGTGTGATATAACCCAACAACCTATGTAGATTACTTTTTCGATTGAGGAACAAAAGAAGTACATCTGGGCGTCAGGGTGACAAACATGTATGTAATGGATGTTTTATCACCAATTTAAAATTGAAAAGATAACCGATCATACTTTTACAACCTTCAACGTGTAAAGTTGGTGAACTTAGGTTTCACATTGTGTATTGACTTGTGTGCATGCAAAGATGTTGCACTTGCAAACAATTGATTGAGGTTCGTGAATCGTTCTCCACCTTCATTCACGAAGATGTCGGAATATCGACATCCATACCCAGACTCCGTGGGTTGAGCTTACACGGTCATGTTCCTTCCATCTTCATCATCGTTTTCATTTCAAAACTACCCTTTTCTTTGATGCGGTTCTCTCCCAACCATCATTCCCCTCCTCTTCACACTTTCCACTCCACGACAACACTCCTTCCTTGATTTAGACTTTAAGTTATGAACCGTTTGCAAACCCATAGTAAAATGAATATTATGTATACATAATGAAGTGAGCAAATTCTAGGATGGAAAAGAGCATAACCGAACTTGAAAGAGAAACACAATTCCTAGTTATAATCGCAAATTCATGGTTTGAACCGTGCCCTACTCAGGATGACTCTCTTCATGAGTATGACCACTTTTCCTTTGACCATACCCTTGAGATTTAGTGTCAAGGAAATAGGACTCATGACCAAACCACGACTGCAGAGAGTGACTATTACCCAACTCAGGATTGCATTCTAGAGTCACGATATGATGAGAACGATTATTTTTCTCAAAGTCATGAGATGATTCTGGACGACATTGCTCAAATTAATCAGAGAGTCGATGTCTTAAGATCAACTCGATAATGTTAGCCAATCGGTTAATGAAATGATTAACAACCAAGAAGGAGTGAGTATATCACAAAGCAAACTCAAGACACATCACCACAGATACCCGATACCATTGTCCAATCTACCGAATCTAATAAAAATATCAAAAAAATAAAAAATAAAAAATGGACAACAATGAAATGGAAGTGTTTCGAAAAAGCTTGATCTTAGAGCTTCCATTAATCAAGGCCATATAGTATGTGCATGATCTTTATATATTTGTGAAAATACGATTATCATCTAAGAAGATGGGCAAACAATGATCAAGAACCGAATTCCATATAACCACTATGTCCATTTTGATGATGATGACGTATAAAATCAAAATCTATAGAGTCAAGCGGTTGACTAGGGTTAATTGTAAAATTGAGGATATAGAGTTTACTCATGTTCGGATAGATGATTACTCGACCCTGAACATCCTCTCAAAGATTGTGTTTTACTGACTCAAACTTAGATCGCTCGAGAAGATTAGAGTGATCGTTCAATTTTCTGATCCATCCACTAAAAGATCGAGAGGAATTGTTTCCGTCATCATGAACTTCTAAGGTGTCAAATGTAGAGTAGACTTTACTGTCGTAGACATTGATCACCGAGGAGAGTTGACTGAGTCTTTGATTATTTTAGGAAAGATGTTCTTAGACTCTGCTAGAGCGATAATCAATTGTGAGACTCAAGACATAAAATTTCTAAATTAATACCAAAATGATCAAATTCTCGAGGATACTTTCAAGCACGAGATAACCGAACAAGACACCAACAACTGTGACTAAGAGGAGACCACAGAGTCAAACACTTCACATGATCATACCTCTACAGAGGAACTACCAATCAAGAGATGACCTCGGGAGAGAAACCTAATGAGCTGACTGTCAAGACGACTGGTGCTGCCATCGAGTCGAATAATCCTGACTTAGATACGTTAAATTCACCAAATCTAGACATAATCATTTGGGACTTCCTTAATTGTTACTGTGACCAGACACTTAAGCTTATAGAGCCTCAACCAATAGAGAACATTATCACATACTCGAGATGTGTACTGATCTTGCAGAACATGATCAACAAACGACCTGATTCATCTGATGAAGAACCCATGGTCAGCAACATATATACTCATTTCAACGGGTGCACATACTCTAGTTTGACTTCTAGTAGAGAGGAGAAGTACTATGGCATTCCTCCCCTCTTTGCCTCAGATTCTAGCAAACCTGCTAAGTATTTCACCATAGGCATGGATCTTTTAGAGGATTCCTCCTCATGATATGGTAGATGGACGAGAGCAACCGGATATGACCAGCCAGACACATCTTCACCCAAGTATTCATCATCCTAGGTTGAGTTGGTTGACCATGTGAGTGAGAATGTAAAGACCAAAAATAGTTGGAGAGCCTCCATCAAACACTTGTATTCTTCTGAGGATGACTCCGATTAGGATTGAGAATCATCTTCATCACATTCATGATATCGTTATTCCCTTTTGTCCCATTCCCTCAATAAGGTTTGTCAAAAACCTCCTTGATAATATGTACATTCTCCCCCCGACCCCATTAGTTCCCTTGTACTTCTTCTATACTTAGGCCAATGCCTAAGTATATGGATGATCACTTCTTGCCCTGAAGGATATTGTGAATCCTCAAGCGCATCACGGAAGCGTGTCGATCGCATCGTATGCAATCGGGGCAACTAGTCGCTAGATGCAGAGGAAATTAAAATTTTTAACTTTAAAGATGAAACCACATGATCACGAGAACACTTCTCGGATCGTTTCATCAAACCACAAAGTACAAGGAATACCTCTTGAAGCGTGGTTGTGATCGCGAGATCCCAAAGTAGAGATCCTCCTATCTTAAGTCCGACCCACGGAGAATGCGCTTGCGGGCACGATGATGAGTCGCGTCCTTCCCGCAATCCTTTGACAAAGATCCAAGCGTCGAGGCATAGCAAAAATGATCTCCTTCCTAATACACAAAGTGGATGGCCACTTGAATATTAGGGAGACCCCATGAGAATGAGAGAGAGAGAGAGAGTAGAGTTCTTCAACTCAAGAATGTTGTTGTTGTAACTTGGAAAGGCTACCCTAGCCCTCCTTTTATACTAGTTTAGGATCCAATGGATCTCAATCCATGGGACACATGGATCCAAGGGCTATGCTTGGTCCATGCTAAATCAATGGCTATGATTGTTGTTGGTTAAAACCAACAACATTAATTTAAATTAAAAAATGTTGCAACATTATCAACATAATTTAATTTAACATTAACTAATTAAGAGATAATGTGGTAAATAAAATGGAGTCAACCAACCTCCCTAAAAATGGGGGGGGGGTGGGGTGTCACCCATGAATAATTCATGGGTGACGCCACCTATGGAGGGTGGTTTATTTTGCTCCATTTTATTTATCTTATTATTCCTTAATTAATCACAATAAATATTCACCAAATTAATTCCAAATTAATTTGTGAATATTTCAATCTTGCCATTGAATATTATGTGAATCATATTCACAACCCAAACTAATTAGTAAATTGCATTTCCAATTAATTAATAAATGTGAATCCAATCCACATTATTAATTAACAAATGCTATTTACATAAATTCTCTCTCTTATATATGTATATTATAAATCATATTTATAACACACATATATCATGGATAGTGTTATCCACATTCTCTTAATCCTTGATAATTAAATCCCATTTAATTATCTTAGATAATCATTTTCACAATATGAATTATATTCATATCAAACTTGATAATTAAATCTTATTTAATCATCAAGTCCTTGCTTGGATATTTCATCAAAAAGAATTATTCTTGAACCCTTTCATGAATAATGTGCTTTCTCCGCAGATACTTGGAGATAAGGACATGGCAATTGTATTATTCCACGTATAGTGACTTGGATGTTGAGATCTCGTCTCAAATCCAGATCGTACGAACCTCCCACAGATGCTTGATTAAATCAAGACCGCAAATCCAATCTTCTCATTGAATCTGAATCTCATTCAGATCAATGTCCAACACTTGGACTAAGATCAGATTGCTTCTCTACTGGAAGGAGTCACTAAAATCCAGACCTGTTTCATCACTCCCTCGGAATGGAAGCGTCATGGATATACAATCGTTTATGATCACATCACCCTCAGGTATTCCCAATACCTGTACATCCTGCATACTGGAAGACCCATGGTCAACCCGAAGATCAGGATCTATTTTACACTGTCTTCTTCAGGGTTTGATCACCAAGTTTCTCATTTGATCATTGGGATTTGGTACTGATCATATAATTTCCAAAAGCATATATCATACCTAGGTCTTGATCATATACTTTCCAAAAGTATATATCAAACCTACAAATTCAGTCAAGCTTCCAAAGCGAGACGACCGTGCACGGAATTTGATTCTTCCCAATATCTCATGAGTGAGCTCATGTCTTCCGGTTCAGTAGTGAACCTGTATGATCCCTTTGAGAGATCGTATTACTCATATGCCTTTATATGCACACCAACGCGCCGGTGTATAGACCTTGGTTAGGTCATCAACCTATTGGTCTGCCAAATGTACACACTCAGACATATAGTAACACATCTGTCTCCGGTCAGAGGATGCGTGCCTATGCTGTGACAACATTCAACATAGGACTTAGGTTATCTCGATCTCGTTAAGTCAACCCATAGACCTAACTAATCTGACACCTCCGAATCTCTATTCCTATGCAGAGGACCTGCATCAAGAGGTCGGTCAGATATCAGCCTATGTGAGAAAGGATTGCCATCTCCTACTCAAGCTGGAGATCACATCTTAACAATCATTTGACGGTGCGTGATGAGTCCTCAATCTAACTCTTTAGATATTCATCCAAGTACCAGCCTCTATGATTCAATAATTAAATCAACAGCTGTATGATCATTAAGATAGCCATGGTACATAACCCTAATTGTACAGAGGGACCTATTATGCAAATTATTTATTCTTCATTTCAGATCAGGGAATGATATTTGCAATAACATTTATTGCATAATGGCTCACCGTGGGCTCACATGTCCAACAATTTCCCACTAGCCCAAAGAGCCATTAATGGGCTAATCATATAAACCCACACTCATGTGACAATCATAGGCTATTTAGAAATAGCTAGGTAAGCTGATCAGTCACTCTGTTCCCAAAAGACTATGCCAAGTCCTTTTACGACACTTGCATATCCCTAGGTAACAGTGCTCGCATCCAATGCGAATGTTGCATCTAATGCAACCTATACTCAATCTAGTCAAAGCAGTTATAGTGTCCTTGACACTATGCTCAATTATTATAACCAGTATTTTCATAATCCTTATCAGAATACCCTTATTCCGGGAGATCACTATATCTCAAGGTATCCACAGTTAAGACCTTTTAGATCTCTATCTATAAAGTCTTAAGCTTTTGAAGATATGACTTTGAGATCACTATCTCAAAAATCTTGTCATCTGTGAAGATTTTGTTATTACTGCAATCAAGTGTTCTTTCTCCATAGTAGGATTAGTAACAGTTTACTGCTCCCACTGCATGGCAGATATCTGGCTTTTGTACACATTTAGCATACACTTAGCTTCTCGTAACTGATGCAGAAGTGCAAGCAGTTCTAGCATTTACTTCCTCAACTCTTTGAGGTGTTATCCCTTTAGATAGGTCAGTACCAAATCTCAAGGGAAGGAAGCCTTTCTTGGAATTTCCAAGAATGGAAAATGTCCAAGGTGTACTACAAATGTGACAATCCCAATACCCTCTTTTCTTTGCTTCTGAACAACTTCAGAACTAAGATCCAAGAGGCATCTTTGAGATCATATCTCAAGGTATGGAATAGCCAGTCTATAAAACACATATTATCATCCTTATATCATTCCAAATGATTAGGATATTATCTACATTTAGCACGATGAACACAATGGCACTCCCACTAAGCTTCACATGGTACATCAAGATTCTATTTGAAATCATAACATTTATAATTTCATCAAATCTTATGTTCCAACTACAAGAAGCTTATTTGAGTCCACAGATGAATTTCTTTAGCTTTCACACCTTACTTTCCCTGATCATGAAGCCCTGGGGCTACTTCATGTGAATATCCCCAGAGAGGTATTCTTAGAGGAATGCAATCTTGAATTACATCCCGAAGATGCAATAGTCAAGTTGTGTAGCTAATTTTAGCAATATTCTGATGAGTTCAAGCATGGTTTCCGAAGGGCAAGTCTCATTGCAAGCAATGTCTTCTCTTATGGTGTGTAGCTCATGGCTACGAACCGAGCTTTGAAGGTCTCTACCTTCTCATCAGGTTCCCTTTCTCTTGAAGATCCATTTATACCTTAATGGGTCTAACCCTTATAGGTGGATCCTCGAGAGTCCATATACAACACTTGTATATGAAGTCTACTTTAGACTTTATTGCTAATATCCATCTTTCCATGTCATGATCTTTAGGAGCTTCATCACATGAAGTCCGATCATTGTCAGACTTGGCTGACACATCGAATACATCCTCAAACTCATTTGAAGAGGTATTAATGTTTCATCTTTAATTGTCCTTTTAGTTTCCGATTTCAGGAGCCTCATTATCTTCTCAAGATTAAATGAGTTCCTTTACTTCATTTTCATCTTGATTCTCAAGAGTCTCAATCCTCCAAGAATCACATCCTCAGAGATGAGATCTTTTAAGAATCTCAAGGTCATAAAGTAGGTATCCAATACCATCCTTTATTTTCCTAATGAAGTAGCACTTTCAAGTGCTAGATTCCAGCTTACATCCATGGAACCTTATTAAGGATATATATTGTAGTCTCTACCACACATATATACCAGGAAACTAAGAGGATAATTATGCTAAAATTCATCATTGATCAAATCATGTCACACATGATCCAATTGTATCTCCCTACAACTCTATTGAGTTCAGGTTTATCAGGAGGAGTGAGATAGAAATGATATTCATATCTCCATAAGGTATTCTTTGAATTTTATCTAATAGGTACAAGCTACCTAGGTTAGATCAAATTCATTTCATCTTTCTTCAAACTTTGGTTCTAAACCAAAATTATGAAATCTTTGAACATTTCAAAGGTTCCTCAGGTGAAGAGAAGAAATCTCATATCATACATAATCATCAATAGATATCACATATCCATAATGTTTACTATGATATAGATGATCTACATACATCAATATGTATGAGATCTTGAATACCTCGACATCTAACACCATTACCAGAGAAGGGCATATTGGACATTTTACTTTGAATACAATATTCACAAGTATGTAAGATTTGAAATTTTAGACATTCTAAAGTTTCATATCTTACTAGTCTATTGATCAAATAAATAGACAAATGTCCAAGGCTTGATGCCAGATCATTGTCAAATGATCTTCATCCTCCTATTGATCTTATAAGGTTTGATTTTCAGTATTAGAAATCTTAATGAACCATTCATTAATATTCTAATTTTGTGGAGTCCACTAGATGTTAGATTACTATCTGAAATATTTCCATCATAACTCTTTATGATAGTTCTATCTCAGAATTCATGTTTATTTCCAACATTTAGAAACAAACAATGGGGTATTCTAATATCTAGGTCATAGAGACATACTCTAAGACTAAGGGCTCTCCCACTGAGAATATGAAGTCCATCTATCCAATAGAGATTGTTGTCACAACTACATCAATATCCATGTAGATGACTTTTAAACCTTAAGATCAAATTATAATCTTCTAATATATACATGCAACCAATTGCAATTGTTATTAGAAGATTGGGATACAATTGTTAGACTTTATCTTATGAAATAAGAAAGTCAGAGTCAATGATTATATGTAGATTATTCTGATGCTCTATTTGAGTCCTTCACTAAGGATTTTAGACAGATTTGATAGTCATACTATCAACACAACTTATTGCAGTATTGGCATTCATCCAACTCTTTGGATGTCATATGGAAGTCACAGAAGTAGGTCAACTCTTTGACTTTCCTTTTTACTCGGGTCCGACCCATGCTTCCACTGTGCTCTCTTCATCTATAAACAACCATTGTTCAAGACAAAGAATCTCTTATGTTAAATTCAAAAGGAATTCAATGTAAGAGCATTTCAACATTTATACATGCTTCATTAAATTCATACAATATGAATATTATGAAGCTTCATGAATGACTAGAATATAGATAATAGAATGATGACACTCATCATATCTACATACATCTTAACTCTTAGAGACTTAGGTTCAGGTAGGTATTCAAACATTTTGAATACATCATCTCTTTCGAGCTACCATTCTACATAATGCAGAGAACCATGTCATTCAAGATTAAATGTCTCGAGCACATATGTATGCCAAAATATCTTCTTTTATTTTATAAGGATTATTCGACAATTACGATGACCATCGACATGTCACTTCTAAAGTACATTCGATGGAAGATCAAGAACATAGAGACATACAAACCCTAAGGTGATGTCTTATTGTCTTATTTAATTGTCATTCCTCATTATGTTGAGGAAACTTGCACATTGCAACCACATACATTATGTGTCCAATTGCAAGTACAATATCTGGATCATGAGTCCAATCCAAGATATTTTACTGGTTATTATTGAGTATAACATTGGGTGGGTTTAATGAAAGGATTATCTGAAATAAGAAATTTGCATAAGTGTATATATATTATATATACATGTTTTACTTTGGTTTAGGAATTTTTATATCAAAGTTGTCTTGCCTTGTCAACACTGAAAGTTCATTCCCTTAATCACTTTCAATGTAAGAGATATTCTTACCATTATATTTCTAGCAAGAGCTGGGATCTCCTTCCTTATCTTTGTTGCATCCCAATAATATGAGAACCTACAACTCGGATAAAAAGAAGCGGGAACACATTCCGCCTTGCAAGTCCAACTTGCATTTCCCAATTCGGTCTTTAATACCCGGGCCCACCACCCCTAAGATGATGTTGACCCGTCATTAATTGAACCAACCGTCAACAGGTTTAATACTCGCTATACGCAATCCAATATCGCCCCAATAATATGAGGACCCGATATTGGGGTCACTACGTATACGACCTTACTCTTTCGAGAAGCAAAGAACCCGATCCAATTAAATCATATATAGGATCTGTCACTTCAGACAAGCGTCTCCTATACACAACAACTGGCGACGGAATCCTTTGCCTTGACGGGAGACCATGGATGTCACTTATGTGATCCTCCACCTCATATTCAAATTGTAATTAATTATCGTGAATCATATTCACATAATTAATTCTTCCAAGGGAAATACACATCTATTCATAATAGAGTGTCTATTGGATATAATTAATTTAATCATATTAAATTAATCATTAATCCAATCATCAATCAACAAACATGTCTTTTACTTGAATAGTAGGTATATACTCAAAGTACGTATTATTCAAATTTTAATAATTAGAAAAATACACATTGTCTATCTCCGGTATTATATAGTCCCTACCCGCTGTCATGGCCAGTACCGACGAGAGTGGGACGGACCACATACGTTGCAACCCGCTACCCCAATGCTCTCCGACTAGGCACCACATCCGCCTCGGGAAAGGATAATACCAGATAGACCATCATGTACTTTGAGATGTTCATCGGTTTTTCAACCGAAATTATACCATATAATATAAATCAAAACATTTTTGATTATAAGGAGATTTGCTAGACAAATCCCCAATCCTATTCAAGCAAAAGGGTTTTTCATGTAAAAGTTGTCCTACAACTATTGTAGGATAAACTATAGTTTTCATGAAAGCAATGTTTGTTGATGAACCAATGATCAAGATCTAATATCTTATCATTATAGTTTAGGCAAAGGTCATTCAATGAAATAATTATTTCTTTAAATATTTCACAAATATTTATCACTAATTATTCCAGAAAATTAACAATTAATTTTCATCATGATAATTGAATGATTTATCACAAGGTTCATGATCCAAAATTGTTAATTTCTAGCAGTGACCCCCAATCACTAAAATTAACTTATCTTGATCAATTTAAATCCAAAAAATGCAAACTCAGTTTCCAAAGATTTCCTATTTGATTTATTAAAGAACCCAATGATAATGCACGCATTTCAAGGCGGATTAAAACCGTAATTATCTCATTAATCACGTTTAAATCCGCAGTTCCCGCAACAGTGAATACAGTCATATTCAAAAAGCCATATCTTGAGCAAATAAAGTCCAAATTTAGTAAACTCAAGTCCTATGGTTTCCTTAATTAATGGGGAAAAAATACAATTGAAAATTTCGTGTTTAAACATTTTAAACAGTGCCGAAAAATTCAATTAGACAGAGGTGTGAAAATTGAAATGCAGTAAAAATTTCGCAACCCTTTCAAGAACCAAATCGTCTAAGGTCTATGGATCATATCCAAAACCTTATTCAACCTGGCTCTGATACCACTTGAAGGATATTGTGAATCCTCAAGCGCATCACGGAAGCGTGTCGATCGCATCGTATGTAATCGGGGCAACTAGTCGTACTAGTCGCTAGATGCAGCGGAAATTAAAATTTTTAACTTTAAAGATGAAACCACATGATCACGAGAACACTTCTCGGATCATTTCATCAAACCACAAAGTACAAGGAATACCTCTTGAAGCGTGGTTGTGATCGCGAGATCCCAAAGTAGAGATCCTCCTATCTTAAGTCCGACCCACGGAGAATGCGCTTGCGGGCACGATGATGAGTCGCGTCCTTCCCGCAATCCTTTGACGAAGATCCAAGCGTCGAGGCGTAGCAAAAATGATCTCCTTCCTAATACACAAAGTGGATGGCCACTTGAATATTAGGGAGACCCCACGAGAATGAGGGAGAGAGAGAGTAGAGTTCTTCAACTCAAGAATGTTGTTGTTGTAACTTGGAAAGGCTACCCTAGCCCTCCTTTTATACTAGTTTAGGATCCAATGGATCTCAATCCATGGGACACATGGATCCAAGGGCTATGCTTGGTCCATGCTAAATCAATGGCTATGATTGTTGTTGGTTAAAACCAACAACATTAATTTAAATTAAAAAATGTTGCAACATTATCAACATAATTTAATTTAACATTAACTAATTAAGAGATAATGTGGTAAATAAAATGGAGTCAACCAACCTCCCTAAAAAGGGGGGGGGGGCGTCACCCATGAACAATTCATGGGTGACGCCACCTATGGAGGGTGGTTTATTTTGCTCCATTTTATTTATCTTATTATTCCTTAATTAATCACAATAAATATTCACCAAATTAATTCCAAATTAATTTGTGAATATTTCAATCTTGCCATTGAATATTATGTGAATCATATTCACAACCCAAACTAATTAGTAAATTGCATTTCCAATTAATTAATAAATGTGAATTCAATCCACATTATTAATTAACAAATGCTATTTACATAAATTCTCTCTCTTATATATGTATATTATAAATCATATTTATAACACACATATATCATGGATAGTGTTATCCACATTCTCTTAATCCTTGATAATTAAATCCCATTTAATTATCTTAGATAATCATTTTCACAATATGAATTATATTCATATCAAACTTGATAATTAAATCTTATTTAATCATCAAGTCCTTGCTTGGATATTTCATCAAAAAGAATTATTCTTGAACCCTTTCATGAATAATGTGCTTTCTCCGCAGATACTTGGAGATAAGGACAGGGCGATTGTATTATTCCAGGTATAGTGACTTGGATGTTGAGATCTCGTCTCAAATCCAGATCGTACGAACCTCCCACAGATGCTTGATTAAATCAAGACCGCAAATCCAATCTTCTCATTGAATCTGAATCTCATTCAGATCAATGTCCAACACTTGGACTAAGATCAGATTGCTTCTCTACTGGAAGGAGTCACTAAAATCCAGACCTGTTTCATCACTCCCTCGGAATGGAAGCGTCATGGATATACAATCGTTTATGATCACATCACCCTCAGGTATTCCCAATACCTGTACATCTTGCATACTGGAAGACCCATGGTCAACCCGAAGATCAAGATCTATTTTACACTGTCTTCTTCAGGGTTTGATCACCAAGTTTCTCATTTGATCATTGGGATTTGGTATTGATCATATACTTTCCAAAAGCATATATCATACCTAGGTCTTGATCATATACTTTCCAAAAGTATATATCAAACCTACAAATTCAGTCAAGCTTCCAAAGCGAGACGACCGTGCACGGAATTTGATTCTTCCCAATATCTCATGAGTAAGCTCATGTCTTCCGGTTCAGTAGTGAACCTGTATGATCCTGAGAGATCGTATTACTCATATGCCTTTATATGCACACCAACGCGCCGGTGTATAGACCTTGGTTAGGTCATCAACCTATTGGTCTGCCAAATGTACACACTCAGACATATAGTAACACATCTGTCTCTAGTCAGAGGATGCGTGCCTATGCTGTGACAGCATTCAACATAGGACTTAGGTTATCTCGATCTCGTTAAGTCAACCCATTGACCTAACTAATCTGACACCTCCGAATCTCTATTCCTATGCAGAGGACCTGCATCAAGAGGTCGGTCAGATATCAACCTATGTGAGAAAGGATTGCCATCTCCTACTCAAGCTGGAGATCACATCTTAACAATCATTTGACGGTGCTTGATGAGTCCTCAATCTAGCTCTTTAGATATTCATCCAAGCACCAGCCTCTATGATTCAATAATTGAATCAACAACTGTATGATCATTAAGATAGCCATGGTACATAACCCTAATTGTACAGAGGGACCTATTATGCAAATTATTTATTCTTCATTTCAGATCAGGGAATGATATTTGCAATAACATTTATTGCATAATGGCTCGCCGTGGGCTCACATGTCCAACATGCCCTGTGTATACTCATCACTCCTCTCCTTGCCCTCGACCCCCCTCTTTTTTACTCTTTTCTATACTTAGGTTGACCAGAGACTAAGTATAGGGGGCGTCCGACTTCTACCTCACTCCTTTCTTCTTTTGTGTTCTTCTATACTTAGCATATTCTAAGTGGTGGTGGTGGTGGGGGGGGGGTTGCATTCATGTACATATTCTACATTACTTTATACTTTACACTATCATATTTTCTATATAAAAAAGCTAACTTAATATGGGTGTGGTTAATTTGAGAAATTTGTACAATGCGTAAAATGTTGCAAATGTATAATGTGAGTAAATCTCTCAAAGAACATAAAAAGCTGTAAAAAATAAAAAGGAAAAAAGTTTGCATCTCATGTATCTGCACCTCATTCAACTTTCCATGCATAAGGCATTGGTGAAGAGTGGTGATGTGGCTTTAATCCACTTGATTTCAGAGGAACTTCGCCAAGAAGTAAGATTTAATAAGATTCAAGTCTTGGAATTAAATCTCTGAGTTCTACATGACAGTGTTCAAAACTCAACTCTTATTGTCTAGATTGATTGCCTCATTCTGAGTATAACTCTTGAATGGAAAATTAATTTGGACTCTAGCTCCATGCACTTAGCTCAACTCAAACTGGGTGTTGGAATACTTTGTGGGCTTCTTTTCCGGTAGTGTGGACATCCAAAGACCAGAGTACATGTTGAAATAAAACTTCATATGAGGAATAGTTTGCTAGTACTTAGTCGTTTTATCAAGGTGGGGGCCAATGCACCCACCTCACATGGTTATTCATTTTTGTACCCCCAAAAAATATGTATCCTGAACAAAATTTCAAAAAAATAAAAAACTTGAAAAATAAATAGAGAGAAAAAAAAATTCAAATCCTAATTTATTGAATACAATGGTCCATTACCTACATAAGAAGACTTTACTACATTGGCCAAGCTTCAATCGGGAGACTTATCTACATTGGCTAGGCTCTAATTTCCTCCCTTTTTATCCTTTTTGTAGTACTAACAACACTTGAACTTAGAAGGAAACACCTGACTCCTCGAGAACGAGTTACTGGAGGAGATGAATGCGAAATAGTCTGCCATCTTGGGTGGGAACTTCTAACACCATTCACACACAAAGAGACAATTGGCTCAATGATCATGGTGTATGCTTTGAAAGGTGGTTAATCTAAGATGATTTCTGAATCGAACCTGTACAATGATTTATGAAACTGGGATACTGCTAATTTTAAAGTCCTAATTCTCACCAGAGTTTCACCAAATTATAATCTAAAGGTCGAGTTGAGCTCTAGTTTCACCTTTTTTCATGATCTTGTTATGGAACCCAATCTCATTTCACTTCTTCATCCTTAGTTGCTAGGGGAAGAGCGATGCTTATGTATAGGAGGTTGATGAATACATCATTCATCACTTTAATTAGTTGAAAATAAGATTTTCCCGAGTAGTTAGGTGCATTCATATGTTTATATCTCAAAATTGACATTCATACACTTGTAAATAATTTGCATAAATTAACATTTCATTTTGTATTCATGTCCATTTGCAAATTTTCACCTAACTTCACCCATTTTTAATTAATTCATCCTAAATCTGAATGATGTGAAAACTTAATCTATTGTGTACATATCACCAACACTAATCAATGAAAATCCTAAAAATTATAGCTTGTATATCTGTGAGATAAACCCAAACCCTAATTCCAGGATAAAAAGGTGTAAAAGCTGATATCCCTCACACACAGTGTTCAATTTCACTATACTCACTTTTGATTTAATGTACCTTAATTATCTACAAATCAAGACCAAATCCGAAAGAATCAGAGTTCATATTGAAAATTGGGTTTTGTGACTTAATTGTATATTGTACATATTTTCTGATCTATGACTTATTTCATGTATATATTTGACTCTTATTTATTTATTTATTTTTCACTTCTTTATTTTATTTTATTATCTAACTAATTACATAAAATTCAAAATCCAAAAAAATCAGAAAAAGAAAAAAAGCAGATTCTGACTTAAACTTATTGACTCATTCATCTGCATATAATCCACATCATTTATTCCAAACTTCTATTAAGTAATAAAAAATCCAAAATATGCAATTATGTTCATTGTATAATCTTATATCATGTTTGACTTTTGCATATATTATTCATTTAGAGAAAGTCAAATAAAAATTACAAAACTAAAAAATGGTATTTTATGTACATACAATATCATCTAAAAATCATAACTCGCATAATTGAGGTTCAGTTACCGTTGAGTCATTCATGATCATGGTATATCGCATTTAGATCTATATTTTTCATTTTGATCAATTTTTGCATTTGAGGTCATTTGTTATTTTATGAGTTTTCTTTCATTTCTCATGCATTAGTCAAAGTCAATGACCCACACGTGCCCACTCTGATTGGTTCACCTCACAGTGCAGGTCACACTTGCCCTTCTCTAGTCAAAGCACCTTGTCTCCTAGCATCTCCTTTACTGATCGTTGGGTCAATATTGATCCAGTGCTCCATACCATTCCCATATAATTCAGATCCACTCCCATCCTAACCATTGGATCAGCTCTGATCCACGACCCTCGTCAGAAGCCCTCTTTGATTGAAGACCCCACCCTGATCATTAGATCAAGACGATCCAACGATGGTTTCATCTTACCCAACTTATGACCTCCTTTCTCCTGCTCCATCGAACTACTGCATTCTCTTCGATCACCATCTCCTCATCCCTCTTCTAATCGACATCTTATCTCCACTGTGACTTCCAACATTTTAATCCTTTCCAACCTCCGATCAAACCCTTCCTCCACAACTCCCTATTTGGAAACCCATCTCCTCTCTCCACTAAATATCTTATCCTCCCTTCCCCTACTGCAACAACCTTCCAAATCAACCATATCCTAGATCCCAACTTCCTACGACTCCCCTTCTCTCTATCATCCATCCTTTGAAATGAAAATCCATTATCCCTTCCAATTAACTGCCATCGTTACAGGGACCCAACCCTTTACGACTCTACCATATCCAACCAAACCATGCTCTACTACGCTCTTATTGAAATCCTCCATCCTCTGACCAACGGACCTTATCCGCTATGTGCTTACAAATTAAAAGCGAGAGAGGGAGCTGAAGAATGAGGGTGGTGAAAGCATCTTCCTCCCTGGTGATGATCTCCGAGATGTTGCTACTGCTCCTCCATGAGTTGCAACCAAGCTTCTTGTCTACTTCGTCGCAATGATTGAAGTGACAATCAGAGAGGGCTCCTACAACCCATCCAACTTGCAAGCGACTTACTGATCCCCTATTATCCTCTTCTTTTCTTCTTCTTCTCCTTCTTCTTCTTCCATCACCTCTATATCTCATCCGCACCAACCCCTCCTTATCACCACCTTCGTTGTTTTCCTCAAACATTACCGATCACCTCCTTCTCTAGTTGCTTCCCCTTCTACGTCCATGCAGTCTTCCCTTGATTGGGATTAGATCCTCCATCTGTAGGGGATCCCCCAACCACATATTCTCTTTTTAGATTCCACGAAGGGTCGAGGTGTTAAACCTCGATCAACACATACACTTGTAAGAACCATATACAGTCGAATCCTCCTCCGTTTTCTTCTCCCTCGACAACCCATGGCCGTGTGTCGACCGCTGGAGCTTCATCATCTGTGCCTCATCCATCAGCAAGGGAGAATTGAGATTCCTCCGCCTACAAAGCCTTGTCGATCCTCATCGGAGGTGAATGGTGGGACTCTATCAGGTCTGAACTACAAACTTCATCCGATCGTTTGGAGACCTCTATCACTCCGTTAACACAAGGAGAAAGCTATTAAACTTGTATGTCCTTCGCGACCCATTAATGCAATAAATGTTTTTGTTTTTATCATGTTTTCTTGGAATGAATGAGATGCACCTAATATTAAGGTCCCTTTGTACAAAAATGGTTATGTATCGTGGCCATATTGAATACCATGTAGTTGGGAGGACACAACTAACTAGGCATGTGATATTCAATAAAGATCTCCACTTTGAGAAATAGATGGCAATCTTTCTCTAAAGATTAATTTCTGACCGACTTCTTGATGCTGGTCCTTTGCATAGGAAATGTGATTTGAAGGTGTCAAAATAGTTTAGTCAAAGTGTTGACTTGATGAGGTCGAGATAAACTAGAACCTGAATTTTAATTGTCCTGATGAGACACATCCTTTGATTGGAGACATATATACATCCATATGTCTGAGTATGCACATTTGAAAGACCAATAGGTTGGTGATCGAACCAAGGTCCATATACTAACGAGCTTGTGTGCATATGAAGACATATTAGAGGTATGATCTCTCAAAGGAATCATATAAGTTTAAAGTTTATGGACCAGAAGACAGAGCTCCCTCATGAGATTTTTTTGCGGTCAAAATGAATTCCATGCATGGTCATCTTATTTATGAAATAAGACACGAATTTGAGATATTAATATATGCTTTTGGAAAGCATATGATTAATATTTTCATCCAATTATCGAATGAGAAATCTATTTATATATTCCAAAGAATACATTCAGACTAGGATTTGAACTTCAGATATTTAAAAATCTTCCGGTATGAAGGATCAATGAGTATTGGTAATACTCAGAGTTAAATCTATAATAGTAGATCATAAACCATGACACTTCCATTTTGATCTAATGGATTTTAGTGCTCCATTTATTTTCTTAATGATTTGAGAATTAATCGGATTGATTCTCACCTCATTGGAGTTCGATATCCAATTCCAATTTCATTTTCAATGCTCAAATGTTGGAAATAGAAATGGTAATTGAATTGGAAATAATAACACTCCTTGAACTCATTTTAAGCTCCAAATGGTTTGGACATTGATTAGAAATAGTCAAGGAATCTGGATTCAGCTCATTGACACTTTTTCCAACTCATGGAGAGTGCGATGCGCTTCGTTGAACTAAGTTAGAGTGTTACAACTCAATATCAACATTCATAGGTGTTGAAGGCGTTTTCCACGGGTCTAAAGTAATACACACAAGGCGGGATCACAACGTCGCTGAGGCGACCCACAAGAAAATCCGAACTTCAGACAACAATTAACCGACGACATTCAAATAAGGCAGTGAAAGTGTATAGTGTGCAAGCAGTGTAGAGGTCGAACACATGGAGCAAACAGGTAGAACGGGGCAATAATGCGCAAATGTGAATGTGATGATTTGTCTATATGTGCTATTCTTTTGTGGGGTTTTAATTATATATTTTTTTATTTGATTTTGATTTTGTATTTTTATATTTTTGATTTTTAATTTTTGATTTTGTAATTTGTTTTTATATTTTGTATATTTTTTTATTTCTTTTTCCTTTAATGTAGATATAATATATATAATGAATATATATACACTAGAGATAAGAGAGAGATGAAAATAGGGAAAATACTCAAAATACAAGAAATAAATTGTTTTTGTGATTTTTATATTTTGAAATGTTTTTGTGATTTTTCTAGATTTTTCCGAATTTTTTGGTATTTTTAAAAGCAAAAATACTAAAAACAGTGAATAAAGGTTGCTGGCCGAAATTAAAACGAAGATGAAAAATACCAAACAGTGTCCAAAATTAAATTAATTTTAAAGCAAAGACAATAAAATAGAGAAAATCCAAAGACCAAACTTATATTTTTAGGATTTTTCTGGAATTTTTAAGATTTTTATGAAGAATTTTGAGGTTTTATAATTTTTAGGTGTTTTCTTTTGTATTTTTTAGTGATTTTTGGTCTGGATTTAAAAGTTATGCAAACACACAAAATATATTTTTTTTTGGAAATTTTCAAAAACGTTTTCTTATTTTTATGTATTTTCTAATGCAAACAGTGAATAAAATGCATGTTTTTGATTTTTTATAAATAATAAAATGCAATAAATATGCAAAATAAAAATGTAGCATGAAAGAGCAATGCAACAGGAACCTATGGTATTTTTTGGTGATTTTTTGAATTTTATAGATGCATGCAATAAATAGAGACAACACAGAGAAGAACTATTCCTAGCAAGGCATTTATGCAAATACTAGAAAATCTAGGGGCTTAGATGTAAAAAATAACGGAAATTTATAACTGCAAAGAAACGTATCTGCTCTAATTCGAAATACCCCAAACCATAAGAATGGTCCTGCAAAATGACCACGCACCTCACGTGCGCGTGTCACGTGAGGTGATGTGGCCAAGGACCTGTTGGCAATTACACAAAGTTTAAGGGGCTTACATGCAAATTATATAAAAATACAAAATGGCAGATGAATGTTTGCAGTTCTATTATTAAATATAAAATGTGCGGGGGTAGTTTTTGCAAAATACCCATACAAGCGCGGATCGAACGATAGATATGATTCCACTAATGCCACGTGTCACGTTCTCGCGCGATGATGACTATTTGGCTTTGACGGGCCAGATTAGATGGATCTTGAATGATTGAATGGCGTGGACTACAGGAGATCCGACGGTGGCTGCCTTCCGTGAAGAACATGGGAGGATCCAACGGCGACGACGCGTGAAGGAAGAATGGCCGACGAACTCGGCCTGGATGACTTCAGGACTCCAAAATCTTCATGCACGATGCTTCCCTCTCCCTTCCGATGAGACTGAGAGCATCCTGGGAGCCTCCTCTGGTGGCCGGTGCTTCAAAATGCCCAAGAAGAGGTCGAAGCACCACCGCGTCGTGGATGAATGAAGGTGGCTCCAGGAGATTGGCCTTCGACAAAAACAAGCCCAGGAGGTGGTTCTTCGACACCTGGGACCTGCCGAGAAAGCGTAAGACGACAGTAGAGGGTTCCAGGCTGAATGCGGGTGATTGGATGGAGTAGGTGGCGGAAATGAAGCTCGCCGGAGCGTGCTCGGGCGAGGGTGTAGTGGGTGACGAATTAATCGCGAATCGAGCCAGTAAAAGGTTAAACTCAAAGATAAAACTACAGCTAACCTACAACAAAGAAAACAAATAAAAACAACCTCGAGCAGTGGGGAAACCACGAGATAAAAACCTCACGGCCAAGGGCCAGAGATGGTCGGTGGAGACGGTTCCACGACCGCCTAGCCTCGCCTCAAGAGAGTTGGAGGACCTCCTGTCACGAGGTCCGATCTGGAGCTCACCAAAAAGAGAGGAAGAACGATCAAGAAGGGTTCAAAAATGAAAGGAGGTGACGGGAGGTATTTTATCAAGGTGGTGGACGGGGATACAAGAACGAGGTGTAGCAGGCGTTTCAGGGGTCCAATCCCTGAAGTAAGCTAAGGGCGTGTATCATGGAAGAATGGGGAGAAAAATTGCAAAAGAAATCATCATGAAAGGAGGAACGAGTCAGGCTTGAAAAATTCGTGAAAGCAGACAAAAACTAGCTCTGACACAATAGCAGACCTCGGTCAGAGAGTTGATCGAGGTCAACCAACGGTTGCATCTGGTTGGTCCACATGGACCAACCAGAAAAATCGTTGGGAAAAATGATTCAAAATCGATTAAATATAATAAATAATTTTATTAATTTTAGTAATAAAAAATGTTAATTATTTTCTGAATTATTTTATTAAGATTTTTATTTATTTTTTTGAGGTATAAAATTACAAGTTGCCTTTTATGGGCTATATAGGTATATACATCTATATATTTTAATATCTTATTTTTATTTTATGTATTTAATTTTATTTATTTTTTGATCATTTTATAAATTTATAAATATTTTTTATACACTTAAATATATTTTTATTTTATTTTTCTGAAGTGTTTTATACACTTAATAATATAGAAATATTAATTAGGTAGGTATATATACAGGTATTATACCTAGGTATGTTATATACAAGTATTTTATTTTATATTTTCTTGAGGTTTTTATTCCTATTTTGATGTACATATATATTATAAATAATATTTACAAAATTATAAAAATATACAAGTATAAAAATAATGAAAAAGAAATAAAATAAATATTTTAATCTGTACAAGTATACAATAGGGGTTCCAAAACTCAACTTTCAAACCGTAACTCTGCTAAATATGAAACCACCTCCATTAAATAGCTTATTTAAAATTATATACAATTAAAGTGAGGTTGATGCATTTCGTGTTTTTATTTGCAAGATACAGGTCTGGGAAGTTTGGATTATGGAATCTTATTCAGATCATAACTTTTTATCTATGTATTATTTTTATGTGAAATCAATTTTGTATTTTTCTATATTTAATTATTTACAACTTTCATGTACAAGTTTCTTTATTTGAAGTATAAAAAATGGAACCAATAATAGGTCCCAAAATGAATAAAGAATGAATTAAACAAAAGGGACTTTTATTGTATTTTGGCCCTTATCTCCCCCTACTTTATTCCTTGTCGACCTAATCATCGAGATGCCTAGGTCTAGGGGTTTCGGGTCATAAAATATTTACAATATTTTATTCTTTTTCTTTTCTTTTCTTTATTCTATAATTTTGGCTTTAAAAACCACATTTTATACAATATTTACACAATAATGCATGGGTCATAAAATGCATGAGTTAACGCTATTTACACGCATTTACCAGGGTTTTTACGACCAAAATGATAGAATAAAGATGATGAAATGTAAATTCATCAATAGGTGACATATTTTTGAAAAAAAGTATAAACCTCGAAATCAGATAGTTATCAACATTTCAAGTCACTATAAATGGATAATATGTGATGTTATCATCGAATCTGAATGATCCGAATCTGACCCGATTAAGGGTATGTACAATTAATTAATATTTAATTAATATTGAATAAACCCAGATCGATCCATTGATCGCAAATTTAAATTCATTCGGTCACAATCAATCAAAAGTCGACCGAATCTTTAAGTGTGTCATTGAAAAAAATTCGTGATGCAAAACTCGAACCGCAAAACAAATTGAGACTACCATAAAATTTGATTCAATGAAATAGTCCAACAAAATCGATTGTTCGTCAATCCGATGTCATTTGATTGTTTAAATCACAAATATTTAATCACAATTCAAGATCATATCTTGACAATCTCTGAATTCATCTTAGAGCAGAAATAATGAATATTATTCAAATTTTGATTGTCATTCGGAGACGGTCAAAACGAGACCTTAATCATCGGAATAGGATATTTAAGGTGTAAAAACGAATAACTTTGGCATAGCAAATACGAGAGAGATGAGGTTTTTAAAAATATTTTTTTACATTCCAACATGCACCACTTGGATGTGCCTTCTCCCTCCAATTGGCTCAATTTTCTCTCCATGTGGCATGCAACAGTGGCCCTCTTCCTTATATACACAAAACCTTCCCCTTCTATGTTTTGCTCCCAAATATCTAGCCGAAGGATATTTCCATCCCCCTCCCCCTTGATTTTTTCCTGCAGAAGTTGTTGTCTGGTAGTTGGGAGCTGTTGCAACCACCTTCATAGATATAGGCACTACCTAATCCCACCTGCTAGAGCCTCCAAGTAGCTCCCATTGCTATATGATGCTTCCAAGCAACTGGAGGCCATTTGCTATTTTTCCTTCGACAACAATTGTTTCTCCCTCTGATCCAATTTGAGTTCTTGTCCTATAGCTCTGGAAGTTTTGCTGAACATCCATTTAGCAGTTGTGTTGCTGCTTCTTGCGATCTCAAGCTTCTGCATGCAATCTTGATCTTCAAAAATTGAAGATCCAAGGTACGATTATCTCCCCTCTATTGCTGCAATTCATGAGAATTTCATTCCAATATGAAAAACCACATGATTAGACTTCATATTCTAAATTTTAAAGATTAAAAGTAAGATGTTTGTATGTAATTGGGTTATGATTATGGCATGATTTATATTAGTAGATGAAGTGTATTCAAGGAATAACTTTTGTTAAGAATTACTTTCTTCAATAAATTGGAGAAAAGAACTATTGGTGATCTGTTGTGTATGTGTGTGTGTATATATATATGGTAGCCCATTGTTCTCAAATTTTTAGTTTAGAAAAAAAATACATTTTTTGAAAAAATTAATTCTCAACTTCTATAACTGTAAGCCGCTGCTTGAATTTTTAATAGAAAAAAGGATTTGATTTGAATTCTAAATTCAAACAGATCACTGTTGTTAAAAAATGGGATCTTTCCGCTTCTCACTTTTTAGTTTCTGTAACTATTAACTGCTTGGTAGGATCGTCATGAACTTATACATGCACCACTATCGGTATTTCATGTATTAAATCTTTGCCCTTTCCATTTTTTTAGTTTAAAAAAATATTTAGAGACTGTTATTGTTCAAAATGTTTAAGTTTAATATATATATATATATATATATATAGATATGAAATTGAATGAATTGCTTCTCAAATTTTTAAATTTAAAAATTAATTTAGGATCTATTATTGTTCAAAGTTTTGATTTGAAAGATATATTGTTGCTCAAATTTTTAAATTAAAAATTTAATTTAAGATATGAACTGCATTATTCTAAAAGTTAATTTAAAAAGTTCTTAAGATCTCTGTTCACAAATTTAAACTAGAAGAAATATATGTATATATGAAAAGAGAGTGAATTATTGTACAATTATCAAAATTTAATCTGAAAATCATGGGATCTTTGCATGCATTGTGTCAAAAATGCAGACCAATGACTAACTCCAAATCTCATGTATTAAAAATAATTTGGGAAAATTTGGCATAGAATTGAACTTAATCCAGATCTAATGGGTAGCTCTAACTCTCATCATTTAAAGATGAGAAGAATATTGAAACCTTGCATCAATATGAACTTAGACCCAGATCCAATGAACAACTACTAATCTCATGACCTTATTAAAGAAATTTGAAATACCAATATTAGAATATTAATACTCTTCTCTTATGAAGTCAACCGATGATTTCCTACGATCATTAAGAATAGTAATCCCCAATCCATTGATCATTGAATATATTTGTCTCTCTCTCTCTATATATATACCACTAAAGACAAGTTGTAACAAATACCTAGATTTATACAGTCAACCACATAAAGGATTGAAAAATAAATGAGCAGTCAAGTTAGTAAAAATGATAGTGAATCTGGGATGACTGATAATTAATACTGCTGGTCATGATGACCCTTACACCTTACTGTGCTGGGTTGACCCTCAGCTGGGAGGAGATAAGAAGCCTAGTTAGTGTAGTGACCGCTAGTGTGCCGATCTAGGATCCCAATCCTTTTTACGATTTTTACCTAAGCTCGCAATATTTTTATGCTTTGTTGGGATCCAAGTTTTGACCAGTTCCACTAACCCTGTTTCAGTAGGGTGCCTAGTTGGAGGACCCTTGGTTTTGGTTTTTAGCGCCTTGTTTTCCTGTACTGGTCGGGCTGATTTTTTAGAGTGACTTGGTCTAGAAAGTCTCTCGTACTCGTCTCAGGGGTGTAGTTTGGGAGTGTGCCTAGCTGTCTCCTAGACCGCACTTCCACTAGGAGGGAAAAACAAAAGAGCCTCTTAAGAGGCTCACCGCTTAAGTTTTGGTTACTATTCCGGGTAGGGTCTTTAGCGAAGAAAAGATCATGGTCAGTTACAGTTGAGATTAGTTACATTTGATCTTAACTACAGTTAAGTGTAGTAACAATTGAGTTAGTCCTATAGATTATTTACTATTCCGCTAGTTGGTCCTAGCATGGAAAACATCGTAAGGCAGAAATTATCAATCATCATCAAACATCAATTATCGATATTTAACCATAATTTAGAACTACTACTACGAATGATAGGACAAGCTAGTGAACATGTTGGGAACTTACTTAGGATGCATTATACTGCACAATATGCCTATGGATGCACCCCAACCCTAAGGCATTCTCTACGCCTTAGAGTCAAAGTGTGAGGTCACATTTAGACGAAGACCATATACTATTTGCTAGGCTTGAGAAAATTGATACTGATAAAGATTAGATTAGAGGATTTTGCTCGGTCCAATTTGACTACTCTACATGTGGGCCATAGAGACTGAGGTTCAACTTCTAGTATTGGTGCAATCTAATTGGTTAGATAACTTAGATTGATTTCTAGTTGGTCATATATATGTTGACAGATTCTATGTCTACCGAAGTCCATGTATATAATGCCAGCTTCGTTCGTTACATGTAACGGTATACAAAAATTAATGCAGTGTATTCAAGGAATAACTTTTGTCCAGAACTACTTTCTTCAATAAATTGGAGAAAAAAACTATTGGATCCATTGAATATATATACATACATGGAAGCTTACTGTTCTCAATTTTTTAGTTTAAAAATATATTTTTTGAAAAATTAATTTCTATAATTTAAATGATCAAACAACCTCTAATCGATGAACGATTGACTTCATTGGTCTTATTTCATCGAATCGAATTTTATGGTAGTCTCAGTTTGTTTGGAAGTTCAGATTTGCATCACAGTTTTTTTTTCTGATGACACACTTAATGATGCGATCTACTTTTGATCGATTGTGGCTGAACGAATTTTGGTCTGCGATCAATGAATCAATCTGGTTTTATACATTATTACCGAATATTAATTGATCATGCAACCCTTAATTGGGTCGGATTCAGATTATTCAAATCTGAAATATGATCTCCCCAACATTATCTCTAAGTATCTGTATTTATATATCATGAAGTGCTATTTGGATTAGGACTCTATTATGTAATATCAATACTGAGACAATAATTACTGTCATCATATTTATTATTTGTGAGGGCATTTGTGTGAATATAGTTCGCGACTATAATTAAATAATATGAATAATGATACATAATAATTGATATTAATATGAATATAATTCATATAATTATTTCAAGGCATAAATGTGAATGTAATTAACATTAGAATTTAAATGTAAATTGGATTTGCATTTTGTTTTGGACTTATGAATATGATCCATAAAATTCAAGGGTATTTCTCATAAAATCACTAAATATGATAATTCTATTATCTTATTGATAATTAAGTAACAAACCAATCTAATATCCACCCTGAGCATGTACCATGAGAGCTCTAATTAGAGTAGACTCTCAAGTTTTTAGTTGATTTATTGCATTCTCTATTAATTGATTTAATTGGTTGTTGAAGGGGATAGAATCAAGTCTTTTTATTTTGTTGAATAAGGACTTCATCTTGGCCCTTGACCCATGATCCTATGAACTATATGGTGGACGTCCACCATGAGGAGAAGACTCATCTTGGACGTCCACCTTATTATAAAAGAGAGGGCATTGCCTTTCTCTCAAATTCTGTTTGGTCCTCCCAATATTCTATTGCCTTGAGAATTTAAATTAAGAGAAGAGTCTTGAGAAATCACTTCTCAATACACACCTACTCTTCTAGCCCTACACTTTGTCAAGCCTCTCTTCTCTCCATTGGTGTGGCCTTACGGATGAGAAGATCATCACTTCTCCGTGCTCCTCGTGCATGAAGAATGATCTATTTCATGCGATGAAGTCACGATCTTGATCATCCTTACTTGGACAAGATTAAGAATATGACATCAAAGTTCATGGGAAGCTACATGACTCATCATCGTGCCCTTAAGAGAGACAATCATGAATCAGACTTGATTCAGGAGGTATCTTGCTTTAGAGACTCATGCTTCAAGACATAATCCTAATACTCTCTTAATATTTGTTATAATATTATAAACCATATTATTAAAATAGTTTCCCTAATTTAATGGTTTCATAAAGTATTAATTGTTGTGCTGAAATTTCTTGTTCATAAGAAGGAAATACAATGTTTTAAGCAAATAGTTTGCTTTATTTTCTACATGTGATGCAACATAATAATTCTTTATTTACTTCTTCAATCGGTATCAGATCCTTAGTTTAGAGGATTTGGATTGCATCAAAGTCCGATGAATAATTAGCTAGATTATCCTAATCATCGGGTACATGTCTTGTGACTGTTTTAATGATTCGAATGATCCGGTGACTTTTGAAGTTGATATTGTACTCACATATTTAGACACACTTTTTGGATATATATGAGGTCTATAATATCTAGACTCATGCTCAAAATGTGCCCCAATAGTTGGTGACATTCGGGGAGAAGATTTGGATGTTAAAAACAACCACAAATTCCAACTTCGATCAAAGATTGTAGCAGGAAATATCGAATTTTTTAGCTACTATTTTGGATCATATAATACTATAAAATAATGATTAATAAGTCATAAATCAAGTCCCCCATCAGTGTTAAAAAGTTTCACGTGACTCCGATTATGCAACCTTCAGAAATTGGATTTATAGGCGGAGTTGGAAGAGGACTCGATTGTTTTAATTGTTTTGTTTCTCATATTTTGGGACTCAAAATTGATGGAAATATATTTGATATATTACATCAGTAATTGGACCTAATATTTTGAAAATATTTAAGGTTGCAATGAATTTTAAGTCAAAGTTGTATGATTTTCTCTAATTTGAAGTGCGATGGTCGCAACTTGCAAATTTGAATCCAAAATAATTAATTATTTATTTTGTATATATGAAATAAATTAAAAAATCTTTTTAATTTCATATTTCCTCTTATTATTTTTGCACTTGGACGCTTGAAATGCAATTAGAAATTGTGAAGTTGATTTGATTAATTTCATGAATTGAATAGATTGTTACACAAAACATTGAAGAAATTAAAAAAGGTTTTAAACTCTTAAATCTTTGAGTGCTACTATATAATATCATACCAGGTTGAAAGATCGATATAACCCTCTTAGTACAACAAGTACCAATTGTGTTGTCTCGAATTGGAACGATGAAGTTGCCTAGGTCTGGACATGCTAATGGGCTAACTAATTGGCACCCAGCACAACATTTACAGTGGAAGCGCTCCCTGGTGGCATTGTTGGCATGAACTGACCGGATTCGTTTGAAGGAAGGGCATCATGAGAAGTCATGACGTAGTTTAACATCTAACATTGGAAAATGAATTGTACTAAGTGAGGGAGTACACTATATTATAGCATCAAGTGCATAAAGGTTGAAATGCATGGATGAATTGATTATCATTGTTTTAATTGTATTAAAACTAAGATAATAAGAACATATCCTAGCTATATCCCTTATCAGATTATTCATGAGAATTTGATTTGAAATGATTAATCATCAATTTAAATAAAAAATATAGACCAAGTCATATAATGATATCGATGGTCTTCTATCATTGTAAACAACTCTATCACCATATGTTGTATTTTAGGAGATATTCATGAGTAGTCATGACTATGGAATACAAATTTACATGGATGACAGTTGGTTTCATCGAGAACATGCTAGCTAACTCCATATATGTGGGGGGTGTCGGTGTTGAAGACTGAATTGAGAATACAAGTTGGACTTGTAAGGCAAAAAGAGTTCCCGCTTCTTTCATCGTAGTTGCATTTTCCCATTGATAAACTGCACAATCACCTCTATAATTTGGTCATTTTATCATAGCACTAGAGGCGATTTTGGATCCCACAAAATCGACCACAAGCTTGAACACGAGGCGATGGATTTTTACTTGACAATCATACCAAGGTCGAACATAGGGGCATGAGCCTCCTCATTAATTAATCGAAAATTAATGATTAAGATAGAGAAATTAAATTCACTAACCTAGGTCTTTAATGCAGACATAAGATGCACACCACAAAATGAGGACAAACATGATGTAAAAATGAATGATGCAAAATATGTAATACAATTATGCAAAGATGGTTGTATAAAAAATGATGCATACATAATGATAAATGAATATCAAACAATTTTTTATTTTTTATGCAGAATAAATGTGATATAATATGCAAAGAAATTCAATGCATGGAATGAATGATCAACATGCATTTTTATTTGTTTTTTTTAACAATTTAAAATGATAATGTCCTAATATGCCATGCACTGAGATGACTAAACAAAAATACCCTTAAAACAATCTGATCATCAAGCATTTAAAAGAGATTCAATTTCATTATCATTTGAAGCACAAAAATACTTCAGTGATCTAATAATGGCATTGAAATGATGAGCGCTTAACACATCAATCATCTAAAATTTAACGTATTAAATTATACATCAAATTAGTGAATAAAATATGCCATCATGTAGAGCAAAAAATTAGCAATAAAATAAAATTGAAGCCACTTGATTTGGAGTACATATGCTCAATACATTAATAAAAGAGTCTAGGAGCATAATTGCAATAAAACATGGAATTGAAAGGGATAAAATAAGCATAATGGTCCCTGTCATGGTTATAATTGCAATATTAGCAAATCAAAGGGGCCCCATTATAAATTTTCTAAGCACGACACGTGAGAGCGTGCTTGGGAGGGACTATTCTACAATTATAGAAAACTTGATAGACTCAAATGAAAATTAACCAGCCTGCACACGTGTTGCTTGTGCACGGGCTAGAGGCTCGAGAGGCGGGCGAGGGTTGGCTGCAGGTGCATCGGGCCACATGTCATCCCAAAGTGCCTCAGAGGTGGCTCGGCTCCATCAAGCCTCTAAATTTGGTGAGGGCTACATGGTTGTGTCTTGACAGTTGGATGGCTGCTAAGGAGAGGCCATCTAACGATAGCTGCACTTCTTGGGGATCAACCTCCACTACGAAGGTGGACGGCAACTTTGGGTCTCCGATAAGAGGCCATCTCCTCCTAATTGATCCTCTGTAAAGCCTGACAGTCTATGAAGCTACCTTGACGCTATGTGAAGAAGCTGGTGGGTTAAGGAGGAGCTGGTAGGTGTTGGCGAGGCGGTGCAATGAAGTCTCTTCGGAGGAGGAGCTCTAGAATGGAGCTCCTCCGAAGCCTTTGACCAAGGTCACCTGCAAGGGGGTTAGTCGATGTATAGACGAAGTGAGGGAGGTTGAATGGTGGGCTTAGGGGTGAAGAACAGGGAGCCTGTGGTGTTTTCTCATTTGCCTCAGGCAGAGGAGAAGGCTTGGAGTCGACGGGGGTTACGGAGGAATGAGAGGGTGTTCGGAACGGGTTGTGAGGTTGAGTGAGGTGCGATCCATGGGAACGGTATGTGTATGTCTAAACAAAAGGAATAACATCAAAGAAAAAGAAGAAGAAATAGTACATGATTGGAGGAGGTCGTCGGTGGAGGAGATGGCCTTGGTTGAGGCTATGTTGGAGCCTCCGATCATCGCTCGACATGCTTGGTTGGAGCATGGAGCTCAAACAACCACATAGTGGTTGTAGCTTGGCCAACTGGCCAAGGGTCAATACCCGGGATTCTGTCGTCTTTGCTCTGCCCTAATCCGACCTCTCTTTGTCACATAAAGGTAGAGGGGAGATAGGCTTAGACCCATGAAACAGTGGATGGTGTGGAATGGAGGTGGAGCAAGTGGTTTTATAGGTGGAGATTGGTTATTATAGTGGGTGGTCGACAACTTTGTAATGGTTGGGTGGTCGTCTTCGGAGCGAGGTTCGTGGGCATTGAAGGCAGGTGAGAAGGTCAGGTGAGAGGGCTACGTAGACAAGGCTTTGATGAGTGGAAACGAAGGGCGTAACGGGTAGGAAAATGGGTGAATGGGCGGAGGATGTGGAGTGATTGCGGGAGAGAGGGGGGGGTGGACCGGAGGTGAGAGATGAGGTATGGGCCATTGGATCTTGCGATCCAATAGCCAGGAAGAAGGTGCAAGTGAGGGGGTGAGATCAGATCTGATGATCTAATCCAAGTATGGTGGATGCTGCGCAAAGGGACGACCAAGATGAGGCGAAACAATGGGAGATGGACGACTGAGGGATGCAGTGAGTGGTGTAAGGGGTGTAGGACATGTGGGAGGCCCCAGGGGCACCACGTGCCCAATGAGAATAATAAAAAAAGACAAACAAGGAGAAATAAAAATAGAAGGAAGAAAAATTAGGAAAAAATCAAAAAAATAAAAGTTTTAGATCTCGAGGAGATCTACAAGTTTCATATTGGATAAAAAACAAAAATTAATGAAATAAACAAAGCAAATTTTTTGAGAGTATTTTTAATGAATACATATTTTTGTATTTTTAACTTCTTTTAAAGCCCAAAATAAATATATGCAATATTTAATCTATTTTTGAGATTTTTAGTATGAATAAAATAAGAAAAAAATAAAGGAAATAAAAGGGGCTAATTTTTATACAATAAATAGAGCTATTTACATAAAAGCTCAATTGTTAATTAAGAAGAATTATTGATGATTTTTATTGATTTATTAACGCTTGGAATAATAAAGAGATACAGTGATGATAAATCCGAGATTCATCACCCCTTATACTTAAACTGTGCTCATCCTCGAGCATCTAAAAGATGAAGGAGTCGAATTAATCCCTGATAGTGCATGCGCATTTTTCAAGGCTCAATTCATCAAGGATCCATAACTTGAGTGATCATAAAATTCTAGGCTCAAAAATGCTCTAGTCAAGAAGAATCCAACTTCTCTAATTATCAGACTCTCTATTTGTACATACAATATAAGGTAGTACTGTAATCATGAGAGTCGAGTCGAGATGTCACACAAGGCCTCAGTCCAGGGGACTCTCCTCTAGACCCCAATACTCAACACTAGAGAAGAAATGAGTTCTTGCGTTCAATCCACCGTCTCAGTAGTTTGTTAGACTTGAAAGTGTAGATGGAAGGTAAGATGATGGAGGGTATAGATTTGTGCATTTTCTTCTCTCCCTCACATTGGAACAAGGGTCCTCTCGAGTGCCTTATTACTTAACATAGATATTTTTTTGTTTGTTGATCAATGTGGACGTCAAGAGAGCTTGGAGTCACCTATACTTGTTTTCCTGGGAGTACAACAGGGTGTGTCTCTTTTGAGTATATAAGATACCATCGACACCCAGACTTGTATCACTATATGATGCAGAGCCCTTTTTGGATGCTAGCTCGACTCCTTGGTTCTAATAGCTTTGGTCCAAGTGGACACTGTGAAATGGTCGGGAGCACTCATCTTTGACTGAAGCTCTTTGAATTTGACTTTGTATTTGAGAGCACTTTTTCATTCTCATTTCTTTATTTTCTTTTTGTAGGCTAGGTCCATTGCTTTTACCAAATTGGCATCCACTGATCAATAATTATTTAGCTTCATCACATCCCGGCACATAGGTCAATACCAAAAGATAGAATGAGAATTTTTTCACATATTGGCTAGGGTTTGTTGACACTTAGGTTTCATGAAGCTGTCATCGACTTTATCCTATCTTCGAGCATCATTATATCAAATCTAGACTCAAATCTCAAGTTTCAGTCCCTCAAGTGATATCTGAACTCATCTCATAATTCATGCAGTTGTGAAAGTGATGTGTTGATCATATTATTAGAATGTAGATATTAAGAGTGCGATATAGCGCTCATATCTTTTAAACAAGGGACATGTGGATTATCAAGTCTCAAACCCTAATGACTAAGGTTGGTTAACTCAGACTCTCAAGACCTCAAAAAGCAAGCATTCTCAAATCCTCAAGCTTTGAGTGACAGTGAATGTGTTAGGGATATACCAACTCTAAAGTTAATGATCTTTTTCTGTTTTTTTAATCTTGCAAATTTCTATGGAATTTTTATCTTCTTTAGAGAAATAATGATGGGCATAAGATCATGTGAATAGACACTTCCAATCAGTATGGGTGTAAGTATGGACCGTTAGACGACTATCCGTATTATTCAAGATGGTGTTATTCGCATTGTCTTTTAACCACCCACTCTGCTAAGGGAGACCGTAGTTACTTTAATGAGAAGCAGCTACTCAATTTTAAGCTCATTAGTCAAAATCACTACTATTTTATTAATTTCAGATTTTTAAGGATTCTTGAATAAGGTTAGAGGTATCTACAAATACAAATTAGTCTCATTAATCCTTTATTTTTGAAAGAATTTTGAAAATATTTTTCAAACCAAGTCACATAATATATAGATTTTCAAAACATTTTTCAAATAATTTTCAAAATGAGTCAAGTCATATTTTTCTAACCATTGTCAAATATTTTTCAAAATAGTATCACATAGAAATTTTTTTCAAAGTTTTTACAAATATTTTAATGAAAACCAGTTCACAAACAATATACCTAGCTCCAAGATTTTTCAAAAATGTTCAAAAATTTCAAAATATGAGCTATGACTAAAGTATATATGAAGTATATACAATACTTCCCCTATTCTCAGTTTTTGCTATGTCCTCATAACACAAAGTGATATGAAGCCATATCTTATGCCAAAATATAGGAGAACACACTGGAACTGACTCAGTATACCCCCCTCTACTTAGGTTAAGAATAAACTAAGTATAGGAAGATGACTACGAGAAGGGATTAAATAAGTGGTGAAGAAGAAGACGATAATGGCTCAGGTTCCCCCTATACCTAGGTTGAGAAGAGCCTATAGCGATATACAATGAGGATGGCGAGACCCTTGGTGAACAATCAGAGGGTGGCATGGTTCCCGCTATACTTAGCTGAGAGTAGACTAAATATTTGGATGTGGAGCAGAGAGTGGGGGGAGGGGTATCTATTAGAGAGGGAATGTATTTACAAAGTTGGTTGAATCTCCAGTGATGATTGAATCTGTTGAGATGAGGATAGAGAAACTAGGGTTACATGAGGGTTGGGTTAAAAAACACATTCAGGCTCAACCAAGAAAGCAATGAATACCCATGATTTTACCAACTTCACACATGAAGACCGAAGAGTGCTGGTCATTTATCTTGTCAATTTTATTGATGATCATCTAAAGTTCAAGTTCATTACGCATGGCTTAATGATAGGTTTTGGGCACTATCCTGAGGATACTTCCTCACCTCTCAACATGTAATCAGATCCTGCGTACAATGTGGGTATTGCTCTCCCATGATCCAAGGTTCATTTTACTCCATTTTATATTTGTCTGCTTGCATTAATAATACCAATTTTATGCTTTAGGTCATCACTGTATAAGGTGATCACATATCAATCATTCATCGTCTTGGTCATTCTCAATTCCATATGTATCCTAAGTGATAAATTAGGGGAAGATCGAGAAAAACCGACGCATTCGATTAAACCTCCATATGCTTAGATCTTTGCTCGTCCCCAAGAAGCTTGGATGAGTTGTAAGGTTGAATTCCTGATTGTATAAGTGTGAATACACGACTTGAGGACCAATCCACGAGTTTCAGGTGACTCCTTAAGTCTGAGTCTAACCAAGACTCATCCAAAAGGAACTCACCATTTCTAATTATCAGACTCTCCATAGATACATATATGTAGAATAGGTATGACTTAGATGTGTTGAATCCTTTCTCCTGTGTAGAGTCTTTGCTACGCCCGAATCCCTAGTCTAAGAGGCTCTCCTAAGGTCCCAATCCTTGACTTTGGTTCAATGATCGAGTTTCCCATTATTTTCAAACTTGAAAGTGTGATGGTGAACATGCCAAGTATGGATGAAGTAGGATTGTGTCATTTCTTTTTTCCTCTCATTGGAACAATGATCTCTCTGGTGCCTTATTACACACATGTATTTTTGGTTGTTAATCATCATGTCCGTTAAGAGTTTTTAGAGTCATCTACACTTGTTTTTCTGGGATACGATGGTGTGCCTTTTTTCAGTACATAAGGTACCTTCTACAACCAAACTTATAGCATTTACAATACAAGGTCCTTTTTTCATGCTCTCCCGACTCCTGTGGCCTAATAGCTTTGGTCCAAGTAGATACTTTGAAAAGGTTGGGAGCGCTTGCCAGTTATTAAGCTCTTTTGTGGAAAATTTCTTTGAAATTTTGAGTTTTTCTTTGATTTTTGGAACGATGATGGTCTGGTTATCTCTACTTCTTTTTCCAAGTTAGCATATGATGATCCATAATTTTAAGGTTTTTGAGCACACTGACACCTAGGTTAAGTCAAAATTAGTACATGGACATTGTCCCCATACCAGATTATGTGTTGACACTTATGTTTAATGAAGTGACCCTCAATCAAGTCCCATCCTCAAGAATCAGATCCGAACTCAAGCCTCTCATCCTAGTTTTTCAGGCAAAACGTTGACTCATCACAAAGATAATGTCATTGTGCAAATGTTGTGCTGGTCATTTTAATTTGAACTTTTGAGATTCTATATACCATATAGAATATATATCTCCTAACTACGGATGTTGAGCAATTCAATCTTAGGACCATAATGGACAAGAGAGATGTGACTTGGACTCAAGTGTCATTCTAAACCAAGTAATCTGGAATACACAAGTACTGTATTGTAACACCCTACAATTTTCGACTTTTTTCCGAAATCTTAAAACCTATTCAATATTTTACTCAAAAGAAGCGTGTCGCAAGCTTTCCAACGAGTCCAAAAACACGTAATTTCGACTTCGGATGTGGGAGATATAATTGTTTTAGTGAAGATGGGTCCTGGATGTTGATGTGAATTAAGGGTTACGGGATTTGATTAACTAATTACGGGTTAGGGCTATTTTAGGGATTCTTAAACTAGGGTTTTGCACCTACAATATGTTAATACCCTCATCTTTCATCTCTCCTCATTCCTACTCCTTTCCAAACCCTAATTCATCCTTTTCTTCCTCCCCAAGTCATTCTCTTTCCTCATTTTCCCCTCTCCTCCAGAGAACCAAAGGGAGAACGGTGCAAACTTCATAGTTTCACGAGAACAAGAAAAGGAGCATACGGGAAAAGCACATCTCTGCTCGGATCCTTGATCGAGCTTTCAAACACGTGGATCACAGGCGTGCACGAACATAGGTAACGAATTCTCAACTTCTCCATCTTATTCTCGCGACCTTGCGATAGTGGAGATAGTCGATTTCTAGGGGTTTGATGTATTGATTCAGATCCTCCCCGAACCATTCTTTTGCTGTTGGTAATTCTTTTTTCCCCCTTTCGATTGACAATTTTAATCATATATCAGTGTTTTGTTTTCTTTTTGGCGTGTTGTACTTCACCTTTAACATAACACAATGACTTCTAAATGACATAACTTCTTTGAGTTGAATGAGATGCACGTGAGTAAACTTTTACATATATATTTGTTATCACCGTTGATATCAAATCCTGAATAGGCAGGATGGCTTCCGAGGCGTATTAATATAGTATACAAATCATGTTTTAATTATTGGAGGTAATTGAATGATATTAAGTCTTGACATGTTTTGATGATCTCACAACTTTGGGTTTGGATATAACGCCATCAACAAAAGTATGTGATGGGTAAATCACACACGTGCTCTTCATTATGTCATAAGTGCATGTAGGGTTATTGAGCAAATAACATGAAGGTTAATCGATTGCCATGTTTTTTTATCATTAGGGTACTACTTTTACTATTAACCTCAACATGTTATTTTGAAGAGGAAGATCCTTCTATTTTTAGGGAGCTACCAGTCAACCGTCCCTATTTATAGATTAGTATTGATTATCTTTTCAGGAGATGTAAAATAGGTTAGCTTTCTTTTATCTACATCCTATCTAGTATCACTTATAATGGATAATAAATATGCCGTAGGGAGTTTATAGTTTTGTTTTGATTTTTTTAGTGTAAGTAGTACAACATTATCTATATTGAAACTTGTTCAGTAAAATAGGCGATACAACGAAATGAGCCTAAGTAGTTTCATCTTGAAAATAGATTTAGTAAACATTATGTGCACTTGCTAAGTTAAAATTCACGTCTGTCTTTATTGATGCCATACATTCAGTTTGATACATACATCCTTTGATATCTATCTAGGAGTATAACCTTTCCAATCACACTTGAAATCTTACGTATGTATATCTTGACTGTTTATTTTGTATTGAAATATCTGCATCTTTTTGTTAAATAGTCATGAATGGGTTACGTCGAGGTTCTTTCTAGTCGTGCATGTTACAGATAGCAACATCAATATCCTATGAGTTAGCAGGGAGAGCACTATAAAATAAATTGATAAAACAAAAAAACAAAATTATTATATGATGGTCATTGTGAATATATATATATATATATATATAACTATACATATTCAAGTACTTTTATTTTAACTACCCCTTACTCTATATCCTGTGATGTGAGATACAAACTTTCATTTATATTATTAGGATACCGTTTGAGGATGCCTTAATCGACAACGAAATAGTTGCCCCTTGCCTCACCAGTCTGAGATTGACATGCGATAAGTCTTTTGGTGCTTTTGTTTGAAAATATGTAGAGGTAAATGCAATGTTTAAGGTGGTATAGAATACTTACTAGTATACCTTGGATTAAAATATAGCATCATGGATGGTGACCTAAGGGCCCGTTCGGTTCGGGAATAAGCAGGAATAGAGATGGGGAATAAGGAGAATAAGGGTCTATTCTTTGTTCGGCTGGAGGATAGGAATAAGGAGAATAAGGTGAAATAAAGGTAGGTAAGGTGGGATAAATATAGGAATAAGAGTGAAATAAGATGAAATAAGGAGGAATAATCGTACCACGGGAAATCGTGTCGAAAGGAGAATAGGCCCCTTATTCCTGGGCCTATTCTCCAAACGAAGATGCCCTAAGGCTCTCAATTGTTAACGGATCATGACCTGGGAGTTTAAATGTAAATGGTTGATCTTTTTATTAAGGGAATCTAAGTTTATCTCAAGGACTATGACTTGCACAAATATAATGCACATGAGGGTTATTTAGAAAAATTACTACAAGGTGGGTGCACACCCTTGTGGTCCGGTTGAGTCGACGGTGAGTCATCCCCACTCGAGGGGCAGCATAGAGTGGGGTGGTGGTAGGTACCCTGGGGGAATTGAGGTGGATGCACGCGTGCATCACACCATACAGATCCGTTTTTTGTGACACTTGCTTTGGAGCGAGTGAGACTCCTCCAGCAGACTTGGTTGACAAAGCGACTATTTGGGCTATATGCTCTTTGTCACGATGTTAGTGTACTACTAGCCAGACTAGCTGAAGGATCGCGCTTGCGCAAAGGTTTTAGTTTGCATTCTCAATGAAGTGTTGCAGACTTCATTCCTAGTGCAGATCTTCTCCTTTGACGGGCGAGTCCGGGATAAGTAATGAAAGTATGGATTAAGATATGTCAAATAATTGGTTTTGATGGTGTATGTGATAAAGGCCTAGATTGTAAGTGATTGTATATTGCTAGATGCTTTTAAAATGTTCTTTTCTAAATCTGTTCAATTACTGCATTTGCATTGCCTACCTATAATCTCTTAATTTATAATTTATTTTATCCTTGCTGGGTCAGTTGACTTACAAGTTACATTCTTTGGAAATCTAACAGGAAGAGTAGAACAAGAGATGGAGGCTTGCATTTTCGACGGTGCATCTACATGACATTGTTGAGGTTGAGGCTTAGTTCTGAAGTCATTTTATTTCCCTCTGTTTCATCAATTTATGATGTAATAAAGAGACTCGGAGGTTTTATTATTATCCTTATGTGAAATCTGGTTATCAATGGAAGTATTTTTTTCCTTTTTTTGGTATAAATGGTATATCATGCAGGTTGTATATGATTGTTGTTGGGTAATCTTGAGAATGGGCGTTGAGATATGCTACCACCGAGGCGGGGCGTTTCATTTGGTATCAGAGCCCATTTACCCCATCAGTCATAAACAACTGTATGGTTGGAGAAATACCATTATACATTATACAAGTTGTCTTCTGACTACTGTCAAAAAAGGGGGAGCTTTGTCCACAAAAAATTGTATTGATCAAGGTTGACTAATGATTTCTACTTTTGGATCTAAACATATCTCTCCTTTTAATTATCCACTTGCAAATCATGCCGCCTCGTAGGGATCAGACTGCACAACAGTTGGCTGCGACGATGGCGATGCTGCAAGATGTGCAGCAGAGGCAGCTTATGCTCGAGGAGAGATTATCAAGATCTACATTTGAGGGTGGGTTTGGAATGGGAGGGGGAGATGGTGATCCACCACCACCGCTGCCTCCTCCTCCTCCTCCGTCGTCACCACCACCACGACAAGAGGACATATTTTCAAAATATCTTAAGGAGAAAGTTCCAGAATTTTTGGGCAATACAAGCCCAAATGTGGACGAGAGATGGCTGAAGCGTGTAGAAAAGATCTTTCGCACCATACATGTACTAGATGAGGAGAAGGCCACCCTGGCCACTTACTCCTTAGCGGGCTATACTGAGGAATGGTGGAGTTCTATGGAGCCGCAGATTGCAATGCCAATTACTTGGGAGAAATTTACCGAGGCATTCCAGGTGCATTTCTACCCAGAATACTGGTTAGAGAAGCGTCGTGTGGAGTTCACCCTACTCGAGAAAGGGAATAGGACCGTGGTTGCTTATCTAAACAGGTTCACAGAGTTGTTGAAGTATGCTGCTAGCACTGTGCCGAGTGAGTCTGACAAAGCTTTCAAGTTCTTTCGATGTCTTCGTAAGGAAATTTGCGAGACACTAGTACCCCTTAGATTGGTTACAATGAAGGAAGTGGTTGATGCTGCATCACGAGTGGAGGAGGACTTACGTAAAGGCAGGTCAGTGCAAACCAGGCAAGGAGGACCAAGCTATTATGGGAGGACTGCTTGTAATGATCGATCATTGGCATGGAGAGGACAACGTCTCCACCCCTACCGGCCTGGCATGTCTACCAGGTCTACACATAGAGGAGATTCTACCTTGAGGCAAGCACTTTCCGAGCCATCGCGACCAGCACATCCAGCAGTGAACACCATAACAGATGCACGTGTTTGCTACCAATGCAACCAAGAGGGGCACATCAGGTCCAACTGTCCGTTGGGAGCTTCACAGATGTGAGGTACTGTACGAGGGGGACGTCCGCAGCACCCGGGACGTGGTTCTACCTCTCGTGGTGGCGGGGGACATCTCAACCAGACTCAGAGTACGACAGGTTCTGGTGGGTCATGAAGAGAAGGACAACCAATGCCATCACGGATGGGCAAGCACATGCGTCGGGATCGGTAGTGCGAGGTATGGTTTCAGTAGGCGACCTTACAGCTCATGCTCTTTTTGACTCAGGTGCATCTCATTCCTTCGTATCATGGAGTTTTGCGGATACCTTAGGCCGAGAGCCTACCATAGTTTTAGACCCTTATCTTATTAAGGGACCTGGGGGTCAGGTGTTTATTGTCCATCGGGTGTTTCCCGATTGCCCAGTTTATATTGGAGGTTATATGCTCGAGGCGTACTTGCTGCTCATTCAAATGGAGGATTTTGATGTTATTCTTGGTATGGATTGGCTCGAGAATCACCATGCACGTTTAGACTATTTCCAGAAACAAATTATTTTCAGAATTCCTGAGCTACCAGAATTTGTATTTGATGGAAGCACCTCATCAAGAGGCGTAACATGCATATCAACATTGCAAGCTCATTGCCTGCTATCTCACAGGTGCGAAGGATTTATTGCTCATGTCATTGGGGATCAAACCCCTATGGAAGGAATAGATGATGTTGAAATAGTAAAGAATTTTCCGGATGTATTTCCTGTAGATTTGCCTGAACTTCCCCCACCTCATGAGGTGGAGTTTGAGATTTCTATTATTCCGGATACTCAACTAATATCTATGGCACCATAAAGGATGGCACCAACTGAACTGAAGGAACTCAAGGTGCAGTTACAAGAACTGCTGGAGAAGGGTTTCATATGCCCTAGTACATCTCCATGGGGAGCACCTGTCCTTTTTGTTAAGAAGAAGGATGGATTTATGCGCATGTGTATAGATTATCAACAGTTGAATAAAATAACAATCAAGAATGGTTACCCTTTGCCACACATTGACGATGTCTTTGATCAGCTACAAGGGTCATCTATCTTCTCCAAGATTGATCTACAGTCTGGTTATCACCAACTACGTATTCGGGATGTGGATATACCTAAGTCCGAATTCAGAACCAGATATGGTCACTATGAGTTCTTGGTGATGCCCTTTGGCTTGACAAATGCCCCAGCAGTATTCATGGACATGATGAATCGGGTGTTTCAGTCTTTCCTCGACAGCTTTGTTGTGGTTTTTATTGACGATGTCCTTACATACTCTCGAGATGAGAAGGAACATCGCACTCACTTACAAACAATGCTGGAGACCTTACGGAGGCACAAACTATATGCGAAGTTTAGTAAGTGTGAGTTTTGGCTTCAAGAAATATCATTCTTAGGCCATGTTATCTCAGGTGCAGGAGTATCAGTGGATCCTGTAAAAATCGAAGCAGTCCTTAGTTGAGAACGACCGAAGAATGTATCCGAGATCCGAAGCTTTCTTGGCTTAGCCGGTTGTTACAGACGGTTTGTGAAGGGCTTTTCTCAGATTGCCGTTCCCCTCACCAACCTGACCAAGAAGGAGATGCCATATGCTTGGTCATAAGAGTGTGAGAATAGCTTCCAGACACTGAATGAAAGGCTCACTACAGCTTCCATCTTGACAATTCCATCGAGCATAGACGGATTCACAGTTTACACTGATGCATCAAAGGAGGGTCTGGGTGTGGTTTTGATGCAACATGGTAAGGTTGTTGCATATAGATCTAGACAGTTGAAGCCACATGAGAAAAATTACCCAACTCATGATATGGAATTGGCAGCAGTTGTCTTTGCTCTTAAAATATGGAGACATTATCTTTATGGTGTTGCTTTTGAAATCTTCACAGATCACAAGAGTCTCAAGCATCTTTTTAATCAGAAGGAGCTTAATATGAGGCAAAGGAGATGGTTGGAGCTTTTAAAGGATTACGAGTGCACCATCTCTTACCATCCTGGTACGGCAAATGTGGTCGCTGATGCCCTTAGTCGTAGGCCTCATTCAAGTGAATCTCATCCTCAGCTTAAAGCATGGTATCTTCTTACAGCTTTCAGTGATTGGCATCCATTTCAGAGTAGTAAAGAAACAGTCATAGTTCCATCCCCTTCACGTCTAGAGTTAGTTGAGCGAATAATCCAGGGGCAGCATGGAGACCTGAGTATGTAGAGACTCAAAGAGAAGGCTACTGCAGGAACCTTAGTTGGCTTTTCTTATCAAGATGGGATGCTACGAAATGGGAATTGATTGTGTGTCCCAGCAGATGTAAAATTGAGGGAAGAGATCATGCGTGAGGCACATAGTTCATGTTTGTCGATACATCCTGTCGGTACCAAGATGTATAAGGATTTGAAAAGAACTTCTGGTGGAAGCAAATGAAAAGGGATGTGGCCAAGTTAGTCGAAAAATGCTTAACGTGTCAACAAATTAAGGCTGAGCATAAGAGGCCACCTAGACTTTTGCAATCCCTTCCAATTCCTGAGTGGAAGTGGGAGGGTATATCTATGGACTTTGTGACGGGACTTCCTAAGACCACTGGTAGTCATGATGCCATATGGGTCGTGGTTGATAGGCTTACTAAGTCAGCACATTTCATATTCGTGAGTATGGCATGCACTCCCTTACAGCTTGCAGTGATCTTTATTAAGGAGATTGTCAAACTTCATGGGTTGCCGAAGTAGATTGTATCTGATCGTGATCCAAGGTTCACCTCTCACTACTGGAGAGAATTCATGAGTTCTTTAGAAGTGCAACTATGCCTCAGTTCTGCTTACCATCCACAGACCGACAAACAATCGGATAGGACGATTCAGACACTGGAGGATCTTCTTCGAGCATGTGTGCTGGAGTGGAAAGGGTCGTGGAAGGACCATTTGCCGTTAGCAGAGTTTACATATAATAGCAGTGACCATGCCAGCATAGGCATGGACCATTTTGAAGCGTTGTATGGAAGGCGGTGTTCTACACCTCTGAGTTGGCAGGAGATTGGACATAACCTTCTACATAAGATAGAGTACTTGGAGGAGACCTCTAAGTCAGTCAAGATAGCTCGGGAGAAATTGCTTACTGCACAGAGTAGACAAAAGAGCTATAGCGATAGATGACGCACTGATCTTTGCTTTGAGCTTGGAGATTTTGTCTTCTTGAGAGTTTCTCCCAGGAAGGGAGTTCAGCGGTTTGAAGTGAAGGGAAAATTAGCACCATGATTTGTCAGACCTTTTGAGATTCTCGAAAAGATTGGTAAAGTTGCATACAGGATGCACTTCCTCCTCACCTTGCTGGTGTGCATGATGTTTTTCATATCTCCAACTTGAGAAAATATGCGCATGATCCATCACATGTGATTAATTATGATGATCTTCACGTGGATACTGACCTGAGTTATTCGGAGGAACCAGCTCAGATCATTGATCGTTCAGTGAATAAGTTGAGGCATAAGGAGATACCTTTGGTGAAGGTCCTTTGGCAACGACACAACTCTGAGGAGGCCACCAGGGAACTCGAGGTAGATATGTGGCATGACTATCCTCACCTTTTTGAAAGTGATATATAATCTATACTTTCATCTTTTTTTAAGGTTGTTATCTTTTACTCGACAGGGTCCAACCTTTTAAGGTTGTTATGTTACACCTCTTCCATCCTAAGTCTCGAGGACGAGACTGATTTTAAGGTTGTTATGATGTAACACCCCACAATTTTAGACTTTTTTTTGAAGTCTTAAAATCTTTTCATTATTATACTCAAATGAAGCGTCTCGTCGCAAGCTTTCCAACGAGTCCAAAAATGTGTAATTTCGAGTTCGGATGTTGGAGATATGAATGTTTTAGTGAAGAGGAGTCCTGGATGTTGATGGGAATTAAGGGTTACGGGTGATTAACTAATTACGAGTTAGCGCTTAAGGATTCTCAAACTAGGGTTTTGCACCTACAATATATTAATACCCCCATCTTTCATCTCCCCTCATTCCTACTCCTTTCCAAACCCTAATTCATCCTTTTCTTCCTCCCAAAGTGTCATTCTTTTTCCTCATTTTCCCCTCTCCTCCAGAGAACCAAAAGGAGAATGGTGCAAACTCCGTAGTTTCACAACAACAAGAAAAGGAGCACACAGGAAAAGCACATCTCTGCTTGGATCCTTGATCGAGCGTTCAGACACATGGATCAAAGGCGTGCACGAACATAGGTAACATATTCTCAACTTCTCCAACTTATTCTCACGACCTTGCGATAGTGGAGATAGTCGATTGCTAGGGGCTTGATGTATTGATTTGGATCCTCCCCGAACCATTCTTTTGCTGTTGGTAATTCTTTTTTCCCCCTTTCGATCGATGGTTTTAATCATATATCAGTGTTTTGTTTTCTTTTTGGCATGTTGTACTTCACCTTTAACATAGCACAATGACTTCTAAATGACATACCTTCTTTGAGTTGAATGAGATGCACGTGAAAAAACTTTTACATATATATTTGTTATCACCGTTGATATCAAATCCTGAATAGACAGGTTGGCTTACGAGGCGTATTAATATAGTATACAAATCATGCTTTAATTATTGAAGGTAATTGAATGACATTAAGTCTTGACATGTTTTGATGATCTCAAAACTTTGGGTTTTGATATAACACCATCAACAAAAGTATGTGATGGGTAAATCACACAAGTGCTCTTCATTATGTCATAAGTGCACGTAGGGTTATTGAGCAAAGAATGTGAAGGTTAATCGATTGCCATGTTTTTTTATCATTAGGGTACTACTTTTACTATTAACCTCAATATGTTATTTTGAAGAGGAAGATCCTTCTATTTTTAGGGAGGTGCCAGTCAACCATCCCTATTTATAGATTAGTATTGATTATCTTTTCAGGAGCCGTAAACTAGGTCAGCTTTCTTTTATCTACATCCTATCTAGTATCATTTATAATGGATAATAAATATGCCATAGGGAGTTTATAGTTTTGTTTTGTAATTTTTTTAATGTAAGTAGTACAACATAATCTATATTGAAACTTGTTCAGTAAAATAGGTGATACAACAAAATGAGCCTAAGTAGTTTCATCTTGAAAATAGATTTGGTAAACATTACGTGCACTTGCTAAGTTAAATTCACGTCTGTCTTTATTGATGCCATACAGTCAGTTTGATACAGACATCCTTTGATATCTATCTAGGAGAATAACCTTTCCAATCACACTTGAAATCTTACATATGTATATCTTGATTGTTTACTTTGTATTGAAATATCTGCATCTTTTTGTTAAATAGTCATGAATGGGTTACGCCGAGGTTCTTTCTAGTCGTGCATGTTACAAATAGAAACATCAATATCCTATGAGTAGCAGGGAGAGCACTATAAAATAAATTGATAAAACAAAAAATAAAATTATTATATGATGGTCACTGTGAATATATATAACTATACATATTCAAGTACTCTTATTTTGACTACCCATACTCTATATCATGTGATGTGAGATACAAACTTTCATTTATATTATTAGGATACCGTTTGAGGATGCCTTAATCGACAACTAAATAGTTGCCCCTTGCCTCACCAGTCTGAGATTGACATGCGATAAGTCTTTTGGTGCTTTTGTTTGAAAATATGTAGAGGTAAATGCAATATTTAAGGTGCTATAGAATACTTACTAGTATGCCTTGGATTAAAATGTAGCATCATGGATGGTGACCTAAAGGTCTCAATTGTTAACGGATCGTGACCTGAGAGTTTAAATGTAAATGGTTGATCTTTTTATTAAGGGAATCTAGGTTTATCTCAAGGACTATAACTTGCACAAAATACAATGCACATGAGGGTTATTTAGAAAATTACTACGAGGTGGGTGCACACCCTTATGGTCCAGTTGAGCCGACGGTGAGTCATCCCCACTCGAGGGGCAACATAGAGTGGGGTGGTGATAGGTACTCTGGTGGAATTGAGGTGGATGCACGCGTGCATCGCACCATACATATCCATTTTTGTGACACTTGTTTTGCAGCGAGTGAGACTCCTCCGGCAGACTCGGTTGACGAAGCGACTATTTAGGCTATATGCTCTTTGTCACGAGTGTTAGAGTACTACTAACCAAACTAGCTGAAGGATCGCGCTTGCGTAAAGGTTTTAGTCTGTATTCTGAAAGAAGTATTGCAGATTTCATTCCTAGTGTAGATCTTCTCCTTTGACGGACGAGTCTGGGATAAGTAACGAAAGTATGGATTAAGATATGTCAAATAATTGGTTTTGATGGCGTACGTGATAAAGGCCTAGATTGTAAGTGATTGTATATTGCTAGATGCTTTTAAAATGTTCTTTTCTAAACTTGTTCAATTACTGAATTTACGTTGTCTATCTATAATCTCTTAATTTATAATTTATTTTATCCTTACTGGGTCAGTTGACTCATAAGTTACATTCTTTGGAAATCCAATAGGAAGAGTAGAACAGGAGACGGAGGCTCACATTTTCGACGGTGCATCTGCAAGACATTGTTGAGGTTGAGGCTTAGTCCTGAAGTCATTTTATTTCCCTTTGTTTCATCAATTTATGATGTAATAAAGAGACTCAGAGGTTTTATTATTATCCTGATGTGGACATCCGATTATCTATGGAAGTCTTTTTTCCCCTTTTTTTGGTATAAATGATATATCATGCAGGTTGTATATGATTGTTGTTGGGTAATCTTGAGAATGGTTGTTGAGATATGCTACCGTCGAGGTGGGGCGTTTCATGTATGGTGTGAAGATGTCAGTGATAAAGTCTTAAGTTTGTTTTTTATCAAGAAATGTATGGTTAGAATGAAATAATGAGTTGCCTGAACTCATATGGCTAGATGCATATACTTTCAGCCAGTAGGGTGTAAGTACAGACAGGAAATTAGCTACCTGTGTTACTTTAGGATGATGCCTTATGCGTTATACTTTAACCACCAACATGCCGAGGGAGGTCGTAATTCCCTCATTGAAAAGTAGCTAGTCATTTTTAACTTTAGTAGTCAAAATTGTTACTAATTTTTTTTGTTTTTTTCAAAGATTTTGTTATACCTCCTAATTTTGACAAAAGCTTTTCAAAACACATATTATATAAAAAAAATCATATAGTATACATATTATACACAAAACTTGCCCACACTTACATTTTGGTTTGAAAATAGTTAAAGTATGAACTATGGGTAAAATATATAGTATTGATGAATACCTATTTCATCACCTTTATTCTTTCATTTTGGCTTTAAATCCCTACTAAAATGCTTATAAATACCACTAATTGGTATGAATTAACATTCATACATTAGACTGAATATAGTATATAAATACATGTATTTAATCCCAAAATAATGGAATAAAGAGTAGAAAAGGAAAAGAAAGAAAATATTAAAAATATTGACCGACGACGAACCCAAGTCCAAGTCGAGTATTGACTAGGTTGACAAGGTATAACGTAGGGGGAGATAGGGTGAATTATGGGACAAAAATACATAGAAAATCCTAATTCAATTTAGTGCATTAAACTATGTAAATAGCTCATTATTACACTCTTTTATTTTACCCTTTACGCATCTAAAATAATTATGTGTTCAACATGAATCTTGTACATATTAATGTGTACAAATAATAAAAAACGTTGGCAAAAATATACAATGCACAAGTTACTTTGTATGCTAAGTTGAAAAAGCTGTAAAATAAACTTCATTGCTAAATATCTACTCCATGAAAACTCAAATTAAACCAAACTCACTCCATTGTATTTCAAATTAAATATATATCTAATGAGGGTGGATTCATTTTAATTGGAATTAAGATACAAAAGTCGGTTATTTAGGTATATAGGTATGTGTACAACTGTATTTTAGGCCAATATATTTATTGTACATATTTTTAGTCTCTTTGTATTATTAAATAATTTTACACACTATATAGCATATATTAAAAATACAAATAAAAATTGAAACCATTTAAAAAACTCAAAAAAATTAATAAATACAAATAATAGGAATATTATACCTATAATGTAAATCACATATAATTATTTAAACATATAAAAAATATAAAGATCCCAAATAAATATGTAAACATGTATTAAAATATGCTGTAAATAAACAATATGCTTAAATATAGTATTATGTGTACAAATAACTAAATAAAAATACAACAACATAGTGTATATAAATACATACCTATATATAATAATACATAAATAATATAATCTATGTTATAAAGTAATAAAAGTAAATAAAAATATAAATTTAGAAAATATAGAACATTTTTTATGTTTTAAGTTTTATATAATAAATTTATTTTCTATTTTATTTTCCATTTTATTTTCCTTGTTATTTTTTCTTTTTGCGGTCCTACATGGAGCAATATGGAGCCGAGGAGTGTTGACCCCCAGTAAACCACCTCCGCTTACCCCCTGTGCATGTCAGAAGTTGTCAACTCCTCATTTTCCGCCATTTTTTGCGCTTGATGCGATCATCATTTCACCGCGCACTCTAAATGAAAAATGTTGATGGGAACCCCTAATTCTCGCCCGAGCAACATATCTAATCGATCCTCTTTTATTTGGGTGAAATCGCAATCTCAAGTTAGCCCCTTGTCTCTGCTATAAATCATCCCCTCTAAGTTTCATTCCAATTAAATCCCTCTTGCTCATCTCCATTCCCCTTGGATTGAAGCATGGAGTGCGTAACTTGTGACAAAAGGTGATCCTCATCGATCCACAACGAGGAGAAGGATGATTTGTGGTGGTTCAACCACCGATGGAGGAGCTTCGTCGGATCAACTACTACCAACCACTGAGTGGCCTCTACCTTAGTCATTTAGATTTGTTTTTAATCTAGAAGTGTAGATTTTCCTTTAGTTTCCTTTAATTTCATATCAGTTAGCCAAAAATCTAAAAAAAGATAGCAGTTGAAGCACTAGGATTCGACCTTCTATCCACTGTTCAACCAACCTTCTCAAATACATGAACATCTCCACACATCCTTCATCACATCTACCCCCAGATCACTCTATCCACCTTGATTTTGTAAGAATCGATCGAATCGGGTCTCCATCTTTCACCATTACTAGAGACTACCCATCACACCTCATCATTCACCTTTTCCACTCACGATCGGGTCAACTAACATCACCCTCGAGCCCTAGAGTCTTCTGTGAAGGTCGACCCATTGAAGGACCCCTATGGGGGGGGGGGGGTCAATCTATTCTAAGCTTGTAGCTCCAAGTGCTTGATTTTCCTCGACCTCCAGACCCCTTCTCAATGATGTCTGAACCTTTTTGTTGCTTCCATCATCTACGGAGGAGTCCAAGCTCCATTTTGGGACCGGAAGGAGATCGAGAGACCACCACATGATGAAGATATCATGGATCGAAGGAACCAAGCACCTTAATTCTTCCCTGTTCTTTGAGGGATAGTTTCCACCATCCAATCAAGAACATTCCTCTATGCTAGCAACTACCGTCAGATTGGGTGCCTCACAACCATCAGATCGCGACTTAGATCCAATCTCGTCCCTTCATCCATGAAGTGGTTGGTACCAGTGATCTCAGCCACTTAAGTGCTTAAGTGAAATCATCCCGACCATTATTGGGTGCGTGGATAATGGTATATTGCACTCAACCCCCTCCATACTTTTCGTTTAATATTTAGTATTGAGACTTTTATCTCTAGTTTAATATTTTGGGACTATATGCACATTTAAACTGCTTGTTCTAGTAGTTTGCATTTAAGTCCTTTGTAAGGTCATCTCACGTGGCCATCCACACGAGGTGCCTGCGGGGGAATTTTGTGGCTTTTATCCTAAGTATTCATGACATGTTATTAAATGCTTAGATCTTTCTACCAGACGTATTTTATATTTAAATTAGATATTTTACCTAATTGCCCATGGATTTTGGTTTTAAGTTATGAAATTCCCAGTTAACTTCTGAATATTGCAATCAGATCCCTGTTCTATACATTTATTTTTAGTTTGTATTATATTTAGATTAGTTGCTTCATTGTGCTTAAAAATTGTAGCAAAAATATTTTAAATACCTTATATCATATTCTATCTCATATATTTATATGAAGGTATTTAAAGTTATTTTCCTATTTATAAAAACATGTTATTTTTCACTGTTTTACTGAGAAAATCTTAAAAATTAAAACATTGACAAAAAATTCCAAAAAATTATATTAGTTAGATCTTATCATATTTTATCATATATCTAAATAAAAAATATATAACCAAAGCCTTTAAAATTGCAGAAGACTGAAAACTAGTAAAAATATCAAAAATTCATCTAATATCCCCGAAAAATCAATTTAAGTTTTTTTTAATTTTCATTATTCTATCTAGAGGAAAATTGGATTTGGGCCCTATCTAAATTAATAGATATTTTTAGGCCCAATTCAGTCTCCTAATTTTTTGTTTTGGATTATTTTTCTTACTTCCCATTTTAAAAATCCTTGAAAACTATTAAAGCACACCAAAAATAAAAAAATATTTTCGAAATATTGAAAACCCAAAAATATTTTATTTCCTTTATTTTGAATTTATTTGATTTCAAAGATCAAAAAATATTTTCCTTTATTTATCTCACTAATATATGTTATTACTTATTTTATTTTTGTTAAATATAAATGATAAATCCAAAAACATTTGTAAAAAATAAAAACATAAAAAAGTTCAATTAATTTTAAAAGAGAAGAAAATTCCAGAAAACTATAAAAATTAAAAAGGCATAAAAAAGGAAACACAAGAAATTGATATGTATAAGCAATAATTAATATTAATTTCCAATCTATGAAGTTTGCTCCATGTATTCGACACTCTACATTACTTACTGATGAATCTACGATTCTCCTTCTTTATTCTTTTATTTTAGCTTTATCTTTTAGCAAAATCATCTATAAATATATGTAAATACAATAAATTAACTTTGTGCATGACGTTAATAACATCTCATAACTAACACCTATTTCTCAAAAATATAAAAAGAATAAAGTGAAAAGAAAAAGAAGGATGTATTTATAATAAATACATAGTGACCCAAACCCCAAGAGATGGTCAAGTCTTGCCCTGATCGCAAAAGAATAGATAGAGAGAGATAAGGGTACACTATGTATTGCAAATGCTACCTATACTTGATCAAGTAAGTATTCATTTTTATGAATAAAAATATTTCATTCTTTTAAACTACTTGTAAATAGCCTGAGAAATAATATAAAAATAAAATAAAAACCAAAATAAAAATAAAATCCAACAATTCATTGTACAAAAGACACTTGTATATATACACAATACCTTTTTATTCTACAACCTTAATTAATTTATAAAAATCAAATAAAAATTATTTGGTATTTGTTTAGCCCAGAAATCGAGCGGTCTTAAGTTCCACACAAGGCGGGAACTCAGTCGTTGAATCGACCACACGAAATCCGGATTAAAACAACAATTAACCCACAACAATGATCAAATAATGAAAAGCGGTGTGGAATTAAAATTTATTATAATTCTACAACAAAAATGTGTATAGGTGCAAGTATGTGTAGAGTGTCGAACACAGGAAACAAACAGGTAGATCAGGGCAATCAAGCTCAAATGCGAATGCGATGTATTTGTCTATACAAGTGCTATTTTTTGTTGGTTTTTAATTATATATTTTTTATTTAATATTTTATTTTATATTTATATATTTTGAATTTAAATATTATATTTTATATTTTATTTGTAATTTATATTTTATATTTTCTTTTTCATTAAAAAGGATATAAGACTGTATAGGATATGTATATATATACACATGAGAGATGAGAAAGAGATAAAAATAGGTAAAAATATTCAAAATACATGAAATAAAATATTTTTATGCTTTTTATATTTTTCTATTTTTTGTGATTTTTTATATTTTTGCTAATTGTTTTGTATTTTTAAAGTTCAAAATACTCAAAACAGTGAATGGAATAAATTCTTGAAATTAAAATGGAGATGAAAAATAGTAAACGATATCCAAAATTATCCAAATTAATTTTACCTACATATAATGAAATAGAGAAGATTTTAAACTACATGTAATTATTTTTATTAATTTTTTCGAGGTTTAAAATTATAAGTTACCTTTTATGACCTATATAGGTATATTTATCTATATATTTTAATGTTTTATTTTTATTTTGTATATTTAATTTTATTATTTTGTATTATTATTTTATATATTTATAACTTAATTTTATACACTTGAATATATTTTTATTTTATTTTTTTGAAGTATTTTGTATAATTAAATAAGTAGAAGTATTAATTGTATATGTATAGTTATAGGTATTTCATCTACGCATTGTATACAAGTATTTTATTTTTGTGTTCTCATTAGTGTTTTATTCCAGTTTTAATTTACATATATATTATAAATAATGTTTAAAAATATAAAATTACAAAAATAATGAATGTTAAATAAAATGAATATTTTAATCGGTACAAGTATACAATAGGGGTCCAAAACTCAACTTTCAAATCGTAACTTTGAAAAATATGAAACCACTTCATTAAATAATTTATTGAAAATTATATACAATTAAATGTGATTTTAATACATTTCGAGTTTTTATTTGAGAGATACATGTCTGGGAAGTTAGGGTTTTGGAAACTTATTCATATCATAACTTTTTATTTGTACATTGTTTTTGTATGAATCAATTTTGTATTTTTCTATATTTAATTATCTACAAATTTCATGTTCAAAATTTCTTTATTCGAAGTATAAAAAGTGAAACTAAAAATAGGTCCCAAAATGAATAAAGAATGAATTAAATAAAAGGTATTTTTATTGTATTTTGGCCCTTATCTCCCCCTACTTTATTCCTTATCGACCTAGTCATCGAGATGCCTAGGTCTCGGGGTTTCGGGTCATAAAATATTTGTAATATTTTATTATTTTTATTTTCTTTTCTTTATTCTATTATTTTGTCTTTAAAAATTGTATTTTGTACACTATTTACACACAAATGCATGAATGATAAAATGCCTAAATTAAGCCTATTTGCACGCATTTACTAGGGTTTTTAAGGCCAAAATGATAGAATAAAGATGGTGAAATGTAGATTCATCATCCCCCTATACTTGTCTTTGCTAGTCCCTAGCAAACACTTATGCAATAAGTACAAAAAAGAAAAACAAATCAAAGGAAAAGAAGAAAATTGGATTTAATTTATTGATCGAACTTGTCTTTAGAAAATCAAAGTTTGGAGCTTAAGTCGGTCCTTTGAAATTTTAGTGCGGGCGAAACCTTAGCGAGAACTAGATTTGAAATCCAACAACCCTTGAGAATCCCCAAAAACCCTGCTCAAGTCTTCTCAATAGCCATGTCAGAATACTTCAACTCATACGCAATCCCTTATGACTATGAATCTGACTTGTACAGTGTAAGTGATGGTGGCTCTCCCCAACTGAAATTACAAAGAGACTGACTTCTCGAATATGGCAACCCAATGATTCCCCAATCCAATAACTCATTCCTCGAGGAGCAGGGTATTCCCTTCTAAGTTCAAGTGGCAACCAGCTCAAGAGGAGTGGGTGGAGAGAAAAGTGGACAGTAGCCAGTGTAGCTACTTATCCTAGGATGCAAGACCAGTGTAGTCAAGTCATCCAGCTGCAGGCTCACATAATTTGACTTTGAAGCTCAAGCTTGCTTATTAACTATACAAATATCTACACTCCGACAGGCATTTTAATTTTTGTACAAGCCTGCCCGTTTTTTTGGAGTTTTTGCTTTTTGCTTTCTCTCTCTCTCTCTCTCTCTCTCTTTTTTTTTTCTTTTTTTAAATACTATTCACAACAGAATTTACATAAGGAGTTTTCCCTCTTGAGTCAGTAGACTATCCCTCTTTTGAATCTTTATTGCAACCCACACTCTCCTATCTTCAAAACTTATCATCACCGGACAGGTTGGGGTGCACTTCCCTCCCTAGAGGAGGACAAGTGTTTCCACCTATGTGCGTCTCATACCGACAAATCCACTTCCATCACCACTCCAAATGAGTTGAGCCAAGTGAAAGGTGCAAGTGTCCAAGTTAAGTCGTTATCAACAAGAGTCATGCATGTGATCCGATATACTCTACTTAGACAGTCAAGAATCCATTGAACCAAGTCCCCTGATCCTCAAATATTTAAGTCAACTAGACCTGAACTACCTCAATTCCAATTCCTATAAGGTTCCTGTTAATTAGGTAGATTTAAGGTCCAACCAAGCTCCAATCTTCGGATGTTACTTAGACTTGTTCAACTATCAAACTCAATCTGAAAAATGCTAATGCTATGCAAATGCTATGCAAGATGCATAAAATATTTTTGTGATGCAATTTTTAAAGATTTTGAACCTTTTTATGGGTTTTTGGAAAAGATGATTCATATGCATTTTTTGTTTTTCAAAGAGATTTTTCAAATGTTTTTGGTATTTTAATTTTGCAAGTGTTTTTAGTACTTTTGAAAGCAAAAAGATTTGGCTAAAAATTAGGTACAAATATTTACATAGGGATGCATCTTATATTTACTAGAATTAGAGTTTAAGAATTTACAAGGATAAGTGGTCAATTTTATAAGTACATATATAATGAATTTTGGTGTGATGTATATATTCCTAAAACTTATTTGCAATCATTTTACAAATAATTTTGAAAAACTATAGTCCGAAATAATTTTTACAAACATTTTTTTTACAAACATGTACTCCCATTTGAAAATCATTTTGCAAAGTTTTTCCAAACAATGTATATATATATATATATATATAGATTTTTCTAAAATTTTTGCAACCATTTTTCAAACCATTTGCAAATAGATTTTCAAACATTTATTTCATACAAAAAAATAAATTTTCAAATAATATTTTTTGCAAAGGTTGAAAACATGTAACAAAACGTTTTCAAAATAGTCTTCAAAAGATTTTTCACAAATATTTTCAAGCTATTTTCAAACATTTTGTAAAAATATTTCACCTGATTTATTAATCAATAAATACAAAAATAATTTGAGGAATAATCAACATCTTTTTATTGAATTTTTTTATGATTTTTAATAGTATAATTAGCACATAATTATTAATAAAAATATGAAAGTACGAGTTATGGCTAAAGTATATATGGAGTATATACAACCCCCTATACTTAGCTTGAGTTATGTCCTCATAGATCAGAGAGAAAGAGAGAAGACGTAACTCACACTGAGTATAGACAATAGGAATGAATGAATAAGAAGTTGACCGCCCCCTATACTTAGGATCAAATAATCCTAAGTATAGCATATTGTACACAAAGTAGGGAGGGTTCAAGGGTGGGAATGAACAGATCGTACTCAAACTATCTTCCCATATACTTAGGGTAAGAAATCCCTAAGTATAGATAAGAAGAGGATACAATGGAGAGGATCAAAGAATAGAAGATCTCGGGGTGTACAACCCCCTATACTTAGGACAAAGTACTCCTAAGTATAGAATACTGACAAAAAGGGGCGACACCTTTCGGGTAGATAAAGAATATAGAAGAGGAAAAGAAGAAAAAAAGAAAAGAAGAAAACAAATCTGGAGATGGAAAAGATAGAGAAGGATGTACGCATCACTCCTCCTATACTTAGGAAGAAGCCCTAAGTATAGGCGACAACAGGAGTGATGAAACAGAACAACGAATGAACACTCGGCTCATCCACCCCCTATACTTAGGACAAGGCACGTCCTAAGCAAGGTATACACGAGAATGGGGTGGATGAGAAAAATGAGGGAGGTACAGAGATGAACAAAAGTGAATACACAACAAAGTGGATGTACAAAGGATCAAGAAGGTCGAAAGCAAACCTTCTTGCGGGACCGCTGAGGAATGGATCTGGTATGGTATAGGTCAACATCGGGGTCCTCAGATGACACTAACCGATCAAGATCGACAGGGTGAAGGTCCTCAGTGACCCTAGAGTGTGAATGCATAGACGAGTGAGTGGAAGAAGTATGACTAGGTCCGGCCTTGGAAGTCTCGCTGAAGTCAAAGTAAAATGGGACGAACTCATCATCATTGGAAGAAGTGTAATCAGTGCCATCCTGCGAGGTCTCGTCCATTTCAAAACCAAAAGGAACAAAATCATCGGTGGAAGTAATCGAACTCTGTTCGTCCTCAATAATCTCAACCGGATCATCTTTTTCATCAAGTAGCCCGAATTCCCGATTAAAAGTAACCAAATCAAATTCAACATTTGTCTCATCTGGATCTAAGTGAGCAGGAACAGACCCATCAGTGAAAGTAATCAAGTCATGTCCATCCTGTCTAGTCTCTAAATCTACCCTATGCTCAATGGTGTCGATCGTGTAAATCCCACGGATGTCATCAACACATCGCCACACCCCATAAGAAGGAACTCTGAGGTCCATGCTTTCCAGGTCTTCCTCTTTGGAGAGGAATTCTTGGGTCTTAGTGGAATCCAACATGCAACAAAAGTCTATGATAGTCTCATCAAGGTCATGGTCCTCAGGGTCAGGCAAGATAGGTGTGGGTGCATCAGGTGCAGGTCTTTGATCAGCAGTGTGTACAGTGATGACCACCTCGCTCTCGTCAACAGGATGGTGGTAAATCTCTCCCGATCCATAATCAATAACGACCTACGAGGAATGGTCGTACCGGGATGATTAGAGAGTGCTCCCCTGTAGAGGTCTCCATGGGCAATACGACAAAATCAATATGGTAGCCCATGCCCTGAATTGAAATGACGATGTTTTCAAGGATACCCTCAACTTCTTGATGGATCCATAAGCAAACTGAACTATCATCCTCGTCTTCTTTAGAAGCCCTACGTGAAGAGACTATACCAGCGAGAAGGGTAATATGCTAATCAAAGCACCACCATCGAGGAGAGTGTGATCACATGTGAAGTCAAAGATGGTGCAACTAATGAAAGGTGTGGCAGTGTTCTTTTTCCAAGGAACGGGACAGTGTGTGATGGCGTGGGTAGTGGCCATGGTCAAAATATGATGCTCAGATCTGCTCCTCCGCTTTTGCTTCTTGAGAAGAGGAACATATAAATTAGTCATGGCATGCTGAAGTGGGACACGAATAATCTCATGAATGGTGGTCACCACTTCGAGTTCAGTCAATATTTTTTTAATTTTTAGACCTCCTCCATACAAGGGAGGAAGTCAGAATCAGTGTATACACGAGGAATGCCAAGAGCAATCTGTACAACGACCTCCTCGGGGTCAAAGATGGGACAATGTGTGAGAGGTTGTGTTGTCAAAGGATCTAGCAAGTGGGCGCTCTCCTCACAGTCTGACTCAACCAAAGGTCTCTCGAACTCTTTTTGTGTTTTTAATTTTTTCTCTTTTTTTATATTGGGCGATTGTAAGCTTTCATGGAAATCCTCGAGTAAACCCATATCATCAAATGGTGGAGAATCATGGTTGCTCTTTTTTATGCTAGTGAGGTTGTCAATCCTCTGTTTCATATGATCCATCATTTGGGTCAAGTGCTCAAGTGGACTCCATGAAAGGTGACTCCAACAATCAGTCTTGGGTGGATGTGAAGGTGGAAAATATGGAGTTGGAAAATCTAGGGTGAGTGTGGATAAAAATTCGAGGCCTGAATCTGTGGCTCAGAAGGATATGTACAAAAGACAGGAGAAAAGTACTCCTAGAAAAAGGGAGGTGGACCGCCTGGAGTGAATGAAGGATCCGCAAAGTATGTAAAAAATACGCTCCAGTCGGCCATCTCAAAACAAGAGGAAAATGATCGGGAGAACATGTCGGTCAAGACAAGAGAAGTGAAGAAAAAAGCGCAAATGCGCAGAGACGATCTAGAATGCACACAAGCAATCACAAACAAACTCACACAAAACAAACCCTCAGTTCACCTACTCAACTCGGTAGAGACCGTGAAACACAGTCTTTTTATCTTGTCCGTTTTAGAGTTAGGTGAGAAGTCCAAAAGTTGCACAAACACTTAGGGGCTGAATGGGATTTGGGCACTAATCCTTAGTGTGTGCGCGAGTAGTGTAAAACGAAGACAATGAGGGGATTACTCGCCTTGAGACAAATATTTTCTTTTTGATCGATTTTAGGGTCAAGTAAAGTTAGCAGTCCCAATTTTATTGATTATCATATTTTTGGATTTTTAGTGAGAATGCATGAGCCTAACGAGGAGTCAATTCTTTTAAGTACCTAGGTGATCAAAATCAGAGGGAGAGTCGGAAAAGCAATGCAAGCAGGAAAACGATGATGAATGCTAAAACGTAAATGCTCACATTGCCTCCAGCACTCTACATGTAAAGATGCTCTGCAGAATTGAAACCTATCTATATGCAAATGCAAGCCGATGAAATCACCCTAAGTTTAGTAATTGCTATTAGCGTAAATAACCGATGCTAATGACTTAGAATGGAACCGAAGTGTCCGGTCTTGGAGTCTCCTCGGTGCCCACCACAATGGGCCCTACAAGCACTGTATGGAGAACTCTCACGGCCGGTGGTTCTGAGGCTAAGTGAAAAGCAGTTTAAAATTTGACTAAGTCCAAACGAATCTATAGGAGCATACAATGGTATTATGTGTTTGGCCTTCATCTATCGCAAGCCATCCTAAAACTAAGGGCTCAATCACACAAAATAAAGAAAATAAAATAAAAGATGCGATGAAAACTGTATAAACCACGGTGAGCCCCAAGTGAACAATCACTTGGAAATTGGGCCCGAAAGTCCAAAGTCCTGAGTACTTGTATTATTACAATAATTGAGTCTCTTCCTCACTCAAATTACACAAATAAATAAATGCACAGAAAATGCTCAAAATTTGTATTCAAACACTCCAAGTCCTCCTTTGTGCTAGGTCAAAGTCGCCTCACGTGGTTGCGCCGGTGCTATAAAGAGGAGCTCCTCCCTCAATCCGCGTACCTCGCACAAAATCCAAACAAGGAGAGTGGTTAGATAATTCAACAATGAATATCAACTAAAGAAGCAAATAATGAAGCAAGAATATAGACAAAAATTACATACAAGCAAAAAGCCGATCTATGCGCCGTTGCTCCCCAGCAACGACGCCATTTGTTTAGCCCATAAATCAAGCGGTCTTAAGTTCCACACAAGGCAGGAACTCAGTCGCTGAATCGACCACACGAAATCAGGATTAAAACAACAATCAACTCACACCAATGATTAAACAATGAAAAGCAATATGGAGTTAAAATTTATTATAACTCTACAACAAAGATGTGTATAGGTGCAAGTATGTGTACATTGTCGAACACAGGAAGCAAACATGTAGATCGAGGCAATCAAGCTCAAATGTGAATGTGATGTATTTGTCTATACAAGTGCTATTTTTTGTGGATTTTTAATTTTATATTTTTTATTTAAGTTTTGATTTCATATTTTTATATTTTGGTTGTTAATTGTATGATTTTATATTTTCTTTTTGTATTTTATATTTTTATATTTTCTTTAAAAAGGATATAAAACTATATAGGATATATATAAGAGATGAGAGAGATAAAAACAGGTAGAAATATTCAAAATACAAGAAATGCATTATTTTTGTAATTTTTATATTTTTCTAATGTTTTTGTGATTTTTTTCTGTTATTGCTATCTTTTTGGTATTTTTCAAGTTCAAAATACTCAAAACAGTGAATAAAATAATACCTGAAATTAAAATGGAGATGAAAAATAGTAAACCGTATCCAAAATTCTCCAAATTAATTTCAAACTACAGATAATGAAATAGAGAAAATTTAGGAACAGAAAACACAATTTTTAGATTTTTTATGGATTTTATAAATTTTTATGAAGGTTTTTAGAGTTTTTCTATTTTTATGAGTTTTCTTTTATGTTTTTAATGGTTTTTGGCCTGAAGGTAAAAGACACAGAAATAAGCAAAATATTTTTTTTGGAATTTTCCAAAAAATGTTTTATAATTTTTATGTATTTTCTAATGCAAATAGTGAAGAAAATGCTTATTTTGAATTTTTATGAATAATAAATTGCAAAATAAAAATATGACATGATATAGTTATGAAACAAGAACTTATTTTATTTTTTAGGGATTTTGTAGGAGATTTATAGACGCATGAAATAAATAGAGAGAACAAATAGAAACTACACTACTGACAAGGGCATTTCTGTAAATATGTAAAAGTCCAGGGAGCCATAGTGCAATTTCCCACAAAATTATAATGCAATATAAATATTTAAGGACCAATTATAAAACACCAAAAACCCAGGGTTATCAATGCAAAAAGACCAAACACGCACGCGATTGTCACGTGCCTGGCAGGTACCTGTACGTTATTTTCCAGAACATATGGGCTAAAATGCAAACTAACTATAAATAATATAACAATAATAAATAGTTTCTGAATTGTTTCGGAATACAAAAAGGCCTGGGGTCCCTAGTGCAAAATGTCCACCCTCACGTGTACATGTTACGTGAGGTGATGTGGCCAGGGACCAAAATGCAATAATAGAATGTAGCAGGACATAGTTATAAATATTACAAAAGTTTTCAAATGGTAGATGAAAGATTTAAGACCGAATATTAAATACAAAAAGAGCGGGGGTTAGACTGCAAAATACCATCGCTCGGGCGGATCGGACGGCTAAAGACCGTCACTTGGACACGTGGCATGCCTGTAACGCACGATACCCTTTCGTAGCGACGACCCAGATTAGATGCTCCTTTGACGAGCTGATGATTGGACGGACACGATCTGACGACTGCTACTCTGTCTGGGGCTCCTTGAAGATTGAACGACAGAGAACGGGTCAGGACGAACAAATCAAGAACTCGGAGGATTCGAGTTTAAATCCACTCGCGTGACCCATTCTGGCCTTCTAGGAAGCTCAGAGAGGGTGCCCAACAATCTTGTGGTGGTTCTCTAGCATCTGGGGGCATCAAAAGGGCGAGGGTTGCATCAGGGCTCCTCCGCGATGTCAGAGACGAAACAAGGCCCCCAGGTGCTTCTGGCACGGTCAAAATCGCCCTCCAGGCGAACTTCTCGCTCCTGGCACCTGCAAGATGTGTTAAGGAAGGGGAGGGCAAAGTGCCTTGCCCCTCCTGACTACGTAATGAGGCGGAAAACTACAATAAAGGAGATCGCAGGAGCAAGCTCTGGTGAGGTGGTGGCGAAGGGTGGTCGACCGGCTACACGCGAAAAGGAAGGCAAGAATCTATTCCTAAGACTACGGTGAATAAGACAATGCAAAAAAAGTAAAGAACACAGGCCACAAAGGCTAAGAATGCCTGAGATGGGGACCTCACGACCAAGATGGCCGGAGATGGGTGGAGACCGCGATTCACACCGCCAAGCACCTCCGCGAAGGGGCCGGAGAGGATCTATCACCTCCTCGATCCAGGGCCGGGAGAAGGAGGTGCTCAGCTAAGGAAAAAAGGGCTAAATTTGCAATGGAGGTGACAGGAGGTATTTTGAATGGGTGGTTCTGGAGGCTCGAAGAATGAGGCGTAGTAGGCGTCTCATCGATCCAAAGATCAAAAAGAGCCTAGGGCATGAATCAGGGATGTATGGGCATGAAAAGTCCAGAAGGGAGTGACGCAAAAGGGTGAAAGACAGAGCCTCAAAAAAATCGCGAAGTCGGGTCAAAATCCGTTTCTGACACAGGTTAGACGTTGGGCAGAGAGTTGATGAAAGGTCAACGTCTGCCGCCACCTGGTTGGTCCACGTGGACCAACCAGGAAAAAGTCTGGAAAAAAACTTTCTAAAATAAATTAAAAATAAGAAATGATTTTATTAAATTAAACTTATAAAATAAAAAAATGTTTATTGTTTTATAAAGTATTTTGTTATGATTTTTATTTTTTTTGGAGGTTTAAAATTATAAGTTACCTTTTATGGCCTATATAGGTATATCTATCTATATATTTTAATGTTTTATTTTAATTTTGTATATTTAATTTTATTATTTTGTATTATTATTTTATATATTTATAACTTAATTTTATACACTTGAATATATTTTTTATTTATTTTTTGAAGTATTTTGTATAATTAAATAAATAGAAGTATTTATTGTATAGGTATAGTTATAGGTATTTCATCTATGTATTGTATACAAGTCTTTTATTTTTGTGTTTTCTTTAGTGTTTTATTCCAGTTTTAATTTATATATATATATATATTATAAATAATATTTACAAAAAATATAAAATTACAAAAATAATGAATAATAAATAAAATTAATATTTTAATCGGTACAAGTACATAATAGGGATCCGAAACTCAACTTTCAAATTGTAACTCCGAAAAATATGAAACCACCTTCATTAAATAGCTTATTGAAAATTATATATAATTGAAGGTAATTAGGATACATTTCGAGTTTTTATTTGAGAGATGCATGTCTGGGAAGTTGGGTTTTGGAAACTTATTCAGATCATAAGTTTTTATATGTACATTATTTTTGTATGAATCAATTTTGTATTTTTCTATATTTAATTATCTACCACTTTCATGTCAAAGTTTCTTTATTTGAAGTATGAAAAGTGAAAATAAAAATAGATCTTAAAATGAATAAATAATGAATTAAATAAAAGGTATTTTTATTGTATTTTGTCCCTTATCTCCCCTACTTTATTCCTTGTTGACCTAGTCATCGAGATGCATAGGTCTCGGGGTTTCGGGTCCTAAAATATTTGCAATATTTTATTCTTTTTCGCTTCTTTTCTTTATTCTATTATTCTGGCTTTAAAAACCGTATTTTGTACACTATTTACACACAAATGCATGAATGATAAAATGCCTAAATTAAGCCTATTAACATGCATTTACTAGGTTTTTAAGGCCAAATTTGAATAAAGATGATGAAACATAGATTCATCAGTATTCCTTAAATTATTTTTTAAATAAATAAAATATAAAATAAAAAGAATTTTTGCAAAAATAATAAAACAAAAATACATACCCATAATACATAGGTATAGTATACCTCTATATATCACTTAATATCATATATACCCTATTTATTTTTTTAAAAAAATAATTAAAAATCACAGAAAAAATGTTTATAAAATGATGAACATTTTATTTTATACACTTTTTATTTTAAACTCGTTTACTATTTTATATTTAATTTCCTTTTATTTTTTATAAATCCTAATTTCTTATTGGCCCACATGGAATCGTTGACCCGTGTCAACATCTCCTTCCCAGTCGGGTCGACCTGAGTCCTGTTCGCCAGAGCATCTTCTCAGATTTTTTCTGATCGGACCTAATACCCTTTCACCTTGATTTCAAAGCCCGATTCCTCTCCTAGGAACCATGATCCTCGCAGATGCCAAGGGAGGGTCGGATCTTCCAAGGGTTCACCCCATCGACCGATCTTTCTAGACCCTTGAGCAAGTCCTATAATTATGCTCTTCCACCTCGAGACTTCCTTAGCTCGTACCTCACCACCCTTCTTCTCCCTATACACCTCCAGTTGAGTGACAACTTCCTGGAGAGACCTTTAGAGTGCGGACTGGTGCTGCATCGACGACACTCAAGCTACGTGGCGGGAGCTCCGCCGTGTTTAGCCTCCTTGGCCAGTCGCGACCTGGTTGAGGCCAAAAACCTCTGCCTCTCCTTCGCCTGACGTTGCCGAGCTCCTCAGAAGCCTCAGGTATCACCCTTATTGCCCACATTTTCCATTTTGATTTGACTTTTCATTTCCATCTCTGTCGATTCTTTCTCTCCGACCATCGAGTTTGGAGCCTCCGCTCGCTCGCCTTCCATTACCGATCGAAATGCCAAATCACCATAACCCTTCCTCTCGCAACCTGATTACCTTAAAATCACTCATCAGAGTGAGATTAAGGCCTAAACCTCCTTCCTGCACTCCCATCAGAGCTCAAACCTCATTCCCTATCGCTTCTCTATACTTCCCACTCAATAATCAGACCGGAGCAAAGTCCTGCTACCCTTACAGGTGTTCAAACGCATGAGGAGTACCATATGGAGTCCCAACTGTTCAGATAGAGCAAGTGCAGACATGAGATCACTGTCCCGCTCAACCGGCCGACCATCTTCCTATCCGAGCCAACTACCCGATGCGGAGTGCTTCCACAATCATACTAGACCTCTCGTTAGCTCCATCGGAGCTATGGATCAGCCTCCATGCTCAGACGAAGCTTGCCAGACGTCTGTTCATCTAGACACCTTCTCCAATGTCTGATATGAAGTTTTACCCTAGATTTGATCTGAGCCCTCCTTTAGCGCCTCATCCTAACACTCGGATCATATCCGGGCCCCTCATTTGAGCCGTCTGACAGTCAGCTTTGGGGGCTAGTAGATCAATCCTGACGTTGCTTATCCGACCGCTTGTCATCGATAAAAGATGAGCAGTCAGATCTGCCCCACCAACGGTCATCAGATCGTATGTCAGAGGTCTCCCACATGCATGCCACATGCCCCCTACTTGGGTATATTTCAATTTTTCCCTGCATGTTATCTTATGTAGCTTTAGTACAATAAATAATTGTTAGTTAAAACATTTGCAGTTTGGACCCTTTAGTTCTATATTTGCATTTTAGTCTTGACGAGTCTGAGTCACGTATGTCCCCACGTGTTTTGCTGAGTTATTTGCAACATTTATCCCACATTTCTTGTTGGTTACAATATGAATGTTTAGTTTTTATATTTGCATTTATACCCCTGTGAATCTGGATCATTTTTTGCGCGTGATTTGAGTGGGTTATTTGCAGATTTGGCCCTGGAACGGTAATATTTGTTATCTGTTTGGTCCTAAAAGTTATAGTATTTGCGTTTGGGTCAGTGTAAATTGTTTTTAATTCCTTGTCTTTTATTAGATGGAATAAATATCAAATTAGCTCCAAAATTCTATAAAAATACTTGTCAGTTCGCTTGCTTGCTATTTGCATGGTAATTTTGGTTTGCCATTTTGATTTTATTTTATATTATTAGAAATTTAAAAACACCTCAAAAGTGTCTGTTTGTGTTATAAAAATCAGAAAAAATTGAAAAATGTCTTAAAAATTCCACAAAAATTTCTATGATTGTATTTTATTGTTTTAACTTCTATATCATTTTTTAAAACACCTCATACAAACCCTAAAAATTACGAAATATCCAAAAACTTATAAAATTTGTATAAAATCAAAGAAAAATCTGAAATTTGTGTTTTAGTTTCCGTTTGTATGTTTCAACTTATATCTTATCATAAAAATATCATCTAGGAGTTTGGGGCACCTAGGATATTTTTAAGTTGCAAATTACTCTTTGAGGTGCACTTTTTAGTATTTCTACCACTGTTTGATTTTTATAAAATCACAAAAACATTTAAAAATCCCAAAAACATTATCAAAAATATTTCAAAACCTATAAAAGCCATTTCTTTACTTTAATTTTCTGAGCATTTCTGCTATATTTGAAAAATACAAAAAGAATGTTGTATGTGTCTTTTATGTATTGAGCTTGTTTGCCTTTATTAGAAAATTAAAAATTTGAAAAATAAAAAAAACTACCACAAATACTTTTTTTTCAAAAATCTGACTACTAAGTTTATAATTATGCTCCTTGTGTTCGACTCTAGTCGTTATACCAGGTAAATAAAAAGGAAGATGCTTACATTGATTGATTGATTATTTGAGTGGTTATTTTTCTCGTTGATTGTGTTGGGTGATTTGGGTCACAACGACACTGAATTATATTTTTACTTAACCCATGTTGCTTGGCTGGTCATAAGAATGGGGCCGTTGCCGGGGAGCACGGGTTAGTACTTTGATTTCATTTTTGCACATTTTTGTATCTATATATTATAACTTCTTTCTGACATCTTCCGTTTCACTTTTTGTGCGAGGAACTCCCTGAGGACGACCCGCTTCGCTTTTGGAGGAGTTCGTATCCGAGGAGGAGTAGAGGAGGAAAGAAGACAATTATTGTAGATATACAGTTTTTATTTTTCACAAAATATTATTATAATAATTTTGGACTCTTGAGACTCTCTTGATTTATTCGGGGTCTGTTTCGCCGAGAGCCATTGCACTTGGGGGGACCTTACTAAGATTTTGCGAGATTTTTCGCATTTATTTTCTATTTGATTCCCAAGGATTTGGCCCCTAGATTTAGAATTTCTATTTGCTTGAGCTCGTAATAAAATAGGTCCAAACACTTAATATCTTATCTGTTCCTATAGTTCGTAACTGGATATAGTAAAATAAACATAAAAAGTTGACTTAATTTGTTAAGAGACCACGTGCCGTGAGGATTTGCATACAACGCTAGTAGGACCCATTGTGGCGGGCGCCAAGCGACTCCCAAGATCGGACTTAGGTCTTTTATCTGATTAGTTGACTACCAATTTTTCACGCTAATAGGAGTTGCTCATCTAGAGATGATTTCCTCGTGCATCATATAGGTAGTTTAATTTCTGTCTTTTAATTTTTACGCAGTTCACCCTGCAAGTAGAGTGCTGGAGCAAGGTACACATTTCTATCTTTGCATGCATCATTGTATTTGATTGCACATTGGATTTTCTGACTTCCTCCCCCAGTTTTATTGGACTTAAAATAACCAAGGAAATCGAAAAATTCATTCGATATTATATTCTTTCAAAAAATATATAAAAAAAGTGACAACCAATAAAATTTGGGACTGCTAAAGAAAACTTGACCTAAAACCGAACATCACTTAAAAACATTGTTTTGGGGAGAGTCACCCCCTCCTGATTTGATTTATCTGCAGCGGGGGAGCGACCCGCACACTAGGATAGAGCTACACCTAATCTATCTTCAGACTAATGGTTCTTGTGATTGGTTGTTCTCTAGTGAGGATTTCACTGGGTAACTGGTAATCGATCCGGGACTTCCTTAGTAGAATGGGTAGATCGACTAGCCAGTAAATGGTCCGCATCCCATACTCGCTAGGAAAAACTGATTGTGGGAATCCGGGTTAGTCTTATAGGAGCATTTGGCTGCTAACATCTTGCTTAACCGCTATGGTAGATTGAATTATCACCTAAATAAAATTTGACAAGATTAACGATCAAGCTTTCACGGTCACCAGCTTGCGTTGCGTAGGTGAATTGGAAGTTTGATCTCTCATCTTGTTTGTGTCCCATATCAAATCTTCATAAATCCCCACATCACGATGATGGGAAGGAGGTCCCTTAGGCTTCCTTTGGCAGCATCGCTTTCTAGCACTCCTCCTCATTCATCTAGGGCAGCTTCAGAGAGCTCAGACCCGCTCTCTGAACCCGAATTTGCCTCCACCCTGTTCCCGTCGACCAACCTTCTTCTACACATAAGGTATTAGTTCAAAGGTGTAAATTCTTGAACTTAGCATATCTCGGATCCTATATAATAATATCCGACTCGTCAAGAGAAAACCAACGAAATTTGTTTTGTGTGAATCGGACTTTGTTTCGAATTGTTATGATTTTCGGAAGAAAGAGAAGGAAGGCTAAAATGTCATTAACCCATAATGACTGTCATTAAGACTAATTAAACATTATTAAAGAAACTAATGACGGATTGAAAACTGCTAATGATCATTAATAAAAACTAATCAATAGTTAGCAAAAGATAAGCGTAAGCCGTGAAAGTTAAATCGTGATTAGTGAAAGTTAATCACTATTAGTGTTAATTAAGCATCATTAGCGAATGTAGAATACTCTGGAATGTTCTAACTTAAGCCCCAAGTTTGGGATATGTTTTGGCCAAAACCATGGGCTGTTAAACCATGGTTAAGGCCTAAACCATGGTTTTCTAACCATGGTTAGTGGTTTTCTGGGGCCTATAAATAGACCCCCACCCATTCATTCTCTACGACTTCCACTACCACCACCACCCCAAGGGCTAGGGTCGAGAGGTCGGGAGGAGGAGTGGGAGGCGAGGTAGGAGCGCTAGCGAAGCGCTGCCGGGAGAACGAGGAGGAGAAAGGTACGATCCTCTCTTAGATTGCTTCGTAAGCTAGGCTTTCAATTCATCATCTTGTTCTTCCAAGTTTTGTTCTTGATTCATCTTTCTTTCCGATTTGTTTTCCTGTTGTGGTTCGAGGAGAAATCTGTGTAACACCCTACTTAGGTGCGGGCGGCTATGCATGTCAGTGATCCTGTGATTCGTCACACGTTCACTCATCTAAGACAGGTGGTGTCTACCGATTCTCCATCGTTTATGTTTTTATTCTTTCTGTTATGCTTTTATAGTTATTTTGATGGAGAAACCTGTGTAATACCCTACTTAGGTGCGGGCGGCTATGCACATCAGTGACCATGTGATTCGTCACACGTTTACTCACCTAAGATGCGTGGTGTCTACCGATTCTTCATCTCTTGTTGTTTGAGTATATTCTTTCAGTTTCGTTGTTATTTTCCTCTCGATTGATTTTATAGAGGAAACTCTTTTCATTTTTATTTTGAAATATGTTCCGATGTAGGGGGAGACTCTGCCGAAATTTTCCGAGAAATATGTCCCGATATAAGGGGAAACTCTGTCGAAATTTTTCGAGAAATATGTCCCGATATAAAGGGGAAACTCTGTCGGAATTTTCTGAGAAATATGTCCCGATATAAGGAGAAGCTCTGCTGAAATTTTAAGAGAAAATATGTTCTTCGTGTTCTTTGCGTTCTTCGCGTTCTTCGTGTTCTTCGCGTTCTTCGTGTTCTTGACACGTTCTTAACGTTTTGATACGAAAATGAAATTCAATCTTTTCAGGAGCCTTAAAATAGCCTTCCTAAAAACAAAACACGATAAAGCCTTGCATACACGAGAGAGAGCTCGACTAGGTAACGAAATCCTTCCTTTTGCTGTTGGGTTTTCATACGAAATTATTGAAATTCTTGATTTTGTGTTCTTTGCTATGAAGAACTCTAATTTTAGCTATTTTTGAAAAAGACTGAAGAATTGCTTTGTGATTCCCACTAAAATAAGGTTTAAGCATCAAATTGATTGGCTTGAAAGTTAGGGTTTGGGAGTTAAAATAGGCACAAATACAAGTATATATGGTTATGAATAATATATATGTGAGTCTATACTAAGTATTGTTGATTATGTAAGTCGAAGACTTAACGAAAGAATTACATCATGGAAATTGATGTGGTTTGAGTTGGATCCTGAAAAGGATTGTGTGTCACGCTAAGGATGAGTAGGAGTAGTACTACAGGTCGGGCAAGCGACCTGTAGGTTTGTCGGAAGGAACCCGTATTGGCGTTTCGCTACCTAGGTGGTACAAGGTTGCCCTGTTATGTTAAGTGCACACGAAATGAATATTTTGCAACGCGTGGTACCGGGAGCCAATATCGTCGGGTTGAACGACGGAAGATGTGGTCGTGCCATGTGGAGGCACGGGTGGTTCAATAGCAGCTGGGTCACGATAACATGTATTTAAAGATGCTAGGTTATATGATTAAATGTTAGCCTGAGGTTTTAAGCAACTGAGTCCTCGAGGACGGCGTGCTCATTTGTTTTTTTAGGCTGAAGGTTGAGACCCTGTTTAATAAAAGAAAAGGAAATTGTCAAGGTAGTATTGGAGGATTGGTTGAGGCGACGTGCAGCGGCATAAGCCTACCAAGATCAACATAATCTCCAATCCCGAAGTGTCCACAGCTTTGGAGTCCAAGAATGGTGGGGTTCCCCTGGACTAATCCCTGATGTGGAATAGAAAGGAATAGGACTTAAATTAATGAGAAGGAATAAAATTTTTTGTGATATCAAGTTTTGAAAAATTACACAATTTGTTTGCTTTTCTCTTCTTCGTTACTTAGCATTCGCTAATTTTTATCCTATGATTTATGGAAAACCCAATAGGTATCGGTGAGCCATCGCAAGGACTTTAAAAATTCATCCAGCTTACATACTAGACATCCAGCCAGCCACAGTAACTTTACTTTTTAAGGTAGTTAGTAATCTTTTGTATATTTTCCTTTCAAGCTGATGTACATGTAAATGATTACAGTGGGACAGTGTATCATCTGAACTTTATTTAGTGAATGGAAATTGTTGAAATACTTTCTTCTGAGTATTTTTATTTGCAGTCTATTTCCGAATGTTAATTGTGATTGCTGAATAAATTATTGCTGAGTAACCATATCCGGATATGGAAGGATCCGGCGGCCTGGGAATCGGGATCGTGACAGATTGGTATCAGAGTAAGGTTACTCCAGTAATTTATTTAGTAGTTATCAACTATGAGTGGTACTCAGAAAACTAAGGTTGTATTAAGATCCTTTGATCTTAATAACTGACTGCAGTACCATTCACAAGTCATTGTCCCTTATGTACATCATGCTAAGACATATAGGAACTGACCTTTGACCTTGAATCATCCCAAGATCATGGCAGACCAAGACGTGTCTAGACAATTAGCGGCTATGATGGCAATGCTCCAAGACATGGGGCAAAGGCAACAAGCATTGGAGGAGAGGCTCAATGCAAAGGCTGAGAGACCCGAGGCATCTAAGCATGCGGATGCCAGGATTGAAGGTTCTGTCCATCTTTCTGAGGAAAAATCGAGTTACCATCCTTCAACTGACTCTGCTCCTACCCCGGTTGAAGGAACAATGGAGAAGGCCCTTCTTAGACACCAAACATTACTAGATAATTACCGAAAGGGAAAAATTCCTCGATTCAAAGGTGTAGAGACACCTGCCGAGGATGAGTTATGGCTCGATGACGTTACTAGGATGTTGAGGATAATCCATGCACCAGTTGACACTTGGGTGCACTTTGCTGATTACTCCCTAGCAGATTATGCACGACGATGGTGGAGAGCAATTTCCAAGAAGTTAGCAGAACCTGTTCCATGGGATATCTTTGAAGAGAGGTTCCGAGCTCACTTCTGTCCCTATCATTGGGAAGAATTAAAGAGGAGAAAGTTGGCTTCTCTGAATCAGGGTTGTAGGACCGTACGAGATTATCATATCCACTTTACTGAGCTACTACGTACTCACCAGCTCTATAAGCTTCACCACAAGAGTGTCTTACCAAATTTGTTAGCGGTCTTCAAGGAGATTTACGAGAAAAGCTTTCTGGTTTTAGAGCCACAATCGTAGATGAAGCAATGGACATCGCCTCTCGTATTGAGATGGAGAGGGATGAAAACCGCCAAAGAAGAAGTTTCCACTTTAATGGTGGACCATCCAAAAGCAAGGCACATTATAATCGTAGAGATCGTCGCTATCATCCAACCGGTTCCAATATAAGCTCACCACAGACCTTGGGTCAGGAATTATCTGGAAGAAGGGGTTTCTCTAGACCTCCACTATATCCTCGCGACTCAGCAGCAGGAGCTAGCACCTCTGTGGCTGGATCTTCAGCTCAAACAGGAGCACGTGTGTGTTTTTACTGTCATCAAGAAGGCCACATCAAGAAAGATTGTCCGAAGTTGAGAGGTTCGGGGTTTAAATCAACCCCAAATAACAGTATAACATCCACCTCGAGCAATGGAGCAACACACGGAGGAAGACATGGTAGAGGTCGGGGCTCACAAGGAGCGTCTCCTACACAACAACCACCTCAAAGTGTTGCGGGTTCTAGCTTGCCTATTCCTAATGACCAGCTAAATGCAATTACTGAGGAACAAGCCTACCACTCAGGCACAGTCGTACGAGGTACCGCTACTATTTATGCCTTTTCAGTACATGCTTTATTTGATTCTGGTGCTTCACATTCATTTATTGCTCGACAGTTAGTACCCACTTTGTGTAAGATACCAGTAAAGGTACAACAGTCCTATCTGATCAAGGGACCAGGAGGACAAGTATTTATAATCCGGAAATCCTGGATAATTGCATAGTAGTGATAATGGGACATCAGTTACCCGTTTCACTACTACTAATAGAAATGGAGGACTTTGATCTTATCCTAGGAATGGATTGGCTAAAAAGGCATCATACATGTCTTGATTGTTTTCTAGATACAGTAAAGTTTCACCTTCCTAACTCGATAGAATTCCAGTTCATTGGAAAGACATCCAATGATAATATTGAATATATCTCTAATTGAAGGCACAACAGTTGTTAGAGCAAGGATGCCAAGTTTATTTAGCTTATGTAACCACTACATCAGGGTCAGAAAGAATGATGGAAGATATACCTATAGTGTGCGAGTTTCCTGATGTATTTCCAGAGGAACTACCTGGATTACCACCTAAGCGAGAGATTGAATTTGAAATCTCTCTCATACATGATACTCATCCTATCTCTATCCCTCCGTATAGGATGGCATCAGTTGAGTTACGAGAGTTAAAGGTACAGTTGCAAGAACTGTTAGATAAAGGATTCATTCATCCTAGTACTTCACCATGGGGTGCACCTGTCTTATTTGTTAGGAAAAAGGATGGGTCGATGCGGTTGTGCATTGACTATAGACAATTAAACAAGAGGAAAATAAAGAATAAGTATCCACTACCAAGAATAGATGATCTCCTTGATCAGTTACAGGGTTCAACTATGTATTCCAAGATTGATTTAAGATCTGGATACCATTAGTTGAAAATTAAAGACACATATATTCCCAAGACAACATTTTGAACTAGATACGGGCATTATGAATTCTTAGTTATGCCTTTTGGACTAACAAATGCCCCAGCAGCCTTCATGGATCTCATGAATAGAGTATTCAAGGAGTTCTTAGATCACTTTGTAGTAGTCTTTATTGATGATGTGCTGATTTACTCCAAGGATAAGTATCTACATGAACACCATCTCAGGCATGCACTTGAAACTCTAAGGAAGAACAGACTGTATGCTAAATATAGCAAATGTGACTTATGGCTATCTGAAGTATCTTTCTTAGGCCATGTTATTTCTGGGGAAGGTATATAATTTGATCCTACAAAGGTTAGTGCGGTGATGAGTTGGGAACGTCCGAAGAATGTCACAGAAATACGATCTTTTCTGGGTTTAGCTGGATATTATAGAAGATTCGTGAAGGACTTTTCATGAATAGCATTGCCGACTAGACTAACTCAGAAGGAGGTCCCATTCTTATGGTCTGATACATGTGAAGCTAGTTTTCAGACACTGAAAGAATGCCTAACATCTGCACCAATTCTTACTCTACCCTCTAAGAGTGAAGGGTTCACAGTGTACACTGATGCATCTAAAGAAGGACTTGGGACAGTTCCTATGCAACATGGTAAGGTAGTTGCATATGCATCACGACAACTCAGGACACATCAAAAGAACTACCCAACACATGACCTTGAATTAGCTGCTGTAGTTTTTCGTTTAAAGATATGGAGACATTGCCTCTATGGTATTACTTTTAAAATCTTCACTGATCATAAAAGCTTGAAATATCTACAGAAGGAACTCAATATGAGACAGAGACGGTGGCTAGAGTTGTTGAAAGACTATGATTGCACTATCTCCTACCACCCTGGTAAGGGGAACGTTGTAGCAGATGCCCTTAGCAGAAGAACTTATTCACCTGGGTTAGTAAGTGCTATCCACTTCTGGGGTTTACTATCAACGTTAAGTGAATGGAAACCATTTGATAATAGTGCTGATACTATAACTATTCCTCATCGATATAAACTAGAGATCTGGGATAAAATAAAGAAATTACAAGAGGATGATCCAGTCCTTAAAGACTTGAAACAACAACTTGAGAAGCATGAGATAGAGGGATTCCAGATACAAGATGGGTTACTGTATAACCATCACAAAGTATGTGTACCAAACACACCTGAACTAAGGAAAGACATCTTACGAGAAGCACATTGTTCAAGATTATCTATTCATCCATGAATTACAAAGGATCTTCATTAATACTTTTGGTGGCCGGGAATGAAGAAAGATGTTGCTGAGTTTGTGAATTCATGTTTCACTTGTCAGCAGGTAAAGTCTTCACACCAAAAGCCACTGGGATTATTGCAACCCCTCCCTATACCTGAATGGAAATGGGAAAGCATTTCCATGGATTTCGTTACTGGCTTACCTCAGACGACTGGTAGTAAAGATAGTATCTGGGTTATAATAGATCGTCTGATGAAGGTAGCACACTTCATTCCGATAAGCTTATCTTTCACTCCAGACCAGCTTGCTGAGTTATATATTACACATGTGATTCGCCTCCATGGTATCCCAAAGGAAGTAATTTCTAATCGAGATTCACGATTCACCTCACACTATTGGGAGAACTTCATGAAAGCCTTAGGTACACAACTATGCTTGAGTACAACATATCATCCACAAATAGATGGTCAGTCAGAACATACAATTCAGACACTAGAGGATATGCTACGAGCACATGCCTTAGAATGGAAGGGATCGTGGATTAAACATTTGCCTCTTGCGAAATTCACCTACAATAATAGTTACTATACAAGTATTGGCATGACACCATTTGAAGCACTATATGGACGAAGGTGTACTACTCCTTTGTGTTGGCAAGAGGTCGGAATAAAGAACCTTTATGATTCAGATAGACTTCAGGAGATACGGGAAGCTGTAGAGCTTGCTAGAAAAAGACTATTAACTGCCCAGAGTCGCCAGAAAAGTTATAGTGATACCAGGCGAAGAGACCTTGAATTTGAGGTAGGTGACTTTGTATTTCTCAAAGTATCACCTATGAAGGGTGTTTAGAGGTTTGTCTTGCGTGGGAAGTTAGCACCCAGGTTCGTGGGTCCCTTTGAAATTATTCAACGGATTGGAAAAGTTGCCTATAGACTTGAGCTTCCTCCACATCTTTCGGCAATACATGATGTATTTCATGTATCAAATCTGAGAAAGTACATTAGGGATCCAGAGCATAAGATAAGTTATGATGATTTATATGTTGAGCCAGACTTGACATACCAAGAGACACCTGTGCAAATACTTGAAAGGGATTTCAAGAAGTTGAGAAACAAAAAGGTGCCTCTTGTTAAAATATTATGGCGGAACCAAGAGTTTGAAGAAACCACATGGGAACCAGAGGCAGAAATGAGAGAGAAATACCCCTACTTATTTGAGTAATAACACTGTGTATTGTATATCTTCTTTATAAATGAAATGACAATCATTCTCTTTAAGGTTGTTATGGTTTCATTCCTCTTTAAGGTTGTTATGCCTGCATTTCTTGTCTCGAGGACGAGACTTCCTTTAAGGTTGTTATAATTGTAAAGCCTTGAACTTGGCATATCTCGGATCCTATATAATAAGATCCAGCCCGTCAAGAGAAAACCAACGAAATTTGTTTTGTGTGAATCGAACTTCGTTTCGAATTGTTATGATTTTTGGAAGAAAGAGAAGTAAGGAATGCTAAGATGTCATTAACCCAAAATGATTGTCATTAAGACTAATTAAACATGATTAAAGAAACTAATGACGGATTGAAAACCGCAAATGATCATTAGTAAACACTAATCAATAGTTAGCAAAAGATAAGCGTAAGCCGCGAAAGTTAAATCGCGATTAGTGAAAGTTAATCACGATTAGTGTTAATTAGGCATCATTAGCGAATCTAGAATCCTCTGGAATGTTCTAACTTAAGCCCCAAGTTTGGGATAGGTTTTGGCCAAAACCATGAGCCAAAACCATGGGCTGCTAAACCATGGTTAAGGCCTAAACCATGGTTTTCTAACCATGGTTAGTGGTTTTCCGGGGCCTATAAATAGACCCCCACCCATTCATTCTCTACGACTTCCACTACCCCCACCACCCCAAGGGCTAGGGTGGAGAGGTCGGGAGGAGGAGTGGGAGGCGAGGGAGGAGTGCTAGCGAAGCGCTGCCAGGAGAACGAGGAGAAGAAAGGTACGATCCTCTCTTAGTTTGCTTCGTAAGCTAGGCTTTCAATTCATCCTCTTGTTCTTCCAAGTTTTGTTCTTGATTCATCTTTCTTTCCGATTTGTTTTCCTGTTGTGGTTCCAGGAGAAATCTGTGTAACACCGTACTTAGGTGCGGGCGGCTATACATGTCAGTGACCCTGTGATTCGTCACACGTTCACTCATCAAAGACGCGTGGTGTCTACCGATTCTCCATCGTTTATGTTTCTATTCTTTCTGTTATGCTTTTATAGTTATTTTGATGAAGAAATCTGTGTAATACCCTACTTAGGTGCGGGCGGCTATGCACATCAGTGACCTTGTGATTCGTCACACGTTCACTCACCTAAGATGCGTGGTGTCTACCGATTCTTCATCTCTTATTGTTTGAGTATATTCTTTCAGTTTCGTTGTTATTTTCCTCTCGATTGATTTTTTAGAGGAAACCCTTTTCATTTTATTTTGAAATATATTCCGATGTAAGGGGAAACTCTGTCGAAATTTTTCGAGAAATATGTCCCGATATAAGGGGAAACTCTGTCGAAATTTTCCGAGAAATATGTCCCGATATAAGGGGAAACTCTGTCAAAATTTTCCGAGAAATATGTCCCGATATAAGGGGAAACTCTGCCGAAATTTTAAGAGAAAATATGTTCTTCGCGTTCTTTGCGTTCTTCGCGTCATTCGTGTTCTTCGCGTTCTTCGTTCGTTCTTCGCGTTCTTGACACGTTCTTAACATTTTGATACGAAAATAAAATTCGATCTTTTCAGGAGCCCTAAAATAGCCTTTCTAAAAACAAAACACGATAAAGCCTTGCATACACGAGAGAGAGCTCAATTAGGTAACGAAATCGTTCCTTTTGCTGTTCGGTTTTCATACGAAATTATTGAAATTCTTGATTTTGTGTTCTTTGTTATGAAGAACCCTAATTTTGGCTATTTTTGAAAAAGACCGAAGAATTGCTTTGTGATTCCCACTAAAATAAGGTTTAAGCATCAAATTGATGCATTAGCTTTGAAAGTTAGGGTTTGGGAGTTAAAATAGGCATAAATACGAGTATATATGGTTATGAATAATATATATGTGAGTCTATACTAAGTGTTATTGATTATGCAAGTCGAAGACTTAACGAAAGAATTACATCATGGAAATTGATGTAGTTTGAGTTGGATCCTGAAAAGGATTGTGTGTCACGTTAAGGATAACTAGGAGTAGTACTACAGGTCGGGCATGCAACCTGTAGGTTTGTCGGAAGGAACCCGTATTGGTATTTCCCTACCTAGGTGGTACACGGTTGCCCTGTTATGTTAAGTGCGCACGAAATGAATGTTTTGCAACGCGTGGTACCGGGAGCCAATATCGTCGGGTTGAACGACGAAAGATGTGGTTGTGCCATGTGGAGGCATGGGCGGTTCAATAACAGCTGGGTCACGATAACATGTATTTAAAGCTGTTAGGTTATATGATTAAATGTTAGCCTGAGGTTTTAAGCAACCGAGTCCCCGAGGACGGTGTGCTCATTTGTTTTTTTTAGGATGAGGGTTGAGACCCTGTTTAATAAAAGAAAAGGAAATTGTCAGGGTAGTATTGGAGGATTGGTTGAGGCGACGTGCGACAACATAAGCTTACCAAGATCAACACAATCTCCAATCCTGAAGTGTCCACAGCTTTGGAGTCCAAGAATAGTGGGGTTCCCCTGGATTAATCCATGATGTGGAATAGAAAGTAATATGACTTAAATTAATGAGAAGGAATAAATTTTTTTGTGATATCAAGTTTTGAAAAATTACACAATTTCTTTGCTTTTCTCTTCTTCGTTACTTAGCATTCGCTAATTTTTATCCTATGATTTATGGAAAACCCAACATGTATCGGTGAGCCATTGTAAGGACTTTAAAAATTCATGCAGCTTACATACTAGACATCCAGCCAACCACAATAGCTTTACTTTTTAAGGTAGTTAGTAATCTTTTGTATATTTTCCTTTCAAGCTGATGTACATGTAAATGGTTATAGTGGGATAGTGTATCATCTGAACTTTATTTAGTGAATGGAAAAGTGTTGAAATACATTCTTCTGAGTATTTTTATTTGCAGTCTATTTCTGAATGTTAGTTGTGATTGCTGAATAAATTATTGCTGACTAACCAGATCCGGATATGGGAGGATCCGACGGCCCGGGAATCGGGATCGTGACAAAAGGCCATCACAACTATATGTTCACTTGATAGAACATGAGATAGGGACCTTTTCCTTTGTAGAGATCGCAGATTTGGCCATAAGTGAGGGACGGACTGATGAGAAGCAACAAGGATCATCATTTGTATTAGACCAGGCTGCCATCAATAACACATTGCTTTCGTTCCTATAGATCATGCAGCATCTGATTCAGGATCGATGAATGTTCATGGCAAAGGTGAGGAGAGAGCTCACACAAATGAGAGCTGGACGAGAGCAGCCACAAAGATCTACAGCTGGCGGAGAGATACCCAGAGCTGAGGAAGGAGACAGACGCCAGGACAAGCCGCATGACCCAGCGAGACCAATCCCCACGATGAGGCAGTTCCATAACCCTGGTGCGACCCTCACCCATAGATGGATTCAGCTGCCCGAGATCCTTGTCGACTTCGAGCTTCGCCCTCAGACCATTCAGCTACTGCCCAAGTTCCATGGGCTAGCCACTAAGGAGCCCCATCTCTAGCTACAGGAGTTTGAGATTATTTGCAGCAACGTCCATGACAGATTTGTGGACGAGGACATGATCTAGCTGATCACCTTCCCGTTCTCCTTGCTTGACAGAGTAACCTACTAGCTAAAGCACATGAGGAAGGTTGTCACTACTTGGGAGTAGCTCCGAACTGAGTACTTGAACAAGTACTATCCATTCAGTCGAAATAATGCAACAAGAGAGATGTTTCGAAAATTCACCATGATTCCAAACGAACAGTTCCATGAAGCCTAAGATCGATTCAGAGAGCTCATTGACATGTGTCTCACCACGAGATTAGAAAGCCCAACCATTTACAGAGTTTTTTTTGTGGGCTGACGCTTGAGTTGCAGGGGCTTGTGAATGCCTCGTGCAGAGGTTCCTACTTCGCCAAGGATGAAGACCAGGTCTGGGCTATCTATGAGGATATGTTAGAGAACTACACGGGGATGTCCCAGACCCACGTCTACACTCAGGGGAAGCCTCTCCCACAAGCTGTTGCATATCAAAGGATTGCACGTATTGATGTCGGTCCCTCAACTTCTTTGTCAGCAGTAGCACTCCCTGAATCTTCAACTGCCGACATGGGCATTATCATCTAAAATTTGGACCGGATAAAGATTATTGAGAAGAAGCAGTGCCAAGGCCTGGACAAGCTCAACAAGATCGACGAGCTGGCCTAGTTGTTGAGTGACTTGAAGACCCAGATCATGTGTCTTTAAGAGGCACAGATAGCTTCTCAGCCCCGTCTCAAGTCACAAACTGATCCAGGGAGTAGCTCCACCCATCCCTTTGCCTCGTACCGCTAGGTTCACCACATTCAGGCAGAGCATATCCAACAACTCCAACATTACCATCAACCATCACCATCTTCAGACACTCATATGGTGGTCTACCACTTGGATCAGCCCTTGGCATCCCTTCCACGACCACATCTCGAGCAGCAGGAATCGTTGATGGAAGTCAACGGGATCTGGTACTCCCAGTACCTACCACAACCCGAGATTCATCGTGACCATCCTGACTTCTGATGGTCTACTGAAGGCACCTCCTCCTAGAAGTAGCCTCCAGCTCAGGCAGGGCAGGGCATCCAGTTTCAACAGCCCAATACTCCCACCAGTAGTAACACCAGCAACAGGGTCCTCATCCCCGATATCAAGGACAACAATGGAGGCAACAACAACCTCATTCCTAGTACTCCCATCCTCCTCCTCACTACCAGCAATAGCAACAGACTCAACCTCATTTCCAGTAAGGAAACCCGTCTGATTCTCATGCATCAGTCTATGAGAACCCAGTCCTTGATGACCTCACTTGCTTGCTATCTGATCAGCAAGCCTCCTTCCGGCAAGAAATTGGACGAGTTTCGACAGGAGATGAGAGAAATAATAAAGGACAAGGCTGCCATACCCGTTCAGATTGAACCCAACCAGAATAATCTGAAGAGGAAATCTGAGAAGGTATAGTTTACAGAGACCATCACTCCTAGTTATATTTGGGATGGTACTTCTTCTTCTATATTTGATGTTGCTTTTGTGACACTTAGGAGTGGTAGCAAGCCAACCGACAACGACTCATTTGAGCGACAACAGGATGCAGATTCTAGGGTGACAGACATGGACAGAAGTAGTGCCGATGCTGCTTATCATAATGATGATGATGGTGGTGTTGACGCCACCAAGGATGTTGATCCATACGACGTTACTGAGGCCGTCGTACTATTATTTGTAGACGGTGGTGCTGAGGCCACTGTTATTTCAGATGTTAGGCCAGAGTGCGGTGCTGATGCCACAAGTTCAGATGTTGTCGGTGGTACTGATACCACCACACTACCTTTCTCATTTTGTACCTTAAGACACTTATATAAAAACACAAAAATGGAAAAAAAACAAAAATAAAAAACATGAATAAAGGAAAGGTTTCTGTATCCCCTATAAGTCAATTTATATTGCATGATGATCTTTGCATGGATTCAAGTCTATTGAATGCACATGAACCTACTCCTAACCCTCATCTTTCTGGAGAGGGTCCCTCCGTCCCTTTCCCTCAAGCACTCCATTTAAGAAAGGGGACCAAAATAGAAAATCCAAAAAAGAAGCACCAAATAGAGTTCAATGAGCAGATGATAGACATATTCCAGATACAACTGAGTCTTCAGGAGGCACTTGAGTACATCCCTCTCTTCCAGAAGAATTTGATAGAAAAGACCACCATCCGTAGGAAGAAGAGGAATCGTAATGCAGAGATCCATATATTTACCCATACAACCTACTTTTCTATTCAGAACCAATTGTCAGCTAAGAGACTTGACATAGGAGCTCCTTATGTTAGATGCCATATTCATGATCAGTGGTTCGATCGTACTCTATTAGACAACGGTTCCTCGATTAACCTCCTCCCGGCTGCCTTACTCGACCGATTCTTGTTTGGTCCTCTTAGACAAAGTAGGACAATCCTTTAGTTTGCTGATAAATCTATTAAGAGGCCGAAGGGATTACTAAAGAACATTGTCGTCACAATTCAGGGCCTGAAATTCCTCGTGGACTTTGTTGTACTGTACATGGAGATCCCTGAATCTATGATCGATGCTCCCATCATCTTAGGACAACCTTTCTTGGCCACAGCCAAGGCAATGCTCGATCATGATAACAGGAAGGTATACTTTCGCGTCGAGGGAGAAAGTATACAAATAGAGATGATCGAGGATACTAGACCAGAGATTCTGCTTGTTTAGAGTAGAATACTAACTCAGAGCAGATGGCAGATGTAGAGTTAGACATCCACCAGGAGTGTAATTTTATGATTATAAATGATGAAGTAGTTTGGGCAGATCTAGTATCACGAGCTCTTGTCACACCTTCAAACACTACAGAGTTACAGATAACAACTGGTGAGAGTTCGGAGAGCACACTCATGGCACATGAAACCTTAAAGGCTGATGATCACGGTCAGGGTAGCGAGGCGGATTTTGTTTTGTGTGATTCAGATCTAGACACAGACACTGATTTTGATTGGCAGGAGTTCGATGACTATTTACAATGTCTTGTGCCCACAGAGCCCACAACTAGGATAGAGAATGAGCCAGGTCAGTTGACAGATATACCAGTAGGGCCGTCTTCGTCAGATTCACAGATTCAATGAGAGTTCTCACAAACAGATTTGGTAGCCTTGACGCAGACGTTTTGGAAGCCAGATTCGCTAGCTCCCACTTGTCCAGAAATGAATACCTTGTCTTAGAGAATGAAGTACAGATTCCTTATAGGTGAGCCAGCTATGTTCCTAGTCATAATCTCAACAGATTTGACCGAAGATTAAGAATCTCGTTTGATAGTAGTTCTTAAAAGAAATCACAAGGCAATCAGATGGATTATAGCTGATTTCTAGGGAATAAGTCCGGCCCTATGCTCCCACCACATCTATCTTGAGGAGGACGTCAAGCCATCGCGTTAGTTCCAACGAAGGCTGAACCTGAATCTTTGAGATGTGTTCTAGGAAGAGTCACTACTGCTTTTTTGATGGGTACTCGGGATGTAATCAAGTGGCCATAGTGCTTGAAGACCAGGAGAAAATGACGTTCACATGCCCGTTTGAAACATATGCTTTTAGACGGATGCACTTTGGTTTATGTAATGCCCCGGCTACATTCCAAAGGTGCATGATTTACATTTTCTCGGACATGGTGGGCAAGTGTTTAGAGATCTTCGTGGATGACCTTTTGGTCTATAACGATGGGTTTGATGCTTATCTTGAATGCATAGATCGAGTACTCTAGCGCTGCATCGAGGCCAATCTTGTTCTATCTGGGAAGAAGAGTCATTTCATGATGACTCAGGGGATAGTGCTTGGCCACATCATTTCCAACAGGGGCATGGAGGTCGATCCGACCAAGGTGGATATCATCAAGAAACTCAATCCACCGTTTAATTTGCGACAACTGCGGTCTTTTCTAGGGCATGTCAGTTTCTACTGATGGTTCATACATGACTTTAGTTGGATTGCCCGATCGCTTACTGATTTGTTAATGAAATACATCGAGTTCATTGTATATGATAAGGCCTTGCATCATTCGAGACTCTAAAGGGATTAGTTGTGTAGGATCTTGTCCTTCAGCCATCCGATTGGTCTCTTCCATTCGAGATCATGACGGATGCTTCTGATTTTTCCATAGGAGTTGTGCTTGGATAGAAAAGGGATGGATTGTCATTTTCCATTCACTATGCCAACCGAACTTTGGATACCGCTCAATGGAACTACACCATGATTGAGAAGGAGATGCTAGCCCAGTGTTTGCTTTGGACAAGTTTTGATCTTACATTCTTGGATCTAGAGTGACTATCTATACAGATCATACCACCACCCGATACCTCATGTCTAAGAAGGATGTCAAAGCCAGTTTGACAAGATGGATCCTTCTACTCTAGGAGTTTGATATAGAGATTAAGGATAAGCTTGGATTAAAAAATTTGGTGGCAGATCACCTCTCCTGATTAGAGCATCTTGAGGATTCATAGTAGACCAAACCTATCAAAGAGATCTTCCCAGATGAAGCGATTCTTGCTATTACATTGCTTCCATGGTATGCTGACATTATAAACTATCTTGTCTCCAAGAAAGTTCCACAAGGTTGGCCCAAATAATGAATTGAGACCTTCCTTGTGAAGGCCAAGTCATACCAATGGGAGGATCCCACCCTTTACCATGAGGGGTGGGGGGGAGATAGTGTCTGGCGTCGGTGTATTCCTCAAGATAAGTACCATAGCATCCTTTCCTACTACCACAAGCTTGAGGCATGAGGACATTACTCAGGGAGACAGACAACACAGAAGGTTCTCTAATCCGGACTTTGGTTCCCTACCCTCCTCAAGGATTCAGATGAATTTGTGAAGAGGTGCACTGACTGTCATAGGATGGCACTTGTGGACAACGTGATATGATGCCGATGCAACCCATTCACTTCTATGAGGTTTTTGACGCATGGGGTATCGATTTCATGGGTCCATTCCCTAAGAGTCAAGGATTTGAGTACATTCTGCTTGCTATGGATTATGTTAGTCGTTGGGTTGAGGACATCCCCGCTCGAGCCGCAGATGCTAAGACCGTTTACAATTTTTTTAGGAAAAATATCATTTCACAGTTCGAGGTACCTAGAGTCTTGATTTCAAATGAGGGGACTCATTTTATCAACGACAAGGTAAGGGCCCTTGCTAACGAGTTCAACATTGACCATAGAGTTGCTACTCCTTACCACCCTCAGACTAATGATCATATTGAGGTATCGAATAGGGAGATCAATACTATATTGCAGAAGGTTATCATCCCATACCGAAAGGATTGGTCACAACTTTTTCTCGGTCTTGTGGGCCTATAGGACTTCCTTCAAGACACCTTTTTGGCACATCTCCCTTTCATCTCGTTTATGGAAAGACATGCCACTTACTAGTGGAAATAAAGCATAAGTCACTTTTGGGCAATCAAAGAGCTACTATTAGATCCTGAAAGTGTAGGTGATCAAAGGAAAGCAGAATTGGCAGTCCTGAAGGAGTCGAGAGACATAACCTTCTCAAATAGCCTATAATATAAAGATAGAGTGAAAATATGGCATGATTCTCATATCAGCCATAAATAGTTTGAGCCGAATCGGAGAATATGGCTATTTGACGCTAGGTTAAGATTATTTCCAAGGAAATTACAGAGCAAATGGAAGGGACCATACTTGGTCGGAAAGGTACACGACAACAAAAGCATTGATATATTTGAGTTTTCATCTGATTCCACCTTTCGAGTTAACGGTCAGCACTTGAAGTCATATCTTGATCATGATCAGCTAATCGTTGATGTTTTCCCTATTCATTTTGTATGAGATGTGATCAAAGACTCACATCATTTGCATCTCATAATTGTTATCACTTCTTCTCCGCAACCATCTTAATATTATGATTATGCTATACTTAGGGGACACTTTGCCCTAAGTAGGGGGGAGGTGGTGTATCAGACCTATGATTATTCATTTGATTCTATTTTACCTCTATTTTGCTGCTTATACTTAGGGATATTATACCTTAAATATAGGGGAGGTAATTCTTGTACATCATATTCTTTGGTTTTCCCTCTTTTGCACAATCTTCTATAGTTAGGATTACTTGATCCTAAGTATAGGGGGATCACCAATTTCTATTCATTATATTTTTTCATTCATCGTTGCATTATAGCATTCTTTTCACTTCCCAATACTCAGACGAGTTATATCTTCTTTCATTTCTCTTTGATCACTCTAAGGACATCGTTCGAGCTAAGTACATGGGTGTCGTATATATTCTATATATATACACTTTAGCCATAACTCGTACTTTGTGTGTGTTAATAACATGGTTAAAAATCACAAACATTTTGAAAATTTTCTCACATAAATGTTTGAAAAAGCTTTTGTAAAAATTAGTTTTCAACAAACTTTTGCTAAAAATGATTTTAATCATAAATTTTTTATAAATATTTTTGTATCAAAATTATGTATATAGTGCAAATTTTTTGAAAAATGTTTGAAAATAAATATTTGAAAATTTTATTTGTAAATGTTTGTAAAAATATTTCACAAAATTTTTCTTTCTTACATTAAAAAAATTCCATACAAATCTACATATTTTTGAAAAGTTTCACAAAAAGAGTTTTGTATATACTTGTGTATTCTTCTAAATCATGATTGACATTTAAACTACTCTGGAATTAAATTGAAAAATAGTGCTTGGTTAAGACCTTAATCCACTTAACTTCAGAGGAACCTTATAGTATGTGGGGGTAAGACTTTTCATGTCCATACTGACTTAATTCTTTGAGTCCACTAGGCTATGATCAAATGTCATCTTGATGAGCCTAAGTAGAACACTTAACAATGCACACATGACTCTCAGAGATAATGACTTTCCTTGGACACGCCCCTTACATGTAGCTTAACACGGATGAGGTGGTGAGGAGGCATGATTCTTTGGCTCGGAGTAGCATACGAGGGTAGTACTTCTAGTCGGAACCTCTCGTCTTCCTCTAGGGAGGGATGTGTGCCTTAACCCGATCTAATGGCATTGAGGTATAGAGATAGGAGTCCGTAGGTTGCCATAATGCTTCAAAAGAGAGATAGTCTACTAGCTCAAGAAGAAAAACTCCTTATGTATATGATTCACCATGTAGATATGCTGTACATATGCACATCAAAAAAAGTTTAAAATCAAGAAAACTCCAAAAAAGGGGATAGACCTGATTGAAAATAAAATGCATGCTGGAGTGTATATAGTGGATAATCAAAGCTTATGTATTCCACCGTCTCATCTCATGGAAACTGTTAGCTAGAGACTTAGCTACACTGGTTAAGATTTAAGGAATACATGACTACACTGGTCACGGTCCATTCTCTTCTTTCCCCTTCTTCTTAAGCTGGTTGTACATGAACTTAGAATGGAATACCCCGCTCCTCGAGGAAATAGTTGCTAGACTGGGGGATTAGAGTTATCTTGTTGAGGGAGGCTGTTTCTTTGCCATTTCCAAGGTGGGGAGCTACATATTACTTACACAGTACAAGTAAAGATTCATAGTCATTAGAGTTTGCATATGTAGACTTGTTCTGATCTGGTTATTACGGAGTCCTGACCATAGAACTGTGGAACTTGAAGGCCGTTGAGTCTTAAACCTATTTCCCAATAAGGTTTTGCCAAACCAATAAGCCAAAGGTCTGACTAAGCTCCATACTCCAATTTAATGAAGATAAGTTTAATAATCAACTTTGGTTCTTTTTCTTTTCTTCTCTTCTTTTTCACTTCTTTTAAACAAGTGTTTGCTAAGGAACTAGCAAAGGTAAAGTATAGGGAGATGATGAATCTATGATTCTCATTCTTTGTTCTTTTATTTTAGCTTTATCTTTTAGCAAAACCATCTATAAATATATGTAAATACAATAAATTAACTTTGTACATGCCATTATTAATATCTCATAATTAGCACATATTTCTTAAAAAATAAAAGAATAAAGAGAAAAGAAAAAGAAGGATGTATTTAGAATAAGTAGAGAGTGATCCAAACTCCAAGAGAAGGTCAAGTCTTGACCTGATCACAAAAAGAATAAGTAGAGAGAGATAATGGTACACTATGTACTGTGCATACTACCTATACTTGTACATATAAGTATTCATTTTTATAAAAATAAAAATATTTCATTCTTTTAAAATACTTGTATATAGCCCTAGAAATAATATAAAAATAAAATAAAAATCAAAATGGAAATGAAAATAAAATCCAACAATTCCTTTACAAAAGATACTTGTATATATACACAATACCTATTTATTCTACACTCTTAATTAATATATAAAAATCGAATAAAAATCATTTAGTATTCCTTAAATTATTTTGTAAATAAAATATAAATAAAAATAATTTTTCTAAAAATAATAAAATAAGAATACATGTACATAATACGTAGGTATAATATACCTGTATATATCACTTAATACTGTATATACCCTATTTATATTTTTCGTAAAAATAATTAAAAATAAAAGAAAAATAGTTTATAAAATAATAAACATTTTTTATTTTAAACTCATTCACTATTTTATATTTGATTTCCTTTTATTTTTGTAAATCCTAATTTCTAATTTTTGGCTCACGTCGGATCGTTGACCCGGGTCAACGTCTCCTTCCCAGCTGGGTCGGCCCGAGTCCTATTTGCCGGAGCACCTTCTCGGATTTTTTCCGATCAGGCCTAATGAACTTTTGCCTTGATTTTAGAGCCTGATTCCTCTCATAGGATCCGTGATCCTCACGTACCCCTAAGGAGGGTCGGATCTACCTAGGGTTTCCCCCCATCGATTGATCTTTCTAAACCCTTGAGCAGTCCTATAAATACGCTCTTCCGCCTTCGGAGCTCCTTAGCTTCCACCTTTCCACCCTTCTGTCCCCTAGACACATCCAATTGAGTGGCAACTGCCTGGAGCGACCTTCAGAGCACATATTGGTGATGCATCGACGATGGTCAAGCTACGTGGCCGAGCTCGGCCACGTTTAGCCTCCTTGGCCAGTCGCAGCCCGATTGAGGCCAAAACCTCCACCTCCCCTTCGTCTGACATTGTTGATCTCCTTCGAAGCCTCAGGTATCACCCCTATCGCCCGCATTTTCCATTTCGATTCGACTTTTCATTTTCATCTCCATCGGTTCCTTTGCTCCGACCACCGGGTCTGGAGCCTCCGCTCGCTCGCCTTCCCTTACCGATCAAAATTCCAGATCACCATCACCCTTCCTCTCATAACCTGACCACCTTAGAATCACTCATCAAAGTGAGATTAAGGCCTATACCTCCTTCCTTCACTCCCTCTTGAGGTCGAACATCATTCCCCACCGCTTCTATGTACTTCCCAAGCAATAATCGAACTGGAGCAAAGCCCCTGAGTCCTTCTACCCTTGTAGGTGTTCAAACGTACGAGGAGCACCATCTGGAGTCCCAACTGCTCAGACAGAGCAGCTGCAGGAGGAACATCAATGTCCCGCTCATCCGACTGACTATCATCCCATCCGAGCCTACCACCGACATGGAGTGCTTCCATTATCAGACCAGACCTCTCGGCAACTCCATCAAAGTCGTGGATTAGCCTCTACACTCAGATGAAGCTCACCAGATGCATGTTCATCCAACCACCTTCTCTATCGTCCGATATGGGGTTCTGCCCTAGATTTGATCCGAGCCCTTCTTTAGTGCCTCATTCTAATGCTCGGATCAGATCTGGGCCCCTCATCAGAACCGCCTGACATTCAACTTTGGAGATCGTTAGATCATATCTGACACTGCTCATCCGACTGCATATCATCGACAAAAGCTGAGCCATCAGATCTGCCCCGCCAACGATCATCAAACCGTACTTTTGAGGATTCCCACGTACGTGCCATGTGCCCCTTACTAGGGTACAAGGTTTTAAATCTCGATTTCGATTTCGTTTCGAGATGCTGAAAAAACGAGACAATTTCGAAATTTCGTCGAAATTTCGACGAAATTTCGACAATTTCGGCCAAAATCGGTCTAGATTTTTGAAGGAAGGGCATATATCGACATTTCGATTTCGATTTCGGTAGGGTCTCGAAACCGAAATTTCGCCGAAATTTCGTCGAAATTTCGGGAAATTCGAAACAATGCTTGGGTATATTTCACTTTTGCCCTTCATATTGTCTTATTTAGATTTAGTCAGTAAATAATCGTGTAGTTAAAAACATTTACAGTTTGGCCCCTTTAGTTTCTGTATTTGCATTTTAGTCTTGATGAGTCTGAGTCATGTGTGTCCCCACATGTTTTTCTGGGTTATTTGCAACATTTGTCCTACATTTCTTTCTGGTTACAATATGAATTTTTAGTTTCCATATTTGCATTCATACCCCTGCGAATCTGGATCACGTGCTGCGCATGATTTGAGTGGGCTATTTGCATATTTGGCCTTGGAACTGTAATATTTATTATCTGTTTGGTCCTAAAAGTTAAAGTATTTATGTTTTACATGTAAACTATTTTTAATTCCTTGTATTCCATTGGATGAAATAAATAAGAATTGGCTCAAAAAATTATACAAAAATACTTGTTAATTCCTGCTTGCTTGCTATTTGCATGGAAATTTGGTTTGCCATTTTGATTTTATTTTATATTATTAAAAATTCAAAAACATCTAAAAAATGTCTTCTTTGTCTTTTAAAAATCATAACAATTTGAAAATGTCTTACAAATTCCAAAAAAAATCTATAGTTGTTTAATTTTAGTATCATTTTTATTTGAAAACACCTCATACAAACCTAAAAAAGTACAAAATACCAAAAAGCTTATAAAATTGTATGAAATAAAAGAAAAAATCCAAAATTTGTGTTTCTAGTTTCTGTTTGTAGGTTTTGACTTATATCTTATCATAAAAGTATCATCTAGGAGTTTAAGGGACTTAAGATATTTTTAAGTTGCAAATTACTATTGGTTGTGCACTGTTTAGTCTTTTTGCCATTGTTTGATTGTAGAAAATCATAAAAAACATTTAAAAATCCCATAAAAATTACCAAAAAAATTCAAAACCTATAAAACCCAAAACTATTTTTACTTTAATTTTCTGAGAATTTCTGCTATATTTGAAAACTACAAAAAGAGTGTTGTGTCTGTCTTTTATGTGTTGAGCTTGTTTTCTTTTATTAGAAAATTAAATATTTGAAAAATTAAAAAACCACCAAAAATACCTTGTGTTCAGAAATATGACTACTTAGTTTTTGAATCATGTTCCTTGCGCTTGACCCTGGTCGCTATACCAAGTAAATAAAATAACGAAGCTGCTTACATTGATTGATTGATTATTTGAGTGGTTATTTTTCTTGTTGATTTAATTGAGTGATTTGGGTCATGACACTGAATTATTTCTTACTTTATCCGAGTTGCTTGGCTGGTCATCACTTACGCTATACACATCTTTTGTAGAGTTATTATAATTTTCTAACTCACACTTCACTTTGATTGATTTATCAGTATATGTGTGTCTAATTATTGATTAATCATATATTTGAGTGGTTGACACATCGACTTGTGTTCTAGCCATGTTAGAACACTAGATCCTTTGGGGCTGCTAATTATCAAATAGCATCGTTGCAAGGGAGCAATAGAATATAGATTATTGTTTCGCTTGCCTCAGATATTTTATCTAGATTTTAGTTTTTTTTCATTTTATTTATATCTATGTAATTATTCTGACCAATCTCTTGTTTGACTTTGTTGCGAGGGTCCGCAGATTAAGGTCAGACTTCCTAGGAGGACTGGAGCATCCACATGAAGAGGAGGTTAGCATTTCTGACCAAGACAACATGAGATATCACAGAGGACAATCGAGGGACACACTAAACAGATGTAGCTTAGTATAGTTTAGATTTTTATTTTTGGTGAGAGAAATTGAATTTGGTATGTAATAATTTAGGACACTGGACACTTGACCCAGCTTGAGGTCTGGGACCTCATCAACATTTTCACCTCTGAGTTTCTCTTCCCTTCTCCATTGGTCCCATCCACCTTCGGCCACCCTCCTCCTAGCAGATGAGGAGGACCTAACAGGTCCCCACTCCACTCACCCTTGCAGGACCCCCATTTGCTTTGCCTCGCCTTGCCCTTCGATTCTAACCTTCGTCCAAACGTGTACATGAAATGATAATCAGAACAAGAATTATACATTATACAAACTTCATTAGACTATTAAAAACATATGTATGCATATTTTCCAATACTTTATTATCTATTAATTAAATTATACTTAAGTCTATCTAAAATTTTTACTATTAATACTCTTGACCAAGTTAGGGGAGAAAACACAAACCTCAATTCTCTCAATTGGCAACTTCCTCATTTTATACTACTTATAGAAAACTCCTAATCGACCAAACTCACATTTTAATTTAAATAAGATTAATATTATTTATTTAAAATGTTAAGAAAATTAGTGTAAAATGTACGAGTTTTAACTTTTGGACCCAATTCCTTATTTCATACCAAATTATCATCAACACCCTTGACTTTATTCTTTTTTGACGTATAAATTAAAAATTCAGAAATATAAAAAATTGTGTTAAATTCCACAATTTACAATTCATGTAGATTTCAAAGCTTAATTTGTCCAAGTTTGAGTTTATATGAACCCCAAATTCATCAAACTCGTCTTGTAGTTCAAGAAATAAATTTTTTTATCATATAAATTTCATTTAATGGAATATGCAAAGATGTCTTTTCGTACCTAATATGTATATGTACAACTATGTTTGTAACTTATTTAATTTATACATAGTTATTTATTCTCCTTTATCTATGGTTCTAAATTCTAAAATACTTTCTTGATATTATAATATACAAAAATGAAATAAAAATGCATAAAAATAGTTAACATAAAACCAAAATAATCAAACATAGGTTAAATAAACTTTTATTCTATTGCTACACTTAAATTGGAGGATAAAAATTAGACAAAATTGTATTAAATTATTAAAATGAATTTATTTTAAAAAATAAAAGTCAGAATTGTTAAAATACTAAATAAGGAATAATTAGTTATATTATACATGTAAATCATGGTTTTAATTATTTATTTACTTAACTCTTACTATTTACCTTAAATTTACATATTGCTAGATAGTCAATTTAATTATCTACAAAATTATGTTAGATATTTTCTTATAAATATTAAATTATTATTTATTATTTAATTTAAGAATAATTTAGAATTATCTCTTCCAGACACTTATACATATGAACTTGGTCATCCCCAATTCCACTTTGGTCAGTACGTTACATGGCGTATTCTGACCGGGTGAATCCCTTTCTTATCCCCTTAGCTTGTTAACATGTTTGTTGCACACATTGCATGAAGAAATGTGAACCTAACTATCAACACGATGGAGGCAATAACCACCACCACCATTGATGGACGTAATCAATACTCTAATGAATGCATAATCTCCCTCACCACCCATTGGAGGCAATGACAATGAAGTGATAAAAAAAATATAACATTCAGCCCTCTCTCTCTCTCACCACCCATTGATGGTCTAGAATGCATGCTCTCATGCTCTTACAGGTTTTGGATCTCACATGATCACTCCTCTCTCTCTCTCTCTCTATATATATATATATATATATATATGGGTGAAATGGGGTTGCCCCTTAGGGGGAGCTAAGCCCCCACCTTATTTTCCCTATATTTTTTTTATTTTTTTTGAACATTACTTCCATGAATTTTCAATATTATCCATGTATTAAGTCATTTAAATTTTGTGTGAAAGAAAGATTCTTATGAGCTCCATCCAAACATGGCCGATTTCAACAGTCCTACGACTGTTAAAAAATGATAGTCTAGATGGAGGCCGTAAGAGTTTCTATTTCTCACGAAATTTGAATGACCTAATATAGAGATATAGTGATGAATTTTAATGGAAGTAATTTTCAAAAAAATAAAAAAGGGAAAATGAGGTAGGGGAGCTAAATTAGCTTCCCCCCGGGGCAGCCCCATTTTCCCATATATATATGTGGGTAAAATGGGGCTGCCCCATAGGGGAGCTAACTTAGCTCCCCCCACCCTATTTCCCCATATTTTTTTATTTTTTTCTAAAATTATTTCTATGAATAATTTTTATTATATCCTTATATTAATCCATTCAAATTTTGTGCAAAATAGAGACTCCTATGGCCTCCATCCAGACGGGATTGATTTCAACAGTTCTACGACCGTTAAAATTATTGTCTAGATGAAAGCCACGGAGTTTCTCTTTCTCACAAAATTTGAATGACATAACATATAGATATAGTGATGAATTTACACAGAAGAAATTTTCAAGAAAAAAGTATGTAGAAAATAGGGCCGGGGGAGCCAAGTTAGCTCCCCCTAGGGGCAACCCCCTTTTCCCTACACACACATAGAGAGCCCTTCCAATGAGGTGCACCTTTCCTGCATCAACGAAAAGTCCATCACGAGATCCGTTAGATCTCAATTTAATAGTCCTTCGTCCAAAAGCGTATTTTAGTCCATATGTTTTCGTTTTGAACTTGAATTTGGTTTTGAATGTGAGTTTCATTTAATATGTATATTTTTTCATTTTTAGCTCGTTTGATTTGATTTTTTTTGTTGCTATTTATTCAATGATGTTTCGCTAACGTGGTAGCATTTTTGTGCTACACAGAATGTCACAACTCTTTGTAAAATTCATATTGACATTGTAAAACTGTATCCTGCATTGTAATATACAATCACGGTTAGCAATTTTTTGGTTGGCGTAATTGCAATTTTGATAATACTTTTGTAAAAACAATATGAGAGTGTAACAAATAACTTGGGATTTGTAAAAAATGATCTGATATTGTAAAAACGATATGGAATTGTAAAAAAAATTTGAGGTTATCACAATTTTGATTAAAAAACAATACATGTAAAAAATACGATATTGTAAAAAGCATTTGAGATTTGCAAAAAATGATTTAATTTTGTAAAAAATACTCGATGGTGTAAAATAAATTTACGCTTAATAATATTTTGTTAGCGTAATTGCAATTTTGATAAAATTTTTGTAAAAAAATAATATAAGTGTAAGAAATGACTTGACATTTGTAAAAAATGATCCGATATTGTAAAAATTGTGCATGTATAGATTCATGTATTCAAATATTCCCATGTTCTATCAATCGCCCCATTCTTAACTTGAAATAAAAATGCAGATAAAAATGTAAATAAAAAACACAAATAAAAAATGAAAATAAAAAATACAAATAAAAAATGCAAATAAAATGCAAACAAAAAGCGCAAATAACAAGCACAAATAAAAAATGCAAATAAAAAAATGCAAATTAAAAACACCACATTCCGATGTTATGTCATGCTCCACCACGTGCGCCATCATCTCCTATACCGTCGTCGTGGTCCGCCACAGGCATCACCACCAACTTCATCATCGCCGTGCTCCACCAAGTGGAACTCCTGCCACCATCGTTTGTTATTAGAGGAGAAACCCTAGTAAGAGATTCCCAATGAGTGGACCAAGAATATAATGTGACTTGTCACATTCTATTTTTAGAAGAGGCAAAAAGACTAAAACGGATTTTCAACATTAAAAAAAGTAAGATTAAAAAGGAATTAATCGTAACCATAGGATTAGTTACATACGTATGAGATGATGAGCTTTGCTTGCACCAAGGAAAGGTGCACCTTATTGAATATATTTCCTACATATGTGATTTATTTCCAGTAAAGTGTACCTTTCCTGGGTTAATGGAAAACCCACCATCTCAACCGTTTACAATTAATACAACAAATTCGATTAATAACATTTTATAATAAATATTTTTAATAATGAAAAACCATTTTAGTCATTTTATCTCATTCCCAAAATAGAATTTGACAACTCAAATTCTATTTCTGATTTATTCGTTGAGAGAATCCATGTTAGGGTTTGCAGATTGACGGTGAGAGTTCTAGGTTGTGTAGATAATGCTGGAGGGTGTGCACATTGAGGGAGGTGATGCTCGAGGTTGTGCAGCCATCGCCTTCAAGAGGACCTAAGTTCTCGGTCGATGGTATGTAGCTGGGGTTGTACATGGACGTGCTCGAGGGTTTGGTCTACGTAGAGTTAGGGGCCCTAATGAACGCAAAATTTGCCTCTTTAATAATCAGAGAATGTCCTAGTATATGAGGCAAATCTGGTTCAACAAAAACCACAATCCTTGAATGTTGTGGAGAATTTATACTTGGCAAGTTTACCAAGGTCGAACACAGGTACATGAGCTATTCTATCTGTTTATAAAATTTTGATCAATTAAAAGCAAATGTGAATAATTCTAAATTCGAAGGTCTTCATGCGGATTATAACACACTTAAATGATGCATGTATTTTTTTAGTTGTTTTTTGATGCGATCTTAAGATGATGCATGGGCAATAATGCAATGTGAATGCTGGCAAAATAAATGATTACAAAAATGCCCTAAAAGGATCACTAAATTGATCAACAAAAAATGGATTGAAATCATGGTCATTTCTAGCAAAGAATCATGAGAAAACATCTATTTTATGACAAGACATTGGGGCAAGAGACATCATCTAACATTAAAAATTCATCATACTAAAAATGGTGTCAGATGAGAAAATTAATATGCCATAACATAGATGAAGAAACAAGGATCAAAATAATACTAAAATCATGCAATTTGGATCTACGATGCTCAAGTTATGCTAAAAACAATGCAGGGGCATAAATGTAATAAAAATACAGGAAATAAAAGCATAAATAATTACTAATAGGTCCTTAGAGGGACCTATTTGCAATATGCAAAATCTTCCTGGGTCCCATTGTAATTTCTCCATTTGCGCTCAGGGGCATAACCGCAATTTCTGAAACATGCGAGGACCTCCCTGTAAATACCCAGGCACACACGTGACGCATGAGCCAGGGGACCAAAGTGAAAATACCGAAAGTATCCAGGGTCTCTGTGGAAATTTCCCAGGCCCTCACGTGAGGTGGACGTAAGGGGTCCAGGCTCGGGCTCAATGCAAGTTCAGATCCACAGGGCAGCATTTGGTGGCTCGACTCGAGGTTCAGTGGACCCGAGCCTAGGGGTTCGACAAGAGGCTCGGGCCGATCACGTGGCTTTATCATGGTCGTCCAATCGACACGATGGGACGATATTTATACTTCTTGCTCCTTCACAAGCCACCAGAGAAGGCGGGGCTCCGGCGACATACTGGCAGCTCCATCGTGCACCATTCACTCGTCTGAAGGTTGGAGAAGGTCACTGAGGGGCTCGCAAAGATCGTGGAGCATAGACAGAGCTTCATTGTTGCTTGGAGTAGCACGACGGAGGAGGGTCGTCGGAGTGGAATCTAGAGACTTGTGAGGCATCGCAAACTCCGACCATTGAGCAAATTCATTGGTTAATATAGCCGAAGCAAAGTGCGGGAGTTGCGTGAGTGAGTCGTGAGTGAATGGGGGCCGTAGGGCGTCGGGAGGTGGTGGCCCAGGGTCTTCTTCTCTGGCGAGTTTGAGAAGAAGGGCGTCGAAGCGGGGGAGGTTCTAGAGAAGAGAAGGGGTCTTGGCGTGGATGTAGATGTTCGGATGAAGCTTAGGGGCTGGTCTGATGAGGGTGACATTGATCGGATATGATGGGAAACTTAAGAGAAATAAAGGAAAAAGAAGGGGAACCTCATCGGAGAGGGGAACCCGGTGAAGGTGGTTGATTAGGTTGAGCGGCAATAGACACTCTGGTCGTCGCACGACGAAGACAGTCGATGCTTGGAGCTCGATGGGCCTGAAGGCACCATAACACAGTTGATTCAGCTAAGGGTTAACACAGGGGAAAGAAGTCATCGTCTCCTCGTCGGTCCGCCCCTCTGCTGTCACCGGAGGGGCGGGTGAAGCTAGGCTAGTACCTGGAATGGTGGACAAGGGTGATCGGTGATGGAGGTGGGTTTATATAGGCGGAGGTGATGACAGTTTTGGATGGTGGTGGGGGATTTTAAAACGGCTGGAATAGAGGATGGAATTCATGGAGAGGGATATTGGGGGTGACGCAAAGAAGGTGGAGCTTCGGGGGATACATTGGAGGCATTAGGAGAGGGAGAGGTGTAGTGATGACGATAAGAAAATGGAAAGGGGGAAGGATTGTCGAGGTGTAACGATCGGGAGGGAAGAAGAGGCATTTTAATGAGGAAGACGACGTAGGATTGTTGGATCTCTTGATCCATCGGTCAAGGTAGGGGCGAGGATGAATGGCTAGGATGAGGTCTGATGCTCTTATACAACTGTAGGGGTAGTGTAGGTAACGTAGAATGTGGTTAGCCATTGGATTAGGAGGAGATCTGCGACTGTGGTTGAGATGAGGATGAGCAGATGAGATCTTATCAGGGATTGCGATCAGACGGTTGAGAGTGAGTGAAGGATGAACGACAGAGATAGAGGCGGGCTAAAGGAGATCCGATGGTGGAGAGTAGTGGCGGATGACTCAAGAAGATATAGCCGCATGGTGTCTCCAAAGAGCGCTACGTGCCGCTCCAGAAAATCCAGAAAATGTAAAAAGAAAGAAAAATATAAAATAAATAGTGAGGCAAAATTAGGAAAAAGTCAAAACATGAAAGTTGTTCGTCTCGATGAGATCTACAAGTTTCATGTTTGACGAAAAGCAAAAAGAGGCCATTCATACAAAAAGTATTTTTGGGGGTATTTTTAAGGGGTTAAAAACACTTGTTTTTTGGTTTTTGTATTTTTTAGTCTTTTTAAGGGCCAGTGATATTATCGACAATTGTTGACTTCATTTTTTAGGGTTTTTTATGATAAATAATTACAAATTAAATAGTAGTTAAATACAATAAATTGTAGGTTAAGTATATACAAGATAAAATGAAGGAATTATTAGCGGATTTTATTTGGTTAATTAAGTCAGGGGTTCAATTTGTGAATTTTAGCATGATGAATGCGAGATTCATTATATCCCTAAACTTAAACCATGGTCGTCCTCGAGTATCTAAGAATGAAGGAGTCATATTAATTCCTGACAGTGTAAGTCAAGATTTCAAGACTCAACTTTTTTAAGACCCTCAATTTAAGGGATCGTAAAATTCTGGGCTTATCCATACTTTAGTCAGAAGGAATCCAACTTCCCTAATTATCAGACTCTCTTTTTGTACATATAATATAAGGATATGACATTAGTGTACTGCATTTCATGAGATTCGAGTTGAGGCATTACTCGAAGTTCCAGTCCAAGAGACTCTCCTCTAGACCTCATCCTCAACACTAGGGAATAAGTCTATTCTTGCTTTAGTCAACCGTATCATTAGTTCGTCAGACTTGAAAGTATAGATGGATGGCCATATGATGGAGGGTGTAGGCTTGTGTCTATTTTTCTCTCCCTTACATTGGAACAAGGGGCCTCTCGAGTGCCTTTTTACTCAACACATGTAAATTTTTAGATTGTTGATCAATGTGTCCGTCAAGAGAGTTGGAGTCGTCTGTACTTGTTCTTTGGGAGTACACCGGGGTGTGTCTCTTTTGAGTATCTAAGATACCTTTGACACGCAGACTTATAGCATTTACGATGCAAAGCCCTTTTTTGGTGTCAATCCGACTCCTTGGTCCTAATTAGCGCTTGGTCCAAGTGGACAGTTTGAAAATATTTGGGAGCGCTCGCCATTGGTGGAAGCTTTTTTTTGTAGTTTGACTTTGGATGATAGAGCTTTTCTTTGACATTTCTTTGCTTTTGTCGGATAGCTCCACTGCTTTTACCAAAAGTTGGTGCACTCTGATCAACAATTATCATTAGGTTTATCACACCCTGGCACATAGGTAAATATCAAAGAGGTAGCATATCAACTTGTTCACATACTGGCTAGAGTTTTGTTGACACTTAGGTTTTCCGAAACCTTTGTTAACTTTATCCCATCCTCAAATATCAATAGATTGGGTTTGAACTTAAATATATAGTCCTAGTTCCTCAAGTGATATCTCAACTCATCTCATCAATGATGCCGTTGTGAAAGTGACTGTGCTGATCATATTCTTCTGAAGGTAGAGATGAAGAGTGCAATATATCGCTCAAATCTTTCAAACTAGGGAAGTGTGGATAATTAAGTTTATAAACCTTAATGACTAAGGCATGTTAACTCAAACTCTCAAGATCACATAAATCCAGTGTCCTCAAAATCCTCAAGCCTTGAGTGGATGTAGTGTGTCAGGAATACACCAACTCCTTAGTTTGTGTGATTTTTGTTTTTGCAGATTTTTATGGATTTTAATTTCCAATTTTTTTAATCCTTCGGAGAGATAATGACTGGCCCATGCTCAAATGAATAAAAGTATCTACTCTCATGGCCGTTAGACAGACCTGTGTTCCTTAAGGATGGAGACATATACATTGTCCTCTAATCCACCCACTCTTCTAAGGGAGAACGAAGTTCTCTCACTGAAAGTATCTACTAATCCTAATAGTCAAAGTCTAATTCAAAGAAAGGTTTTTAATTTTTCAAATTTTTATGGAGTTTTTTAAAATTATTTTGAAAAAGGTTTATTTACATAAATTAATCCCTCAATTTTAAGATAATATTTTTACAAGGTTTACAAAACTCAGTTCATAGGTTTAATTTAAATCAAGTCGAAATTTTTTTTTCAAAAAGTTTTAAAAATACGAGATTTGGCTAAAGTAAATATACAGTAATATATGGTATACCCCCTATAATTAATTTTTTGCTATGTCCTCATAGCACAAGTAGTATGAAGCCATGACTCGGTTAAATATAGGGTGATATAGCGGAATTGAGGAAGAGGGTCCCCCTATACTTAGATCAAAAATTGACCTAAGTACAAGAAGACAACACGAGGGATGGATGAATAGGAGGGTCCCCCCTATACTTAGGCTACAAATAGCCTAACTAACGAATCTAATTTGGGGGAGGGGGGGTTTCTGTGTTTAGAGGAGTACTTACACTACTATACAAGGGTGGATGGGGGGTGTGTTTTTACAGAAGAGGATAATAGGGGGGGGAGAGAGAGAGAGTAATTGTGAAATATACAGAGATGAGGGGGTGAGTGTATATGTGCAAGTGTGTGTGTGTTGGGGGAGGGGGGGTTAGATCATCTAGTGATCTACTCTCTTTTTTTTCTTTCTTTTTTTACAACATGTAATCCCCATAATGAGGACTGTTAAAATAATGCACAAACAACACAATATTTTTTTTATAATATGCAAATGCAGGCAAACTGATAAAAGATCCTAAATTTCTCTGCCAAATGTGACCTCTTCAGCGGGAGCTCCTGACTCCACGTCTCCATGGAGATCAAGCATCCTCGATCTTCATGTGCCTTGCTACAAAAGAGAAATGTTAGAAAAATAGAGAGGAAAATAATCAGCAAAAATAATGCAAAAATAATGCATGAAAGGATGGCCTGTGAATCTTGAAATTATTCAACACAAAAAATAAATAAATAATAAATAAATATGTGAGCCACATCCCCAGCAACGACACCATTTGATGAATGCGAAATTTACCTCTTTAATAATCAGAGAATGTCATAGTATATGAGGCAAATCTGGTTCAGCAAAACCACAATCTTTGAATGTTGTGGAGAATTTATACTTAACAAGTTTACCAAGGTCAAACACAGGGACACGAGATATTCTATCTATTTATCGAATTTCGATTAATCAAGAGAAAGTGTGAATAATTCTAAATTCGAAGGTCTTCATGAAGATTATAATGCACTTAAATGATGCATGCATTTTTTTAGTTCTTTTCGATGCGATTTTACGATGACGCATGAGAAATAATGCAATGTGAATGCTGGCAAAATAAAGGATTACAAAAATGCCCTAAAAGGATCACTAAATTGAGCAATAGAAAATAGATTAATATCAGGGTCATTTCGAGCACAACGTCATGAGAAAACATCTATTTTATGACAAAACATTGGGGCAAGAGACATCATCTAACATTAAAAATTCATCATATTAAAAATGGTATCAGATGAGAAAATTAGATGTGTCATAACATAGATGAAGAAAGAAGCATCAAAATGACCCTAAAATCATGCGATTTGGATCTACGATGCTCAAGTTATGCTAAAAACAATGTAGGGGCGTAAATGTAATAAAAATGTAGGCAATAAAAGGATAAATAATTACAAATAGGCCCCTAGAGGGACCTATTCACAATATGCAAAAATCGCTTGGGTCCCGTTGTAATTTCTCCATTTGCGCTCAGGGGCATAACTGCAATTTCTAAAACATGCGAGGACCTCCCAGTAAAATATCCAGACGTGCACGTGACTCACGTACCTGGGGACCAAAGGGAAAATACCAAAAGTATCTAGGGTTTCCGTGGAAATTTCCGAGGCCCTCACGTGAGGTGTACGTGAGGGGTCCAGGCTCGGGCTCAATGCAGGTTCAGATCCATGTGGCAACATTTGGTGGCTCAGCTCGAGGTTCGGTAGACCAAAGCCTAGGGGTTTGGCAGGAGGCTCGGGATGACCACGTGGCTTCATCGTGGCCGTCCAATTGACACGATTGGGCGGTATATGTATCTTCTTGCTCCTTCGCAAGCCACCAGAGAAGGCGAGGCTCTGGCAACTTGCTGACAACTCCATCATGTGCCATTCGCTCGCCTGAAGGTTGGAGAAGGTCGCTGAGGGGCTCGCGAAGATCGTGGAGCATAGGCAGAGCTTCATTGTCGCTTGAGTAGCACGGCGGAGGAGGGTCGTCGGAGTGGAAGCTAGAGACCGGTGAGGCATTGCAAACTCCGACCATTGAGCACCTTAATTGGTTAGTATAGCCGAAGCTAAGTGCAAGAGGTGCGTGAGTGAGTCATGAGTGAATGGGGGTCGTGGGGTGTCGGTGGGTGGTGTCCCATGGTCTTCTTCTCCGATGAGGTTGAGAAGAAGGGGGTCAGAGCAGGGGAGGTTTAGGAGAAGAGAAGGGGGTCTAGATGTGGATGTAGACATTCGAGTGAAGCTTGGGGGCTGATCTAATGAGGGTGACATTGATCGGAGATGATGGTAAAATTAAGAGAAATAAAGGAAAAAGAAGGGGAAGGGGACCTCATCGGAGAGGGGAACCCGACGAAGGTGGAAGCTTGGGCGGAGCGACGATAGCCCCTCCGATCGTCGCACGATAAAGACAGCTGATGCTTCGGTACTCGACGGGCCTGAAGGCATCGCAACACAGCTGATTCAGCTGAGGGTCAACACCGGGGCAAGAAGTCGTCGTCGCCTCGTCGGTCCACCCCTCCGCTGTCACCGGAGGGGCGAGTGAATCTGGTCTAGTGCCTGGAATGGTGGACAAGGGTGATCGGTGATGGAGGTGGGGTTATATAGGCGGAGGTGACGGCGATTTTGGATGGTGGTGAGGGATTTTGAAACGGTTGGAATGAAGGATGGAATTCATGGAGAGGGACGTTGGGGGTGACGCGAAGAAGGTGGAGCTTCGGGTGATACGTCAGAGGCGTTAGGAGAGGGAGAGGTGTAGTGATGACGATGGGAAAACGGAAAGGGGGAGGGATCGTCGAGGTGTAACGGTCGGGGGAAGAAGAGGCATTTTGATGAGGAAGATGACGGAGGACTGTTGGATCTCCCGATCCAACGGTTAAGGTAGGGGCGAGGATGAATGGCTAGTATGAGTTCTGATGCTCTTATCCAATGGTAGGGGTAGTGTAGGTGACGTGGAATGTGGTTAGCCATTGGATCAGGAGGAGATGTACGGTTGTGGTTGAGGCGCGGATGAGATCTTATCAGGGACTGCGATCGGACGGCTTAGAGTGAGTGAAGGATGAATGGCGGACATGGAGGTGGGATAAAGGGGATTCGATGGTGGAGAGCAGTGGCGGATGGCTCAAGAGATGCGACCATGTGGTGGCTCCAGAGAGCGCCATGTGGCCGCTCCAGAAAATGCAGAAAATGTAAAAATAAAGAAAAATATAAAATAAAAAGTTAGAGGCAAAATTAGGAAAAAGTCAAATCATGAAAGTTCTTCGTCTCGATGAGATCTATAAGTTTCATATTGGATGAAAAGCAAAAAGAGGTCATTTATACAAAAAGTATTTTTGGGGGTATTTTTTAGGGGTTAAAAACACCTACTTTTTGGTTTTTGCATTTTTAGTCTTTTTAAGGGTCAATGATATTATTGACAATGTTGACTTTATTTTTAAGGGTTTTTGATGATAAAATAATTACAAATTAAAAAGTAGTTAAATACAGTTGATTATAGGTTAAGTATATACAAGATAAAATGAAGGAATTATTAGTGGATTTTATTTGCTTAATTAAGTTAGGGGTTTAATTAGTGAATTTTGGCATGATGAATGCGAAATTCATCAGACCCTACAGTGGAGAACACATGCTGCCCCGTTCTGCATGGGCTGCTGAAGATCAACACAACGGTCGACATGTGTGCGACCATTAGGTTAAACATACTTGACCTCGAGATGTACATGAAGCTGGAGATGGACGTTCTCATAACCAGTGGCAACAATAATCCATTACTTCAAAGTTATACATTTCAAAGTGGAGAACTCCGTGATATTTTTGTTGGCAATCAACGTCCAATGATGCAAACGGATACGACATACATACATACATACATACATACATACATACATACATATATATATATATATATCCGTATCAGATCCATCATCTTAGGTATGGATATGGTGTTGTACACGGGGAGGGAATCCTTTCTAGGGTGCTGCACATGTGGAGGGAGAGGGAGACAATACTCGAGGCTATGCATAGAAAGGGAGATGGTGGAAGTAATCGAGGGCACATGTAGGGATGCCAAAATTTATTTTTTAGTTTATTTTTTTATTTGACTGAATTTACATTTGTATCATTGATTTTACATATTGATTAATTACTTTTTACAAATCGATGCACCAATTTTACAATCGATGCACATATTTTACAAATCATTTCAATGTGTTTGCAAATCTCTTCACTAATTTTCCAAATTGATTTTTACAATCTTCGATCTTTTTTTACAATATAAGTTCCTTCTTTACATATCATAAATCATTTTAAAATCTCAGACTGTTTTTAACATTTATCATTTCTAACAATCTCATGCATTTTTATAATCTTAGTTATTTATTTATAATATCCGATTATCTTTTACAAATATCAAGTCTTTTTTAAATGTCATGTTATTTTTTACATGTATGTTTTTTATCAAAATTTCAACAATATCAAATCATTTTTGAAATCTCTGATTGTTTTCTACATATATCGCTTTTTACACTTATTTCGATTTTCTTAATAATTTATTTTACTAACTATTATTTTTTTGTATATCTCTGTACAAATATTACAAAATGAGCATGATTTTTTTTACAAAATTACTGAAACTACAATTACAACAGTAAAATATTAGTAACTTTGATTTATTTTACAAAATAGAATACAAATTTACAATGTCAATGCAAATTTTACAAAGAGTTTTGACATTCTGCATAGCATGAAAATGCTACCATGTTGGCAACCTAAATAATATAACGAAAAATACAAAATCAGGCGGGCTGAAAATGGGAAAAAAATAAAAGGATTAAATAAGAATTAAATTCAGATACAAAATGAAAATACATGGGCTAACATGCCCTTTTGGATAAAAAACCATTGGATTGAAATCTAATAGATCTCATGATGGACTTTCCATGCACCCATGAAATGTGCACCTCATTGGAAGGGCCCTCTATATATATGATTTTCTTTTAATAAGACACGGTCCTTCCTGAGTTCAGGAAGGTCGTCCCCCTTTTTTGTAGAAAACACGATGACTTTAGTAGAATAGACATACAATTTGTATTCTAATGTGCAGTTTTAATGTTTGTATTACAATGTATACTTTTGAGTACGGTATAGTGTGCAGTTATAATACAAACTATATACGTATTCTACTAAAGAGCTCGTATTTTCTACAAAAAGAGGGTGGCCTTCCCGAACTCAGGAAGGACACAACCTATTGAAAGGCCTCCCTATATATAAATATGAGAAAAATGGGACTGCCCAAGGGGGCAGCCAATGGGCTGCCTTCGTCCCATTTTTCAGCTAATTTTTTTTATTTTTTCGAAAAATACCAAAATGTATTTTCATCACTATATACCACTAACATGTCATTCATATTTTGTCAGAAACAGAGACTCCTATGCCCTCCATCCAGAACATGTTGACTACAATAATTCTAAGACTGTTAAATTACTCGTTCTAGATTGGGGGCATTGTATTCTTTATTTCTAACAAAATTAGAATGACATATTACATGGATATAGTGATGAAAATACATGATGATATTTTTTCAAAAAACAAAAATTTTAACCGAAAAAAAGGACGGACACAACCTATTAGGGGCAACTCCATTTCTCTCTCTGTCTCTCTTTATATATATAATGGGGTTAAATGAGTATGCCCCTTAGGAGTATATAAGAGTATGCTCCAACCTTTTTTCCACATTTTTTCTTTGAAATAAAACAAGTGGGGATTATGATCTAAATTCCACTAGATTTTATTTCAAAAAAATAAAAATTTACGAGAAAAAGGGTGTGAGCATGTAAGTTACATGCTCCCACTGAGCATACCTCCCGCCTACACACATGGTAAAATGGGGTTACCTCCTCAAAGGAGCCAACTTGGCTCTCCTATCCTATTTTTCTATTTTTTTCAAAAAAATGCATCCATGAATTTTAATCACTATACCACTATATTATGTCATTTAAGTTTCATGAGAAACAAAAACTCCTACGACCTCCAGCTAGACAGTCATTTTTTAAAGATTGTAGAATTTTTGAAATCGACATACACACACACACGCACGCACGCATGCATGCACACACGCACAGCGTGCACGCACACGCGCACGTACACACGCAGCATGCACGCACGCGCGCACCCACACACACAGCGCATGCACGCACGTGCACGCGCGCACGCGCACGCCCACACACACACACACACTGCTCCTGCCCTATTTTTCTGCTATTTTTTATAGAAAATACAGTGCGCACGCGAGCATGCACACACACACACGTCGCCCACGCACACGCATGCACACACACGCTGCTCCTGCCCTATTTGTCTGTTATTTTTTTTATAGAAAATATCACATATATTTTCATCACTATATTCCTCTAATGTATCATTCTAATTTTTTCAGAAACAGAGACTCATATACCTTCCATCCATAACATGAGGTAATTTTAATGGTCTTAGAATTACTGTAATCAATATGTTCTGGATGGAGGACAAGGGATTCTCTTTTTCTGACGAAATTGGAATGACATATTAGAGGGATATAATGATGAAAATATATGATGATATTTTTCAAAAAATCTAAAAAATTAGCCGAAAAATGGGACGAGAACAACCAACTAGGACATCGTCATTTTCCTCATATACAAAAAATGTGTATTAATCTATGATATGTTATGTAGAATCAATGCATATTATATAATATTTCAAAGAAGTCCTATGCATATTATTTATTTCATATATACCCCTTGAGAAGCTGCGTCGAATTGAGTCCCTTTTTGTTTCAATAGAATTTTTGTAAAGAGCCTCAAATTAAAATCTAACTCAGAAATAGAAAATATCTCCACTTGAAATTCATCCAGCTGACTGATTAAGTTGAGTAGTCCATTGTGAAGTCCAATGGCCAACTCCTAATGAGTCGAATGTTAGACAAAAATAACTGTTTACTAATGTTATTCATTATCTTGAAATCAACAAACCAATATTCTCAGTCAACTAATTGTGCTTGTAGTTGATAGTCATCTTCAAAGTTGAAAGATCTAGATGACTGTCTGGTTTCAATCACATGATCATCAATTTCACTCGATTAACTTTTAGCTATATGATTTTCATTTTAATATGCGTGTTGATTTCCAAATGTTATTTTAGGAACGTTGGACGTAAATCCCATCTTGTTGATAGCCTTTTGAGAATTTAAAACCTTACCTTCCTTATAAAAGGAGGCCCCTTCACAACTATGATATACTTAAATACACTTGAAATCGGTTAAACTCTCGTTCTCTCTTGACCTCAAGTACTCAAGCTTTGTTTGTTGAAAGCAAGATCATTAAGGCATAAATTAAACAGTAATACTCCCGATCCATACTAATCAATGTAAATGCATTACATATCAACAAGAAAACAATCATGCGTTTCCGATTCATAATCCGATTACATAATGCAAATAGGAACCGATTTATTGTGTAGAACAAAATATTAGGGCGAGATCCAAGAAAGCCGAAGCAATAAATATATTACGACAAAAAAACAATAAATATATTAGATATCACCGAAGCGTCCATGTAATGAACAGTCCTTAAAAAGGATATCACTCTCACAATACCAGTGCGAAAGATACTGGCAATCCTCTCCCAGGATATGATAGCACACGATCATCGTTCGCCTAGACTGACGAGATCGTCCTCAAGAGTACCTCAAAGAACTACTGTCGAGAGAAGAATAGAGTTGAAATTGCGGTGGAAGAACAGAGAGAAAGGGCCAGAGAGTAATAATGTCTGGGGATAGGTATATGCATACCTAGATTGTGGCCTTTTATCTTCCGAAAATGCCCCTCAACGGACACCTCTTTGAATTCTGAAATGGTGGTTAAGTCTCCAATGGGTCAAAAGTTGAATTACCATAATGATCAAATCCCGTTTAACTTGTAAGATTAATTTATTCTACTAACAAAATGAAGTCCATAGCAAAATTTTGAGATCTGAGGTCCGAATTGATTCTCCTGAGTCTGGACCCGAGCCAGAGGCACAGATGGAGCGAAGCGGAGTATATGCATGTGCATGGTACTCCATTCCTCCTCTCTACTATTGGTATAATAGCTTGGGATGTAAACTCATAAATAAGTCTTGCCACGATCTTTTTCAATTCAACCCTTTTTCAGGGATGGAGCAGTTGTCCACATGTTGTGGCGGCCTAGAGTTCTCCGACGAGGAGACTCATTTCCAATTGCAGTGACTCTGACATGCGCAATTCAGAGCATATGCTCTCTGATGAGGAGATTTAGTAGACTCACACTCCGGCCCGTTCGTTCTTTTCAACTGCATGGCATGAGAAGCAACGTCCTTGACAACAACAGTTGTGCGCGTTGAGTTGATATTGTCTGTAGTGTCCTATAGCATGGGTTGAGTTTCTTTCTATTTATCCAAGCTGAGCATTGCATGCTCCAGCTTGAGGGGGAGTGTTGGAGTATTTGGTTGTGCGTCGTATGAGTTGTAGGAAGGTACCCCATTACAGTGTTTAGTCCCACATCTACCAGTGGTGGGACTTGGAGGCTCTGAGGAGGGTATATAAAGAGCACAATACCTCCTGTATCCCTTGAAAAAAAGGAAAAGAATATCTGCCCCTTTGAGGGCTTATTCCGTGATTTCATCCCGCTCCTTAAGGAGTAGGGTTCCACGTAAATCCCGTTGTACTTATTGTTCTTTATCTTTTTCCATGTTTTGCTTTCGCAAGTTTATTTTTCTAACAATAAATGTATCCGAGCATTGAGAAAATTGATAATTAAGTGTGATTTAATTATCATGAATAATATGAATTTGTTTCATATAATATGAAGAGTTATCTGAGATACTAAATGTGATATCGAAGATGTGAATGCGATTCATATTATTTGGGCACATGAGAATTGGGATCCAAGATGATTAGATGTGACTTAATTATCATGGATATAAATAATATGGATAGAATTATCCATGTTGATCATATACATTATAAATGTGATTTACAATGTATTAGAGAGAGCTTATTGTGATTTATATTTGTTGATTAATTATTGATGTGAATTGGATTTACAATGGATAATTAATTGAAAATATAATTTACATTTTATTTTGAGTTGTGAATGTGATTCACAAACTTCCGATGGCATGATTGCAATGTTCGTAAAAATAATTGTGAATTGTTTTTTAAAATAATTTATAAAAAGTATTATCGTAAATCTTGGATATTTCTATAGAATAATGAAATCTCATGAGATTAGTTCCTTCCCAATGGGGAGGGTTGATGGCCACCAACTCCCATCAGGAAAAGGTAGCTGTCCACTCCCATACTATGGAAGGAAACAATCTTCATTCTATAATCTCCCTACATGATTGATTTAATTTGGGATTAATTTGTACTGATTTTCCAATATATATATTTAATCTCCGTTAAATTAGTTATTGTTGTGTTTTTACACGAAAATCTTGGTATTGAAAACACAAATCAATCTCATCCATTGATTTTGTGTAGTCTATGGATTATGATCCATGGACCCCTAAAATACTATATAAGAAGAGGTACCCCTTGATCTTAAAGTGAGATGAATTACAACTTCATATGCTCTCTCTATCTTTGCATGCCAACTCTCTCTCTCTCTCATTGTGGCTGTCCACCATGGAGCCCTGGAGAGAGTCACCATCACCGCAGCTCGGCGTTAAGCTGTTGGATCATTTGGTTGTGGATCTTCGTCTCCTTCGGTGTGCCTCACTCATGAATAAGACATCAGATCTTGTGTGATGAGATCAGGAGATTTACCACTTGGATCATCAACATGGATTGCAAGAAGCACACATTTCATCAACATGCTCGTAAGCATCTCCTCTATCGGATTGGACTTGAGATGGGAGGTTTCTTCATTTAGAGACTAGATCACAACCATGCTTCAAGAGTTAAACCATAGATGAAACGATCTGAGCAGTGTTCGCAGATCATTTGGTTTCATCGCATTAAATTTTCTCAAATTCCGCTACCCTGAGCAAATAGTACGACTAGTCGCTCTCGATCATATACGATGTGATTCTCACGCTTCCATCACGTGCTTAAGGATATTCCTACATCATGCAAGTAGTATCGTAACCATAGGTTGTAGGTTTCAGTACGATCCATAAACCTAGGACGACTTGGGCTCATTAGGGTTTGTAAAATTTTATCGCATTTTGTTCACACATCCTTATTTGTGTGATTTTTTTCTCCCTATTTAAAAGTGTTTAAACAAAAAATTATCACTTAGATTATGTTTCCCATTAAATAAGGAAACCATGATATTTGAGTTTGCATGATTTGGAAACCGTTTGCTCAAGTTATGATTTTTTTAGTGAATTATTTTAGGGATGACAAATCTTGTCCTAATTAAAGAGTTAATTACGATTTTGAAACTTCTAGAAATGCATGTAAATTACTTGACGTCTTTTGTAAATAAAAATAACAAACTATAAAAACTTATTTTACATGATTTAGATTTAAATTGATTGAGATATGCTAATTTTGGTAAGTGAGGGTCACTGTTGAAAATTACTTTCCTAATCAAGAACCTTGTGATTGTCATTTAATCAATTAGTAAATTAATGGTTAATTTATTAAAATAGTTATTGGATAATATTTATGAAATATTTGATGATTATTATTTCCTTAGATGACACTGCCTTAACCAAATATGATGAGATAATTGATCTTGATCACAAATTGGTTACAACAATTCCAATAAATAAATTTACTTGAATAAGATTGTGGATTTGTTTAGAAAATCTCCTTATGATATTAATAAAAAATATTTTGATAAATATTATATGGTATAACTTTGGTTGAAAGATCGATTATCATATCTAGTACAAAGTGATCAATTGACATTATCCTGACCTAAGGCGGATATGGTGTCTAGTCAGGGAGCGTTAGGGTAGCAGGTTGCTCCGCGAGCGATCTGTCCCACACCTGTCAAAACTGACCATGACATCAGGTAAAGAAGAGATAATGTTTGAAGGGATCATGATGTATATTTCTAATGATTAAAATTTGAATAATACATATTTGAGATAATACCATATTTCAAGTACAATAAAGAATGTTTTTGGATATTAATTGGATCATTGATTTAATATGATTATATTAAGTGGATTCCAATTAAAATCAAATCACTCTATTGTGAATAGATTTGTATTTCCCTTGAAAGAATTAATAGTAATGAATATGATTCGTAATGATTAATTAGAATTTGAACATGATATAGAGGATCACACAAGTGACATCCATGATCTCCCGTCAAGGTGAAGGGTTCCGTAGTCAGGGATTGCATGTAGGATACACATGTCTGAAGTGACAACTAATGTATACAAGTGCATCTGGATCAGGTTCTTTTCTTCTCGAAAGAGTAAGATCGTATACGTAATGACCCCAATATCGGGTCCTCATATTATTGGAGTGATATTAAATTGCTCATAGTGAGTTCTAATCCTTTTGAAGGTTGATCCAATTAACTACGGGTCAACATCACCTTAGGGATGGTGGGCTTGTGTGTTAAAGATCGAATTGAGAATGCAAGTTGGACTTGCAGGCGGAATGTGTTTCCACTTTTTTTATCCGAGTTGCAGGTTCTCATATTATTGGGATGTAACAATGATAAGAAAGGAGATCCCAGTTCTTGTTTGAGATATAATGGTAAGTATATCTCTTATATTGAAAGTGATTAAGGGAATGAAATTTCAGTATTGACAAGGCAAGACAACTTTGATATAAAAATTCCTAAATCAAAGTAAAATATATATATTTATATAAAATATATATTTATATATATTTATGAAATTTCTCATTTTAGATAATCCTCGTTAAACCCACTCCATACTATACTCAATAATAACCAGTAAATTCTCATGAATTGGATTCATGGTCAAGATATTGTACTTGCAGTTGGGCACATAACGTATGTGATTGCAATGTGCAAGTTTCCTCATAATAATGAGGAATGACAATTAAATGGAAAATAAGACAATAACCTAGGGTTTATGTATCTCTATAGTCTTGATCTCTCATCGAGTGTGCTTTGGAAGTATCATGTCAATAATGATCATAATTGTTAAATGAACCTTATAAAATCTAAGAAGATGTTTGGGCATACATAAGTACTCTCAACATTTAAATGAATGGCATGGTTCACGGCAATAAGCAGAATGGTGGCTCAATAAGAGATGATGTACTACAAAATGTTTGAGTACCTGCCTGAACCAAAGTTTTTGAGTTAGATGGATGTAGATTCGATGAATGTCATCATTCTACTATCTATACTCTAGTCATTCATGAAGCTTCATAATATTCACATTGTATGAACTGATTGTAGCATATATAAGTGTTGAAATATTCTTATATTGAAATCTTTTGAGTTCAATATAAGAGATTCTTAGTCTTAAGCAATGGTTGTTTATGGATGAAGGGAGCATAGTGGAAGCACGTGTTTGACCCAAGAAAGAAGGAAAGCCGAGGAGTTGACTGCATATGGTATCCAAAGATTTTAGATGAATTCCAATACTGCAATAAGTCGATGCAATGATAGTGTGACTATCTAGACTATCTTGGATCCTTAGAGAAAGACCTAGATAGTGCAGCAGAACAATATATCTCTACATATCATCATTGAAATTGACTTACTTATTATATAAGATCAAAGTCTAATAATTGTATCTCATTCTTCTAATAACACTTGCAATTGTATGCATATGTTTTTAGAAGGCTAGAAAATTTAATCTTAAGGTCTAATAGTCATCTACATGGATATTGATGCAATTGTTGCAATAACCTCTATTGGATAAATAGACTTCATATTTTTAGTGGGAGAGCTCTATGACATAGATATTAGAATACACTCATTATTTATTTCTAAATGTTGGAAATAAACATGAATTTTAGAATAGACCAATCATAATGAGTTATGATGGATATATTTCAAAACGTAATCTAACATCTAGAGGACTCTATTAAATTAGAAAATTTATGAATGGTTCATTAACATTTCTAGATACTAAAAATTAAACCTTAAAAAGATCAATAAGAGGAAAATCAGGATGAAGATCATTTGACAATGATCTGGCATCAAGCCTTAAACATATGTCTATTGATGAAATCAATAGAATAGTAAGAGATGAAGCTATAGAATGTCTGAATTCAAATCTTACATACTTGTGAATATTGTATTCAAAGTAGAAAATGTCCAATGCATCCTTCTCTGGGAATGATGTTAGATGTCAAGGTATTCAAGATCTCATACATATTGATGTAAGTAGATCATCTGTATTATAATAAACATTAGTGATATGTGATATAAATTGATGATTTTTGTGATATGAGATTTCTTCTCTTCACCATAGAAATCTTTGAAATGTTCAAAGATTTCACGATTTGGAATAGAATCAAATATTGAAGGAAGAGGAAATGAATTTGATCTAACCTAAGTAGCCCATACCTATTAGATGAACCCAAGGAATACCTTATGGAGATATGACTATCATCCCATCTCACTCCTCCTAATAGACCTAAACTCAATATAGTTATAAGGAGATACAATTGATCACGTGTGATGTGATTTGATCAATGATGAATCTTAGCATAATTACCTCTTAGTTTCTAAGGTATATATGTAGTAGAGATTACAATATATCCTTAATAAGATTCCATCTAAACCCGATCATCCTAAGGTTTGGAACTAGCCTAGTGATTGACACTTGAGGATTTAGGGTTGCTTAGTCCATAACTTTGTCATGGATGCAAGTAAGTTGGAATCTAGCACCGGAGAATAGTGCTTCATTAAGAAAATAAAGGGTGGTATTGGATACCTACTTTATGACCTTGAGATTCTTAAAAGATTTCATCTCTAAGGATATGATTCTAAGAGGTTGAGACTCGTGAGAATCAAGATATGATGTGAAGGAACTCAATGAATCTTGAGAAGATAATGAGGCTCTTGAAATGGGAAACTAAAAGGGCAATTAAAGATGACACACTCATGCCTCTTCAAATGAGTTTAAGGATGTATTCCATGTGTTAGTTAAGTCTGACAATGATCTGACTTCATATGATGAAACTTCTAAGGATCATGACATGTAAAATGGATGTTAGTAATAAATTCTAAAGTAGAATTCATATACAAGTGTTGTATATGGATCCTCAAGGATCAACCTATAAGGGCAAAAACTGATAGATGTAAATAGATCTTCAAGAGAAAGAGGGAATCTGATGAGAAGGTAGAGACCTTCAAAGCATAGCTCGTAGCCACGAGCTACACACCGAAGAAAAGACATCACTTGAGATGAGACTTTTTCTTCAGTCACCATGCTTAAACACATCAGAAATTTGTTAATTAGATCTACACAACTTAACGGAAGTCAAGATTGCTTTTCTCTATGAAAACCTCTCCGAGGATATTTATATGAAGTAGTCCCATGATTTCATGGTTGAGGAAAGCAAGGTGTGCAACCTTAAGAAACTCCATCTATGGACCCAAATAAGCTTCTTGTGGTTGGAACATTAAATTTGATGAAAGTATAAATGTTATGATTTTGGATCAAATACTGATGAACCAAATCAATCATAGTGGGAGTGTCATTGTGATTATCATGCTAAATGTGGATAATATCCTAATCATTTGGAATGATATAAGGATGATAATAAGTGTTTTATAATCTGGTTGTTCCATATCTTAAGATATGATCTCAAGGATACATCTTAGATCTTAGTTCTGAAATTGTTCAGAAGCAAAGATAAAAGGGTATTGGGACCACCACACTAGTAGTACACCTTTTACATATTCCATTTTCAGTAAAATTCCATGAAAGACTTCTTTCCCTTAAGATATGGTATCGACCTATCTAAAGGGATAACATCTCAAGGAGTTGAGGAAGTGAATTCTAAAATTGATTGCCCTTATGCATCGTGTATGAGAAGCCGGGTGTATGCTAGATATGTACAAAAGCTAGACGTCTGTTATGTAGTAGGAGTAGTAAATTGTTACTAATCCTACTATAGAGATAGAAACACTTGATTGCGGTAATAACAATATCTTCAAAGATGAAAAGGTTTTTTGAGATAGTGATCTTAAAGTCATATCATCAAGAACTTAAAAATTTATAGATGGTGATCTAAAAAGGTATTAACTGCAGATATCTTAGGGGACATAGATCTTCGGGAATAAGGGTATTCTAATAAAGCTAATATAAATTACATACTGGTTATAATAATTATTGAGCTGTATTGTCAATGACACTACAACTGGCAATATTAAGTATTGGTTGCATAAGAGGCAACATTCGCATTGGATGCGAGCACTGTCACTAGGAGATATGCAAGTGTCGTAAAAGGACTTGGCATAGTCTCTTAGGAATAGAGTGATTGATTATCTTACCTATATATTTTTCTAATTAGCATATGATTGTCACATGAGTGTGGGGTTAAAGATTAGCCCATTAATGGCTCTTTGGGTTTGTTAGACATGCAAGCCCATGACGGGCCATTATGCAATAAGTGTTATTGCAAATATCATTCCCTGATCTAAAATGAAAAATAATTAATTTGCATAATAGGCCCCTTAGTACAATTATGGTTATGTACCATGTCCATCTAAATGATCATACATTTGTTGATTCAATTATTGAATCATAGAGTCTGATGCTTGGATGGATATCTAAGGAGTGAGATTGAGGGCTCATCAAGCACCGTAAAATTATTATTAAGAGATGATCTCTAGTATGAGAAGGAGATGGCAATACTTTCTCCAAAGGATGATATCTAACCGACCTTTTGATGCAGGTCCTCCGCATAGGAATAGAGATTCAGAGATGTTAGATAAGTTGGGTCAAAGAGTTGACTTAATGAGATCGATATAACCAAAGTACTATGTCGTATGCTGTCACGATATATGCACACATCCTCTGACCAGAGACAGATGTATTACTATATGTCTGAGTCTATATATTTGTTAGACGAATAGGTTGATGACCTAATCAAGGTCTATACTCAGGGACACTTGTGTGCATACAAGGGCATATGAGTAATATGATCTGTCAAAGGGATCATACAAGCTCATTTACTGAATCGAAAAACATGAGCTCACTCATGAGATATTGAGAAGGATTAAATTCCGTGCATGGTCATCTCGCTTTGGAAGCTCAACTAAATTTGTAAGGTTTGATATATGCTTTTGGAAAATATATGATCAACACCTACGTATGATATATGCTTTTGGAAAGTATATGGTTGATACCAACTCTCAATGATCAAATGAGAAACTTAATGATAAACCCCCATTGGAGATAGTCTAAATGTGATCTAAAACTTTAGGTTTATTCTTGGTCTTCCAATATGCAAGATGTACGTGTATTAGGAATACCTGAGGGTGATGTGATCATAAGCGTTTGCATAACCATGACTCTTCCATTCCTAAGGAGTGATGAAATAGGATTGGATTTTAGTGACTCCTTTTAGTAGAGAAGTGATCTGATCTTAGTCCAAATGTTGGACATTGATCTGAACGAGATTCAGATGCATGAGAAGATTATATTTGCGGTCTTGATTTAATCAAGCACCTATAAGAGGTCTTCAAGATCTGAATTTGAGATGTGATCTCAATATCCAAGTCACTATATGTGGAAGAATACAATCGCCCTATCCTTATCTCCAAGTATCCATGGAGAAAGAACGTTATCCCTGAAAGAGTTCAAGGATAATTTCACTATTGATAAATGTATCTGAGCATTGAGAAAATTGATAATTAAATTTGATTTAATTATCATTAATAATATGAATTTGATTCATATTATAAGGAGAGCTATTTGTGATAATTAAATGTGATTTAATTATCAAAGATGTGAATGGTGTGAATGTGATTCATATTATTGGTCACATGAGAATAGAGATCCAAGATAAATAAATGTGATTTAATTATCATGGATATGAATAATATGGATAGCGTTATTTATATTGATCATATATTATAAGTGCAATTTATAATGTATTAGAGAGAGCCTATTGTGACTTATATTTGTTGATTAATTATTGATGTCAATTGGATTTACATTAGATAATTAATTGAAAATATAATTTACAATGTAGTTTGAGTTGTGAATGTGATTCACAAATTTCCAATGGCATGATTGCAATGCTCAAAAAATAATTGTGAATTTTTCTTTGTAGAATAATTTTCAATAAGTGTTGTTGTAAATCTTGGAGATTTCCATGGAATAATAAAATCTCATGAGATCGCATGAGATTGGTTCTTTCCCAATTGGGAGGGTGGATGACCACCAACTCCCATTAGGAAAGGGTGGCCATCCACGCTCATACTATGGAAAGAGACAATCTCCATTCAATAATCTCTATACTTGATTGATTTAATTTGGTATTAATTTGTAGTGATTTTTCAATATATATTTAATCTAAATTAAATTAGATATTATTGTGCTTTTACAACAAAATCTTGACCATTGAAAGAAGCACAAATCAATCTCATTCATTGATTTTGTGTAGTCCATG